>CM065697.1:37349617-37424617 GCA_017654935.2 Phymorhynchus buccinoides
TGCCAGCCATTTTTCAGCACAAAAAAATCCATTAAACTTACCTGGGTAAAAAAACCACATCTCTGTAATATTGGGGATTCCTCTGTGACATAATTATCCTTATCCTTGCCTCCCAACATTAACCGGATAACAGACCCTGATTTGATGCCTTTTTGTGACATGGGTGTTAAATCATTGTGATGCAAAAATGCGATGTTGGCTGTAAAAGGGTTAAAAAGACATAAAAAGATTATTTAATTTTTGTTTATAGACAAAACTGAACAAGCCACATGCATGTACTCGCACATACACGCTTGCATGCACGTATGCAAACGTGCACATGCATCATGCATGAGTACACACGTACATGCATGTGCACACCCACATAAACCCCAGAAGGTATTGACGCAGTGTAAATCTCCATCTGATCAAAAGAAAACAGACGATCATTTGCCTGTTTTTTTTTAGTCAGTTAAGTCATTCATACAAGTGCTCTTCAAGTTTTTTCATGCATTGTAAGAATCAATGTTTATTTGGTTTTTGTTGTTGTTTTTTTGGGAGAATGAATGGCAAAAAAAGGAAAAATAAACAGAGCCTAAAGGCCTTCGCACACTAGCATCAGGCGTCAATTGTTTCTCAGAGCAACGCCTTGACGCGTTGACGCCTGCATCACAGCACACATTGTAGCGAGGCAGTGGTGTTCTCACACACGACTCTTGTCGCTTCGCCTCTTGTCACGCGTACTTCCTTATTTGGAAAGCAAGGAAAGATTACTCTAGCGTCAAACCTCCTCCTAGAAACAACAGTATTTTTTTTCTTCAATCAGAGTTATGGTCCTTCCGTCCGTTGTGATTGGCTAGTTTCACGATCTCTGCGATCTTGAGCATCAAAATTAGAGCCGGTTCTATTCTCGAGCAACAAAAAATCGCGCAGCTACGCATAAAAAATCCTGCCGCGCCGCGAATCTCTCACACGCAAGCGGCGCATCAAACTGCGCCTTGCAGCAAAAAATCGCCGCGATCTTGAGATCATGACGCTAGTGTGCGAAGCCCTTAATGTATGTGGGGAAAAAAGAAAGTCTTGAGTAGATCAAAGACTTTATGGGATTATTTCTAGCTGAATGTCTTTCTCTGTCCAGTTTATCTGTGTGCTTTTCCTCTCCTCTCGCCCCATCTTTCTCTCTATCTCTTTCGTACTCTTCCTTTCTCTGTCTCTTCATCTTCTTCTCTCTCTCCCTCCCTCTTTCTTTCTCTTCTCTCTGTCTTGTCTCCCTCTCTCCCTGCACCTCACCCTCCTTTCCCTCGTCATGTCTCCCTCCGTCTCTGCTCTCCCTCCCCCTTCCCCTCTTTTCTTCTTCTCTATCTCCCTCCCGTTCCCTTCTCTTCTCTCTGTCTTGTCTCCCTCTCTCCCTGCACCTCACCCTCCTTTCCCTCGTTGTGTCTCCCTCCGTCTCTGCTCTCCCTCCCCCTTCCCCTCTTTTCTTCTTCTCTCAAACCCTCTATTCGCCCCCGTGGGGATACCGTTTTTTTAAGTCATAAATAGTTCCCCCACCTTCTGCAAGTTCTGTGCTTGTAACTTCCTCTAATCTGTCACTCTTTTGACTCTGCCTTTTCCCTTTGCCTACTGTCATCTACTATCTTTCTAGCCTTACCGGTCCATTCTCCTGCCCCTTTTTTCAAGAAACACTTTCAAAAACATTTCCTCCATTCGAAGTCGGACTTGCTGGGCCTAAACGATTTCTTAGGCGCATAGCGGCAGCATGACGCATCTGCGCTCAAATAATTGACAGGAAACTGTCTGAGCGATCGAAGAAGAAGAAGAAGAAGAAACCCTCTGTTCGTCAAAAACAACAGGCGCAGCCAGCTTCGGCAGCAGCGGGGCCATCACCAAGACGACGACAACCTCTCAGCCTCACGTGTTTGAAGGTCACGGCCACAGCCTCCGCGGCAGCAGCGACCCCTCCGCAGACGACAAGATGTCGTCGGAGAGCATCCAGGGGGCGGCCCGACTCCTGCGGGATTTGTGCGACCCCCTGCACAGCAGGCGGCTGAGCATTACGGAGGATGATGAAGTGGCGGATGAGGTGACAATGGAGACCGACTGCTCGGCCCAGCAACAGCAACAGGTGAAGCATTTATTGATGGACAGTGATGATTGGAAAGATGATGAGGGGGAGGAGGAGGAGTATAATGATGATGGTGATGATAGCATTCAGGAGCAGGATGAAGAGGCTGATGAGGTGACGATGGAGACCGACGCTCGGCCCAACAACAACAACAGGTGAAGTATTTATTGATGGACAGTGATGATTATAATGATGATGAGGGGGAGGAGGAGGAGTATAATGATGATGATGATGATAGCATTCAGGTGCGGGATGAAGAGGCTGATGAGGTGACGATGGAGACTGACTGCTCGGCCCAACAACAACAAGTAGCATGTATATCGAATGGTAACGATGGATAGTGATGATTATAATGATGATGGGGAGGAAGAGGAGGAGGATTATAGTGATGATGATGGTGATAGTATTCAAGAGGATATTGATGAAGGGGTTGATGAGATGATGGAGCCCGGTAGCTCGGCTCAACAACAACAGGTGAAGTATTTATAGAATGATAATGGATCATAAAGATGATCATGTTGTTGCTGTTGTTGTCTTACCCTGGCTTAAAGACTCCAGGGATCATCCCAACAGCCGAACCACTTGAACACTACGGCACAAATGCACCAGCCAGGGATGAGAACATTAAGTGTGTGACCGTTTTTGATTACCCCGCCACATGAAGATGATGATGATGATGATGATAATCCCCAACGCCAGCTGTCCGCAAATCTTTCTGGCCGAGAGAGTGGACAAGGCATCTCCACCATAAACAAATTCCAGCCCAGCTGCCCAGAATAGCAGCTGCCTTCTCTGCTATCTGGCAGTCATAGTCGGAAATGACAGACTAGCGTACTCACACACCGGTACAACTGCTACAACTTTTGCTACTAACTACAGTGGAACCTCCCTTATAAGACCTTCAAAAATCATCTGAAAGACGAAAGACCTACAGTCCATTCCAACTCTCCCTGGAATTGTTTTGGTGTTGGGGAAAAGATTGATTTAGAAAAAACACACCAGTGTAAGATAAACTAATACAGTGGAACCTCCCTTATAAGACCTTCAAAAATCATCCAAAATGAGGTCTTATAAGGGAGGGGTCTTATAAGGGAGGTAGTTGTAATACTTACAAAGAAGTGCAATGTCTCAGAGAAGTAGGTCTTATGTGGGATGGAGTCTTATAATGGGAGGTCTTATAAAGGAGGTTCCACTGTATTACTTACTGTTAGCCATAATTCTGTGGGAAAAAAACATGAAACATTTTGAAACAGTTTTTTTATTCTCTTCTTTTTCTTCCTCTGCATTCCCAGGCCGGGCCATAATGGGTAAAGTATGTATGTGTCCCGTTTTCACTGGTCTCCCTGCTGCATACAGCCGACACATTCCGATAATGGAGGAGCTCAAAGGAGAAAAGTTATTTTGAAGATTTTTTTTTTTGGGGATAAAAAGCTGGAGAATGGGCCAATAAGTCAGAAAGATTACGTGTGTGTGTGTGCATGTGTGTGTGAGTGTGTGTGTGTGTGTGCGTGTGCTGGTTGTGTGTGTGTTGTTTATGTGTGTGTGTTGTTGTGAATATATGCCGTTATTTCATGCTTGCGAATTGTGTGACAATGCATACGTGTATTGGGCCTATTATAAGTAGTACTAGTAGTAGTAGTAGTAGTAGTAGTAGTAGTAGTAGTAGTCACAGCAGTTGTTGTTGCTGATTGTTATGTGCATTTTTACCGGCCAAACGAAGTCTGACCGGTATTGTTTTGTCTGCTCATGTTATAGGATTTTTGTTTCATGTTTTTATTCCATTTCAATTGTGTGTAAAGCGCCCTGTAGCCCTACATAGTAGGATGGGTGCTATATAAATGTTCCTCATTATTATTAAAGATAGTAGATGAATGACAGTAAGCAAAGGAAAAAGGCAAGAGTCAAAGGGAATGGCAGATTAGGGGAAGTTACAAGCACAGAACTTCCAGAAAGTGGGGGAACTATTTTTGCGAAAGACCCTCCCTCCCCCCCCCCCTCCAGGTATCCCCACGGGGAAGTTTTGTTTATTCAAAAGCTTTGGCCCCAGGGTGGGGGTGTTGGGGCATTTAATCTGATGAGTATCGAGTTGATTTTATTCCCTTCCTCACATCAACATTGTTACGGTTCCGCAGCCCAAGTACATGCGCAAAGGCCCCGGGTACAGCGTGCTGGAACCCCCTCCCCAGCCAGCCCCGCCCCCCGCGGAGAAACATGCACGGAGAGTTCAGCAGGAACCATCGCCTGTGGAGGGGCAGGGGGAGAGTCTGCAGGGAGAGACCAGGGAGACGCAGAAGGGAGAGAGCAGGGAGACCCAGAAGGGAGAGAGCGGGGAGACGCAGAAGGGAGAGAGCGGGGAGACGCAGAAGGGAGAGAGCAGGGAGACGGAGGAGGGAGAGAGCAGGGAGACGGAGGAGGGAGAGAGCAGGGAGACGGAGGAGGGAGAGAGCAGGGAGACGGAGAAGGGAGAGAGCAGGGAGACGGAGGAGAGAGAGAGCCGGGAGATGCAGAAGAAAGAGAACAGGGAGATGCAGAAGGAAGAGAACAGGGAGATGCAGAAGGAAGAGAACAGGGAGATGGAGGAGGGAGAGAACAGGGAGATGGAGAAGGGTGAAAGCAGGGAGATGGAGGAGGGAGAAAGCAGGCAGATGGAGGAGGGAGAAAGCAGGGAGATGGAGGAGGGAGAAAACAGGGAGACGGAAGAGGGAGAGAGCAGGGAGACGGAGAAGGGCGAAAGCAGGGAGATGCAGAAGAAAGAGAGCAGGGAGACGGAGGAGGGAGAGAGCAGGGAGATGGAGGAGGGAGAAAACAGGGAGATGCAGAAGGAAGAGAGCAGGGAGATACAGAAGGAAGAGAGCAGGGAGACGGGGAAGGGAGAGCCGCAGGGAGAGGAAATAAAGGAGATGGGAGACCAGGAAGCCAGGAGTACCGATCAGTCGTCTGACGACCGTGCTCCCCAGCAGGATGCCAACATGGATCAGGTATGTGTGGTGGTTGATCTGGTACGGTAATCTTGAGTGCATCTTACATGGTTAACACGGGTAATAACATATATGTTGTTGTTGTTGATGTCGTTGGCTTACCTTGGCTATCAGTTTCCATGGATCATTCCAAAAGCCGAAGCACTTGAACACTATGGTAGAAATACATCGGCTAGGGATGAGAACATTACGTGTGTGTGTGTGACCGTTTTGATTACCCAGCCACATGGGCAGCGACACTCCGTCTTCAGGGGAGTAATAACGTATAAGTTAGATTAAGCAGGCAATCGTTTTGGCAGTTTAATTTACATAGTACTACCCGTGTTGACTGTTTAAGACGCACTCGTGATTGCCATACCTGGGCATTTCCGAAGATGGGAGTAGTTCAGTCGATTTAGACACAAAGTTAATGCGTGATTCAAGGGTTTTAAGTACCAGAGTGGTTCTTTTGTTTCCCACGTGGAGTTGACTCCATTCTGATTACATTCCGTTCTTTGAATAGGACTTTAACCCCTTCACTGCCAGAGGAAAACAAGAGAAATTATAATTTTTTTTAATCATTAAGTTTAAAAGGAGACCTGTTAGACTCAATCTCAGAAAATGGTCAAGAGATATATCTTTCTTGACTTGTCTAAGCAAAAAAAAAAAAAAATTCCAGAACTGTGACATCAAACGTTATGACATCATCAATGACATCACACACCAGGTAGTAGACACTGGACTTGGCAGGGAAGGGGTTCCCATAAAAGACGCATTTATTAGCTTTTCCCTTTTTTTTAAACTATAAAACAAACAAACAGATTTCCCCCCAAAAATTGCATGGTGTACAATGTCTGTACTAAAGAAAACTACATTGACATTGTTGAGTTTCAAACAAAGAACAGATACTTTTTTGTTTGTGGCTCAAGCCACAAACCTATAACTCACTTTGTCGGTCGGTCTGTCGGTCGGTCCAAAATTGTCGCACATTTTGACAAAATGTCGCACTTCAAATCGAGGCTACACTTCAAATTGAGGCCGCTCTTTAACATGATGTGTTTTAAAAGCATACAAAATAATAAACATACGTAATACAGACACTACAACAGACACGACGAGTATGCAGTGCTTCTTTTGATGAGTATAAGTAGGATACATAGTTTTAAATGTTTTCCAAAAGATATAAAAAGTTACGAAATGGTGCAGAGATAACATTCTGGTTTACAGATTAAAATTATTGAAAAGCCAGGGGAGGTGACTCATGGTTGGAGTGGTAAAAATAGATCACGTGCCACAAACTATTGCGATTTCGCGCTTGTTATTTTATAACTACTGTATTTTAGGGACTATAAGGCGAAACTTTTTTCACAGACTGAAACTCATCCACCTTATGTGACTAATAGTATGCTAAGAAACTGTCATAACAAAATCTGAATTTAGCGTAACATTTGAGGGGGGGGGGGGGGTGCGACTTAAAATAGGATGCGCCGTATAGTCCATCAAATACGGTAGAACAATTGTACAGTGGAACCTCTCTTATAAGACCTCCTATTATAAGACTCCCTCCCATATAAGACCTACTTCTCTGAGACATTGCCTTTCTTTGTAAGTATTAAAATTACCTCCCTTAAAGACCCCTCCCTTATAAGACCTCATTTTGGATGATTTTTTGAAGGTCTTATGAGGGAGGTTCCACTGTATTTTAACGACTTTTCTAATCTTTTGTCGGTGAAAAGTATGGACTATAAAAAAAAAAAGATTGATCTCAGTTTTGTAGCTGTTCTCTGCTTCCAGGAAATGATTGATCGAGGAGAAACGGTTGGAGAAATGACAGACGACGAAATGGAAACGTCGTAGCCGCATGCTAGCATCGTTCCTTGAGCTCTTCAAACGACAACCTTGCTGTGATGTGTGACAATTGGCCGCCGTGGCTGAGACTTCTTCGCAAACAACTGAATGATAATATCGTGCGAGTGTGTGCGCCAGGGGAGTGAGTGATTCACTGATTGGTTGGGCTGTTGATGGGTTGCATGCTTTCTGCTAAAAGAAAAGGGTTTCCTGTTTGAATGCGTCATATGAACGGACGAGTTCCATAGAAAGTGTGCATTACATTAATGTTGCGTTGTAATGATTATGAGCCTGTCTGCAGATTTCTAATGTACGCGTGATGTGATGAAATGAAATGACAAGAACTTTTGTTGAATGTTGCTTTAGTGGTAGGTAGATCAGACTTTTTTATATATAGACTTTATATATAGTAAAAAAACTCTACACCGATTGGTTACCCCACAACAAACCGCTACAAAAGCAAAGTCGGAGGCAAAATTGTGGTCTAAGGGAGCGAGGCAAGTTTAGAAGGAAGATTACAGATTTTCACTTCAGGTTTAGACATAGTTGATTTGGAAGATCATACTTTTTTATATATAGACTTTATATATAGTAAAACACTCTACACCGATTGGTTACCCCACAACAAACCGCTACAAAAGCAAAGTCGGAGGCAAATTTGTGGTCTAAGGGAGCGAAGCAAGTTTAGAAGTGACCAAGGTATGCTCTGTTGTGCACAGAGATTTACTTCCCTTGAAGCAAATGCATCAAATTGACAGTCACCTATTAATTCTGGACATATATGACCGGAACAACTTGAGTGAGTTAACCTTTTCACTGTCCCGTCACGGATTTCCGTTAACCTATGAACTGCCCCGTCACGGAAATATCCGTCAAAGGGTTATTCTAAGAGTTTCCCGTTTTCTATCCATACGCTTTTCACAGTATGTTTGAATGCATGTGAGAGTGTTCTCAAAGGATAGTATATTCAATCCCCGTTCAGAAAAGCATAGGTTATATGCACTTTTATTCAGAAAGTTTTGCGATAGACTGCAACCTAAAACGGCTTGGCAAATAGTTGTTTCGGAACCGGAACCGGGCTCGGCAGTGAAGGGGTTAAACAAGTTTCATTTTGCCACACCCAGTACCATATGAACATTTCGCATGGCCTTGGGTGGGAAGATTACGTGCATGGCTGCTTTTAAAGTGCCCCGCCACATGGGCGGCCATACTCCGACTTCGGGGGACGAATGTTATGGTTAAGCTCGTGAAAGAACTGCTTGCCGATTCCATGTGAACTCGACTCCATGGATGATGGAATAGTCTTCAGGCATCAGAATTGTCACAGGATTAACCCTTTCAATGCCAGCCATTTTTCAGCCAAAACTTTCCATTAAACTTACCTGGGTAGAGAAAAGATTATGTCTGCAATATTGGGGATTCCTCTGTGTGACATGCATAGAATAGGACCTATCCTTACCTCCCAAAATTAAGAACATAAGGTCACTGGATACCAGGCTCTCACTTGATGCCATTCAGTGACATGGGTGTTGAATCATTGTGGTGCCAAGAGGTGACAGTGGTGATGAAAGGGTTCAGAATTTCTGACAGAGGACTGGCTTCTACTGTCAGTGGTTTTGCCTTTTTATTGAGTGTTATCGTTTCTGTTAAGTAGCATTTTAAAAAGTGATTTATCACTATATTTAGCCTTTTTGGTAGTGTTTGGAATTCATTTCAGTGTTGTCCCTCTTTAGCCTAGCGCCTTGATGGCCTTTTTACTGCAGTTTTCAGAGGATTGGACTTCAGACTATTCTGATGCCTCGTCAGTCATATCTGGACCATTAGTACAACCAAAGATATTCTAAAAGGGTAAGATGGACTACTTAAGAGCTCGGCGAACCGGGCTGATAGAGTTATCGTTAGTGCAGACAGTACACTATTCACAGTGGAGGCTATCCAAAAACTCGGACTGGAACTTGAACGGAGAATTCAACTGGCCTATCGACGTGTAAAATGTGTACTGTTTAAAAGGGACATAACCAGTGTTTCTGTCCTCACTACTCATATAGGGAAAAGAGACCGGATGCTTATCTTTCCCTTTCTCTATTAAGATGAGGACTGGAATGTTAGATTCAATTTTATGAATTAAAAGTGACATAATGTTGTACTGTTCTCCGTTAAATGAATGATAAAGTGCCTTGGTGTGGCATGAGGCTGGTCAGATGTTCAATATTTTTCGCGATTCATTTCCAAGACAGAATGACGAATTCTTTTACAGAGTGGCATGTGTATATATTATTTTGTATTGTGTTCCACCACCCCCCATGGGATACCGGGAGGGGTGTTTTTTTGTATAAATAGTTCCCCCACCTTCTGGAAGTTCTGTGCTTGTAACTTCCTCTAATCTGTCACTCTCTTTGACTCTGCCTTTTCCCTTTGCTTACTGTCATCTACTATCTTACTGCCTAACCGGTCCATTCTTCTGCCTTTTTTTCTCGAGAAACACTTTCAGAAAGATTTCCTCCAGCCAAAGTCGGACTTGCTGGGCCTAACTATTTCTTAGTTAGGCGCGTAACGGCAGCATGACGCTTCTGCGCTCATAATTGACAGGAAACTGAGTGATCAAATAAGAAGTATTGTGTGCAAGATCATTTTTTTTCTTCGTCAGATTCTGTAAAAAATTAAAAATAAAATGATACCTATGTAATGAGCTATTTTGAAGTTAGTTTGTTATTGTCTCCCTTCTCTCCTCCGCCCCTCCCAAAAAAAATTCAAATCTCAGTATTTGGACCACCCAACTGATGGGTCGAAGTTAACAAGGCGATCTCACCTTGGCTTAAGTCTGTGTCAGACCAATTGACATAGGCTAGAACACCAAGGCTACATCAAAATGTTATGCTATTCATAGTTATGTGGGGATTGTCTTTGGCCATGCTAAGCTCCTAGCATAACATCATCAGTCTAAAAAAAAACCAGAAGACGCAGTGTGGCTGTCCACGTGGCGGGGTAATAAAAAAACGGTCACACACGTATTGTTCTCATCCTTAGTTGATGCATTTGTACCATAGTGTTCAAGTGCTTTGGCTGTTGGGATGATCCCTGGAGTCTTTTAGCCAGGGTAAGCCAACAAGGCGATCATATCACTGGAGACTCTTCTTGTTATTATGCATAAGTCTAGAAGAGATTGTCTTCATCCCCTGGCCTTGTAGTCATGAGTGCTGCTAAGACAACTAATCCGAGATGTAATATGTAAATTAGACAAAACTACCAATCCGATTGGACTAATTTGCATTTTGCATCCAGGATTAGTTGTCTTAGCCGCACTCATTAGTACAGGGCCAGGGTGTCTGCAATACTGGCCTGTCCATTAGATAAGGTTCCCCCCATACAAATAGTTCCCCCACCTTCTGGAAGTTCTGTGCTTGTAACGTCCTCTTATCTGTCTCTCTCTCTCTTTGACTCTTCCTTTTTCCTTGCTTCGTGTCATCTACTATCTTTCTGACTTTTGGCCCATTCTCCTGCCTTTTTTCGAGAAAAAAAATTCCATATAGTTTTCTCCTTTCAGCTCCTCCAAAATCGGAATGTGTCGGCTGAATGCAGCGAGGAGACCAGTGAAAACTGGAAAACGGACATGTACGTATCCATTGTGGCCTTATGGCCCGGGAACGCAGAGGAAGAGATAAGATTCGGCTGTATTATTTTGTAGGGGTGAAAACATGATCTGTTTGTAAATAGGAAGTGGGAGATTTATTATAATAATCTCCTCTCTACCATACAGAACTCACAGCTGGTGTGTTTAAACTGACGCAGAAAATGTAATAAATAAAATATGTATGTTTATGTAGAATTTAGAAAGCGTGATTTATGGAGACGATTTGAAAGATATGTTGAGAGATGATAAATGATTGTGAAATAAGTACAGTACAGTAGAACCTCCCTTATAAGACCCCTTGTTATAAGACTCCCTCCCGTTTATTAAGACCTACTTCTCCGAGACATTGCCCTTCTTGGTAAGTATTAAAATTACCTCCCTTATAGTTATGCAACTCATTTAAGAACCTCATTTGGGATGGTTTTTGAAGGTCTTCGGGGTTTTTTAATTCGGTTTTTTTTATTCATCTTTTGTCTTCCATTCTCAAGGATTTGCTAGGCCCCCTATGAACCTAAGTATGAACAGGGTTCTCAGGGCTTTCAGCTATCCCCAAGTAAGGACCTGTAGGCCTAAGGATAATCTCCATCTTTTAGCCAACGATCTTGAAAGGAACACTTTCCCAGCATTGTGAACAATGTCTAAGCAGATAGAAAAACTATGGCTGACACAGATACACGAGTTTTCTTGCAAAACGACACCAGGATAAAGAACGAGATTTCAGTCCAATTTCTCTTGACAACTCGCGGTGCATCGTTCGTCTGCTAAGCGGTCAGTTGAAACGGGAAGGTGGGGGAGGGGGGTAAGGTGGAGTAGGTGCTGAGCGATGTTTCTCAAGTGTAAAATCGCTGCTTCTGCAATCTATTTTGAGTATGGTTTTGCTGCTCAGGGCAGTTTTTTTGCGTCTGTCAGGACTTGTAAGGACCTTGAAGTGAATGTAAGCACTTGTAAGGCCTTACTTGGAGATTTCAATTTGTCAAGACTTATAAGGACTGGTAAGGCCCCTATGAACCCTGACAAAGCAAGGCGTAAGGATAATGGGTCAGTGGTGTTAGGGCACACACACATTAGATCTGCAAATTCTGTGCGGAAACCCCATACACTCAACCCTTTCACCGCCAATGTCGCATTTTAGCACCACAATGGTTTAACCCTTTCAACGCCAGCCATTTTTCAGCCCAAACTTTCCATTTAACTTACCTGGGTAGAGAAAAGATTTCATCTGCAATATTTGGGATTCCTTTGTGACATGTATAAAATAGGGCCTATCCTTACCTCCCAAAATGAAGAACATAAGGTCACTGGATACCAGACCCTCATTTGATGCCTTTCAGTGACATGGGTGTTCAATCATTGTGGTGCCAAGAGGCGATGAAAGGGTTAACACCCATGTCACTAAAAGGCATCAAATCAGGACCTGTTAAACAAAGACCCTATTTTCTTAATTTTGGGAGGTAAGGATAGGCCTAATGTCATACATGTCACAGAAGAATTCGCAATATTGCATCTTTTTTTCTACCCAGTTAAGTTTAATGGTATTTTCTGGCTGAAAAATGGCTGGCGGCGAAGGGGTTAAAAGAAATAAGCGGGGGGGAGAGCGAGAGACCATATAACATATAACATCAGTTAGCAGGCCAGAGGTTTGTGTAGCCACGACGGTTGTTTACTCGCCCAGTTGGTAACCTAGTTACCTAAATCACGTCACATAATGACTTGCGAGATTATCGCAAGGGAGGTTACTCTACATCCCCCTTTCTCATATAACATCTTAAAATTAATTAAACTTTAACAGTCAAACAAAATGCAACATCAACAGTTCAGAGTGTACAGCTCTTTCAAACTCAAAGATCAAGTCTTTGGGGTGCTTGCACCTTCCTTCCTGACTTTGTGTACACTGTCTTTCGACCAGTCTGTTCAACAGGCATGTTGTCAGGTGGTAGGTTTCCTGGCCCCTCAGCTGGTTGATGGACTGTTGTGGTTGCTCTTTCTTCAGCAGGCTCTTCATGTCTTGCTTCATCGCGAGTCTCCAGCTTCTCCAGTGGGTTTCCACATGTGATGTGCACATTCTTTCATATTTTTTACTTCCAGACTTTTGGATTTTTTTTTTTGCGGATTGCGCTTGGATTTCCACGCGGAATTTGTGCGTATATGTGTGTGTGTGCTCTAAGGGACAATATAGGGGATGGTGAGAAAGGGAGGTTACTCGGTTAAAAAAACCAACAACTGATCTACAGGCAGAACCACTGTAAAATCCCGTCTTCAGGAACATAGCCTATTGGGGTCTGCAACAAACACCTTTTGCAAGAGTTAATGCCCTTGGAGGGTGGGGGAAGATGGTTCAGTACTGACCAGACGGGGGGATAACTCTCGCCAATAACCCGTATTTGATGCCACTAAATGGCTGCCTTTCGCAAGAGTGAATGCCCTTGTCAGTACTGACCAGCAAGAGCAATTACTCTCACTGTCAAGGGCGTTGATAACCCTAGTTGCAAAGGCACCAATGTTAGTTTATGTAATTATTATGTTGAAAACGAGTTGACTTTTACAGCATAGCATTTTATAATTTGTGCATCTTCGACCTTCCAAAAAAAAAAATCCAAAAAAAAAGGTGCAAGGAAAGAAACGCAAAGAATCTTTGAAGAACAGACTGGAGTTGAATGTTTTTTTCCGTTCTTGTTTGTAGTTGATGGATGTGTACATAATGTGGAACATAATTAGAGAAAAGCGTGACAAGAAATGAATGCTGATGATGTGTTGATTATGTTTAACTAATATTGTGCGTGGGTTTCTATCAAGTAGTATTTGCCTTTTCGCTCGCTGAAAACATTTAACCCTTTCGCCGCCAGCCATTTTTCGCCCAAAATATACCATTAAACAACTTACCTAGGTAGAGAGAAAACAAAACTGTAATATTGCGAATTCCTCTGTGACATGTATAACGTTAGGCAAAAGTTAGAAAATAGGGTCTTCAGATAACAGGCCCTGATTTGATGCTTTTTAGTGACATGTGACAAGAAATGAATGCAGATGTGTTAATAATGTTTAACTAACATTGTGCATGGGTTTCTATCAAATAGTATTTGCCTTTTTGCTCACTGAAAACATTTAACCATTGTGGTGCAAAAATGCGACATTGGCGGTGAAAGGGTTAAAAGACTATATTATTGATTCTTTTTCTTTGAATCGGTCGTCTGCAAGCACCAAATCAACAAGACAAAAGTAGGCGACTTTATTTCTTCTTCTTCGATCGCTCAGACAGTTTCCTGTCAATTATGAGTGCAGATGCATCATGCTGCCGTTATGCGCCTAACTAAGAAATAGTTGGGCCCAGCAAGTCCGACTTCGGCTGGAGGAAATGTTTTTGAAAGCGTTTCGTGAAAAAAGGCAGGAGAATGAACTGGTAAGGAGAAAAGATAGTAGATGACAGTAAGCAAAGGAAAAACGTGACAAAGAGTGACAGATTAGAGGAAGTTACAAGCACAGAACTTCCAGAAGGTGGGGGGAACTATTTATACAAAAGACCCCCGGTATCCCCAGGGGAGGAGGACTTTATTTCAAGTGTACGCATGTTTTAAGGATGGAAATACAATAGAAAAGAGAAACACACGAAGGTGTTGACCGGTGGTTGGATAAGTCCCTAGTGTGGATACTAAAGATATACTATATGAACTGAAAAGGCAGTTTACCTAGCTTGTTATTTTAATTTATGGCTTGGTTCATTTAGTTTTCCACAGTATCATTGCTTGCCAAATTTTTTTCAATAATGAAAAAGGTATGTGATCAATAAACAAATGCTGAAGAATGTTATTAGTTGGGTGTTTTTTTCTCTCGAACATTTGAGTGTGTAAGCATGGTTGCGGAAGAAACTTTTTGTGTGAGAAAACACACACACACACACACACACACACACATTCTTTTAATTTTGTTTTACTCGCACAAACATTAAAAACAAGTCAATTTATTTTGTAATGTAGCAAAACTATACAAATTGAAAACAGAGTGCCAATGGGGTCAACAGCAGATCTTGAGAAAGGGCTGAAAACATGGTTTTCGAACAAAATATGGGGTGTACAGATTTTGTTGAAAAAGAGGTGGGGGGGAGAAAGGTGTGTACAAAATCAGATAATGTTACAAACGAGATACGAGAGACCAAAAAAAAGAAGAAGAAAAAAGAACTTGATGCAAAGAAAGGTACAAGTTGGGGCATATCATTAATAAACAATACAATAAAGATGAATCAATTTCATATACAGTGATAGTCTTACTTCCCCACTGCGTACCCCGTTCTCTCCCTATCCTCGCTAATGCCACTAGGTTATATAAGATGTAATTAGTCAGCTAGTATCCTGGTACCGCAATCACGAATGCGTATTTAAACAGTTAACACAGAGAGTAAAATGTCAATTACGCTAAACTGCCAATTGTTTGGCCGGTTTAGTCTGATTTACATGTCACTACCTGTGTTAACTGTTTAAGACCTACTCATGATTATGGTACCTGATTTCAATTAAAGACCCACGCAAAAACTCCAAATTAGTCTAGACCACAAGTTTTCATATTTCCTTTGCAAACTCTAAGATTGGACAACAACATATCGCTGAGTGGCAAGAATACGCTTTTTGTTCTGACCATGCTTTCAAACAAATTGTCTCTCTGCAAATGAACAGATTTTCCTCTCTTTGTAAATGAACAAACAGAATCTCAATATGAATAATCTAAACACACACACACAAAGCAACATGCAGCTCATCTTTGTTAGTTAACGACTTAAAAAAAAAGAGGAAAGTTATTTGCATGCAATACACAAAACAGCAGCAGCAAATTGCACCCTGGAATCGGTATTCAATATCTTAGAAGGCTCTAAGTTTAACTTCATTTAAAGATCAGACCACGTTACCTCTTACACAAGCCATGAATAGTCTGGATAGCTTCTTCTTCTTCTTCGTTGATCGCTCCGACAGTTTCCTGTCATGAGTGCAGATGCGTCATGCTGCCGTTATGCTTCTAACTAAGAAGTAGTTAGGCCCAGCATGTCCATCTTCGGCTGCAGAAAATCTTTGTAAGAATTTTTAGAGAAAAAAAAAGGCTGGAGAATGGACCAGCAAGGCAGAAAGCCTGGATAGCTGAAATTTGATTAAAGTATGTTGTCCAATTCATTAAAACCATCAATCACGGTTGGGTTCACTGAAAATGTGCAGCAGTCAAGACAGTGCATAATTGCATGGGTGCAACTCCCCAAAATGAAAATGAGTGAAAGGGACCCATGGCCCCGGCAGTGTACAGGGGCAGAGCTCCGTTGGACGATTCAGGGGGGCAAGTTAAGAGAGAGAGAGATAACGAGATAGTTAAAATGATAGACAGAGAGAGTTTGAGTCTGGTAAGTCTTGTAAAATTATTACATTGCCTTTGTAAACTTCCAAGATAGAACAACCAAGTTCAAAACGCCCCAAATCGCTTGTGGTCAATTTTGTTGTTGATGAATTAAAAAATAAATGAAGTTCAGTTTCTGCTAAAATTAAAAATACTGAAATCAGTGTCAAAATGAAAGAGTAGCACCCATGCAATTGTGTATTTTGAAGTGTAGCACAGGTCCAAATTGAGTAGAACGCTACTAAAAAATGTGAGCGTAACCTGAACTGATTGAACTTAGCACAGCAAAGTAACTGATGGACATCTGACAATTCTAGAGAACGGGCACTTGAATATTCTAGAACAGACGTAAATGTGGGGGTTGATTTTGGCACAGGACTTGAGGCACGTGAATAAAATAAAAAGGTGTTCAACTAGTACCTGATGATATTACAATTAATTTGGAAATCTCATTCAGACCTGTTTACCCCCTCGAGTACTCTGGGTAGCTGAAATGAGTAGTTTGGGTGCCAAATGTGCAGTTTTATTCATTAAATCATCAAATAATGTTTCTGAAAATGAGCAGTAATCAAGAATTAAAGAGCATTATTTTCAGTTTTGAAGAGTAGTAGAGGTCCAAATTGAGTAGACTACTACAAAGAGTAGAGTAAACAGGTCTGCTCATCCCTCATATCTATTTTTGCTTAGAGATCGAACAAAAATATCTCAATGACAACTTTTAGTCTAAAAATCGAAAGCCTTGTGGGGTTGTTTTTTAACCAAAAATGTCACCTACATGCTATGTAAGTAACACTTATAAGCAAGCGGGGGGATATGAAGAGCCACGAACTAGAAGTACAAACTTACATTAGTCACTAACAAGGCTTACAAGTTAAACAGACGGGTCAAAACATAGAATTCTACAATAATTCAACAAATCAGCACCTGAAAATCAAACGCAGCAACATTCAAATTCAAATCGTAAAGAAGACGGCCGGCCTTTCATTGGGTCAGAATGTTGTTACTTACTAAATCTCTTCACACATTCTCCTGGATTGTTTTGTTCGATTCTCACCACACATATTCACTACACGTTGAAATTAGTATTACTGTTAAAACACAGATTAATTGACTGCATTAGTGCATATTGAAGGTAGGTACATGTAAACGATGATATTAACACACAAAATTCAGATATCAGAAGCATCTTGAATTCGACTAACAATAATCAAATTCAACATATTCTCACTAATAATTTACATTTTGATCATAGACATGACATAATTATTATAATATCAAATTAAAAAAAAAGGTCTCCTTTCATTCTTTGCATACATAATTGTCATTACTTTTGCGCGGTTCTATCAGCAATACCAATGACTATAACGTAACTATTACACTGCCACATATTGCTCTAGTAGAAAAATTAAACCGAAAGCCAGAACAGGTAAGGTATTCATGAGAACGTCTTAAAAAATTAATACTGGTACTTGGTAGTAACATGTAAATTAGCATGAACAGTCAATCATATTGGCAGTTTCTTCTAACTTACACGTTACTACCCATGTTAATTGCTTAAAACGCGCTCACGATCACCGTACTAGAAGTTGAAGGGTGGAAGCATTTTCATTGCTTTACAGTGTGTGACCAGTCTCCCAAGATCTATAAACCTATCACATTTTCAGGCCCTGCATCTGGGCATCAAACAACAGAAACCGGCAAAATTAAATGAACATTTATTATTGTAAAAGTATATTCGGTAGATTCAGCTTTCAGCAACAGGACATCATTTTACATACCCTGTAAGGTCAGTTTTAATTCAAACCACTACAATATTTTTGGCAGGTTTTAATTTTACTTCATAAGAAACAAAAATATAACTGAAATATGCATTTGCACACAGTTCAAACATACAGTAAGAAGTCCTCAGCCCTTTAGCTCCTTTTTGATAATCTCTGCCGTATTCATTGTCAAAGTTTGATTTGAAACAAAGCATCCATATACATTCGCGTAAAAGCACACATCAACAATTATTTGTAAGTAGATCATTGCATGGCTATGCAAAAAACAAAATGTCTCTTGAGACGGTGACAAGACCAAATCATGTTTGATGATGAATAGAAGACTGAAATGATGACTGACGTTAAATGAAGAAAAAGAAAAATGAAATCCTGCGAAAAAGGCCAAAAGCACTGCAGTTGTTCTGCTCTGGAGAAATTGTCTATGATTGAGACTGACAGGCAGGGCTCCCAGGGACCCCCATTTGGGGGTCTATGAAGCGCTAAAATTATAAAGAACCCTCTAAAAGAATGCGCAGGGGGTCCCAGGGATGCACTAGAAAAATTATTTTTAGCATTCGCTATGCCACTGGGACCCTCTATCCCGCCTCTAGGACCCTCTATACTGTAAGTGAAGGAGTACCCTGGGACCCCTTGTTTTGCTGGGCGATTGGGAGCCCTGACAGGGTTCCCAAAGTCAGCATTTCACCACTAAGGTTTTCTGTCTGTCTGTCTCTCTCTCACACACACACTGAATGCTTTAGAAACGAAGCCAGTACATCGCTGAGTTGACAAAGCAGCCTAGCCACTAAACCTGCACACTTAAGCACAGCACAAAACGTTTCTCTTTTTTTTTAAAATTGTTCTCCCTCCTCCTCCTGTCTTTGGTCTTTGCGCTGACTGACTGATGATGAGTATCTGTGAATTCCTGCGGCTCTGCCCTGCAGTCTTAAGCATGAAGGACGGATACGGTGGAAGACTGGGGGACTAGAATTCGTCGTGCCGCGTTAGAGCCTCGCCGAAATCGGTGGCCTGGCTGCCGACAAACAGGTCGTATTTGTCCAGAATCTCTTGGTGGCTCAGCTGTCCGTCCTGAAAAGTGGAAAAACAAAAAAAAGTTGAAATATCAACGAAGTAACAAGATTCAAGATACAGTGGAACCTCCCTTATAAAACCTCCGATTATAAGATTCCCTCCCACATGAGACCTACTTCTCTGAGACATTGCCCTTCTTTGTAAGTATTAAAATTACCTCCCTTATAAGACCCCTCCCTTATAAGACCCCTCCCTTATAAAACCCCTCCCTTATAAGACCTCCAAAAATCATCCAAAATGAGGTTCCACTGTATTAGCATCCTTTCACTCCACCTATTGGAGTATGGAGGATTTCAGTCAACAATAACAATAATAATAATAATAGTGGTACTTATATAGCGCCCGTCTAGGTAAAACCTACTTAGTAGTAGTAGTAGTAGTGGTAGGGCGCTTTACAAATTAAACTTCACTAAAAAAAAGATGAAGTAGTGACTGCTGTACTTTTGAAATGAATAGGCAAAAGAACAAGGTGAAGGGAAAAGTACCTGAGAGGGGGGGCAACCGACGTTTCGTGTCATAAACACTTCGACTGGGAATGCAGGAAAAAGTTGACTGGAAGGCTTTTTTATATTTGAAGTCAGTGAGCATAGTTCAAGACTTGAAAGGGCAGTGGTTGAAGAAGTGGGCAGCACTGGGATGGAAAAGTGATTACAGTTAACAGTGGGGAAGTTTGGGGAGTAGTGGGATGGAAAAAAGGGGGGGGGGGGGGGTGAACTTCACTAAACCACCATTCACACATCAAATATATACAACTAACAAATCAGACTGCATCAACAATGCAACGTTTTGAGAAAAACAGCAACCAAGAAAGGTATTTTACGGACTAAAAGGCAATACTGTTATCCCCCCCAGACTGAGTTCACTGCACCTTACAATTTGGCTGTTAATATTGTAATAAAGCATTGCCAAAAAAACACCTCGGAATTTTATGTAGATTTTGGGTGGTGCTGCTTATATAAGATGAACCTTTTATTCCGTAAAACACAGTAGCATGGGTGCTTCTCCCCAAATTGAAAAAAACCCTGAAAGGTGGGGTCCAGGGACCCATGGCCCCGGCAACGTACAGGGGCAGAGCCCAGTTGGATGATTCGGGGGGGGGGCAAGTTAAGAGAGAGATAACGAGATAGACAGACAGTTAAAATGATAGACAATTTGAGTCTGATAAGCCTTGTAAAATGATTACGTTGCCTTTGTAAACTTCCAAGATAGAACAACTAAGTTCAAAACGCCCCAAATCGTTTGTGGTCAATTTTCTTTTTTTTAATGAATTAAAGTTTAGTTTCTGGTAAAATAAAAAATACTGAAATCAGTGCAAAAATGAAAGAGTAGCACCCATGCAGTAGCTAGCTTTTCAAAAAAATCATGCAATAGAAGGTGGACTTAATCAACACTGCATGTTACAAATTGGCATCCTATCTCAGAACCACCTGTATGCTTTAATGGGATGCTAGTGAACATTTTTACACCCACTTTTCAAGAGAATCGGTGTGACAAGCTTGAAAGCGGCTCAACTGCTACCAACAAAATACCAATGAACACACACACACACAAAGAAAAGATATCCTGGTTAAGATAAAACCAAATCCCTGAATCGCTGGTGATGGAAGATGAAAATATTTCTTGTACTATTTACAGGTTTGATGCATTTGAAAAGGGTTCAATGGTCAACAAATAAAAGTAATGGACAAAATAATCAGTCATTTATCACAATTATCATAACGCCAAATCCTGATCAAGAACGCCAATCCTAACTGTCATAAGTCACTAAACTTTAAAAGGAACAGCTTTTACATCCCATAAATATTCACTTGATGATGATGAAGACTGTGTTAGGATTAAACACAATGAAAAGTGTGCCGTTCAAAAGTTCTCTTCTTTGCATAATCAGACTTGTTTTTTCCGCTTGGTTACAGGCCAAAACATCCATTTGTGCAAACATAAAAAATTAAAAATCTCCTTCTATTCAAAACATGCTTTAGATATATTTGAAACTTTAATGTGAGATTTAGCATTCTAATACAGTGGAACCTCCCTTAAAAGACTTTCCATTATAAGACTCCCTCCCACATAAGACCTATTTCTCTGAGACATTGCCCTTCTTTGTAAGTACAGTGGAACCTCCCTTATAAGACCTCCCATTATAAAACTCCCTCCCATACAAGACCTACTTCTCTGAGACATTGCCCTTCTTTGTAAGTATTCAAATTACCTTCCTTATAAGACCCCTCCCTTATAAGACCTCATTTTGTATGATTTTTGAAGGTCTTATAAGGGAGGTTCCACTGCATTAACCCTCCCTTATAAGACCCCTCCATTTTTCTGATTTTTGAAGGTCTTATAAGGGAGGTTCCACTGTATCAAAATTATCTCCCTTATAAGACCCCTCCATTATAAGACCTCATTTTGGCTGATTTTTTAAGGTTTTATAAGGGAGGTTCCACTGTAGTTTGATCCAAAACGTTTTCAATTAAATGTCATAATGCCTGGATCAATCCTATCAATGTACACAAACTGGTATCTGAACAACCATTAACTTTTATCTTCACTTTCACAATGGTCAACCTAGCTCGCCAATTTGACCGCCAGGTGGCAACCAACTCAATAGGGGCTTATCTCGTAATATCTTTAGAGAGGATTAGCCCCACTCGAGCGTTATGCCACCTGGCGGTCAAAACAGCCAGCTAAGCCGCTCATTACTTGTCTGGGTGAGAAAATCTGGTCACAGCTTCTTTTCTCTAGGTTAGTAAGAATTCAAGGACAGAGAGAAATGTTGGCAAAACAAAGAAGAAAAAAACGTATCGGTAGGTCCAATAACGGACATTTTACAGTGACACAAAGCTTGTGCACGTAGTGACATTGCATACATACAAACATGCCCGACCTGAAATGTTACACTATTAAAAAGAAAGCACGAAAAAGAAAGCAAAAAACAAAAACAAAACTTTGCTTCAGATTTATATTCTCCTCCTTCGAAAGAAATGTGATTATGACTTTGCTTTTTAACCCAAAGCTTGCCTGTCCTTTGAAAAAAATGTGATTGCGTCTATCATTTTTAATTTTCACTTTTTGTAGCTTTTTTTCCTTCCATTTCTTAACGGTTTTCATGCGTGAAAAGTAAATGTGTATCCTTACACTTCGAAAAGAAAAGAACTATATGATATAGCACAAAACATAACGAAAGCAGACTACAGTAGAACCTCCCTTGTAAGACTCCCTCCCATATAAGACCTACTTCTCTGAGACACTGCCCTTCTTTGTAAGTTTCAAAATTACCTCCCTTATAAGACCCCTCCCTTATAAGACCTCATTTTGGATGATTTTTGAAGGTCTTATAAGGGAGGTTCCACTTCTTGTTACATTCCCCCCCCCTAATCATTAAATAATGAACATATCCACTTTATTTCTTCAATTTTTCTTCCCAAACAAGTTAAAATTCTATCTTTCCAGATTTTTTATTTTATTTTTTTGTGTTAATATCGAATCATGCTCGGAATAGTGACAGAAGCAAGCAAGAAATCGCATGCAGAGAATTAGACTTTTTTTTCTTCACTTTTAAAATTTCCCCCCAAAACCACATTTTTTCTCTGAACAAAGGAGGAGAGTACAAACCTTATCCACATCGCCCTCATAAACGAGGTGCTTGGCTTCCGCCCTGGCGTGATCGAAATTTTCGGGCAGGATCCAGTTCCGGACCTCCCGGCTGTCCAGCTTGCCGTCTTTGTCTTGGTCCCTGTAACTGTCAAACTGCTTGCGCTCGCTCTTCACCCACTCCGGCTCCTCCTCCGCGTTCTCCCTGTTGGGCCACATGTCCGCTGCAGCCACCAACCAAGCAGAAAGGAATGAATGAATGAATGAATGAATACATAAGTGAAAGAGGAAGAGGGATGGTTCATGTACGTGAAATGAAACAAATCCCCCAAAAACAAACGCAGTCAAGTAATACAGAAAGCACCGCTTTTTGAAAAACAATAATCCGTCTCAAACCTTTTTTTGTTTCTGAAAAAATTGTCGTTTAAAAAAAGTCTGAAAGAATTCTCAGTTTGGTTTTAAAGAAAAATGCATACAGTTTTCTGTATTAGTCATATATCTATAACAAACAAAAAAGAACAAGAAAACAAACAAAACAAAAATCTGAGTTCACTTTTTACTTTTTTGATGATAAGTAGTCCACATTCCAAATTTTCATCTAAAAAACTATAATATTCTTTGTCAATAACGAAGAAACATTGCTTCATGCCTTAAAAAAAAAGAGGGAGCCACGGACTGATGGAGTCTATGTAAATAATCAACGAGCAAAGGAAGCCTAGAGTTACGGCGCTTTCTGTGCCACATGACTGTGGATGTTTGCCTCCATGATCATGATCTTCTTGATCATGATCTCCATGATCTCAACCCTCCTGACAAACCTTATCCTCGTCAGAATCGGCAATCAGGTGCTTGGCCTCCGCGGAGCTGTGGTCATAGTCCTCAGGAATGATCCAGTCTCGCACCTCATCGGCATCCAGCCTCCCGTCCCCGTTCTTGTCCCGAAACTGGTGAAACTGGTCCCTCTCACTCGTCACCCAATCGGGCTCGCCATGCTCATTTTTCTCTTCGTCATCTTCATCCTCGTCGTCCTCGTCGTCGTCATCATCATCATCGCCCCAAATGTCGGCTGTAGGAAACATTGGCTATTCCTTACGTTTCAGTTAAGTTGTGTCACTGACGATAGGCAAACTGAAAGTCTGTGCTTTTTTTGCAGTTCAAAATCGCTGTCAATAAAAAATGTAAACAGTTTGTTGTCCTATATCCACAACACTCTACATATTTAACATATGAAAGAACTGCCCCTCATCCCACCCCCCTTCCCTCTCTCGTGTCCCTCTTTCACACATGTCTTTAGGACTATAACAATGGCGAAAAGGTAAAGTAAGTTTGTCAGAGAAGTGTTCAGTTATTTTTAATTGTCCAGCTACAGTTCAGATATTAGACAGATTTAGTTCCATGAGGAACACTTCATGAACAAGTTACGAATAATAAAATACACGAGTGCAGGGCTCCCAATCGCCCCGCAAAACAAGGAGTCCCAGGGACTCCTTCACTTACAGTATAGAGGGTCCTAGAGGAGGGATAGAGGGTCCCAATGACATTGTGAATGCTAACAAGAATTTTTACAGTGCATCCCTGGGAACTCATGCACATACTTTGAGAGGATCCTTTAGAATTCTAGTACTTCACAGACCCCCAAATGGGGGGTCCTTGGGAGCCCTGGAATGAGAAGAGTGAATGTCATCTTCAGGGCAGCAACATCCTGTCTTCGGGGAAGATATTTTAAACACAGCAGTGTCCAAACATCAATCACAGATGTGGTTTCTTGTTGCACTTTTTACCACCAAAGCACAATAACTCTGAATGAGATTTCATGTGCCACTTTCTTCTTCCTTTGACAAATGCTCAAGCACAGAATTTCTGTTCATAGTAATACTAGCCTATCATGTTAGGTGTTGGGTACTTTATGGTCACAGAGGCATCTCTGTGAAATTCGAGTTGCTCCCACCTGGAGAGCACGTCGCAGCCAGAGGTGTGCCACCCAATTTATAAAAAAAAAGTTTTGCATGCGATTTTTGTGTGACTGATGAGGAAGGAAAAGGGGGGGGGGGGGGGGGAAATTTTGACCAAATGACAATCTGAAATTAGTTTTTTTAACAGAGAGAATTGCAGTTTCTGCAAACATAAACCCCAAAGACAACTCTTTATTTTTTATCCCGCGACAATATTTTCTTTGCAAGTTCTTCTTCTTCTTCGACTGCTCAGACAGTTTCCTGTCATATGAGTGCAAATGCATCATGCTGCCATTATGCGCATAACTAAGAAATAATTAGGCCCAGCATGTCCGTCTTCGCCTGAAGAAAATCTTTGCAAGTGGTTTTTTTTTTAAAAAGGCAGGAGAATGGACCAATAAGGCAGAAAGATAGTAGATGACAGTAAACAAAGGAAAAAGGTAGAGTCAGAGTGACATATTAGATGAAGTTACAAGCACAGAACTTCCAGAATGTGGGGAACTATTTGTACGAAAGACCTACAGTCCATTCCAACTCTCCCTGGAATTGTTTTGGTGTTGGGGAAAAGATTGATTTAGAAAAAAAACACCAGTGTAAGATAAACTAATACAGTGGAACCTCCCTTATAAGACCTTCAAAAATCATCCCAAATGAGGTCTTATAAGGGAGGGGTTTTCTAAGGGAGGTAATTTTAATACTTACAAAGAAGGGCAATGTCTCAGAGAAGCAGGTCTTATATGGGAGGTCTTAATAGGGAGGTTCCACTGTATCTCATTCAACAAATGCTGATGCTAATGCTAAACACCAATTATCCAGATAACTGCAACTCACAAATATATTCTTCCAAGTCGATCTTTCCGTCTTTATCCTTGTCGATGTCTTCAATGGTTTCCTGCACAAGGAAACGGGGAACTATCACTCACTTATGATCTCCGTACAACATGGCTACAGACCTACAAACTTCCATGTATTTTTCTTTAAGTGCATCAGAATTTTTACAGTCACATATCTAGGTGCAGAAAAAAAAATACACCTAACAATAAATGTTACCTTAGAAAAAAGCAATATACAAAAAAAGAAGCTTTGGTTGCCCTGAATAGGTCTAAATCCCCATATCCTACTTTGTATTGGTAAAATGGCACTAAAAAGACAACAATGTTTGAAAGTGGCAAGGGATTTAATTTTACGTTAGCTATACATTTGCGTGCATGACCTTTTCATTATAATAACAGGATGGATAAACAAGGAAGCAAAGATCTTGTGGGTTTATCCAATACGCAGATTTCTCCAGCAAATATACAGTATTTCAAAAATGGGATTTTCAAACCATTCAAGCATAATACAACACTACATTTTCCGGTTTTTTAAAAGATGTTTCAATTGCATCCAAGCATAAGTGTAAAATACTCCCCACTCACCATGTATTTCAACAGCGCATTTGCCACAAGTGTTCATTCTCTATACTATACTATACTTGCCCGAACTCGTTCTGCCCGAGTTACGCTGACCTCTCTAATTCAACTCTCTAAATTCAACTCAGTGAAATTCAAGGTCGTCGGCACGCGGCAAATGCCCTATTGCATCTTACTTCTAAAAGCGTAAAATACTTCCTCACAAACTTGCGTTCACAATTTCGCCACTCACCATGACTACGATGTCGCGCATGTGCTCGGCATCTTCGGGGTGAAGGAAGTCCATGAACTCTTCTTTGCTTAGTCTGTTGTCGCTGTTCTTGTCGGCCTTCTGCCAGCGTCGACGATCACGGTTGATCATCTCTGCGTAGGCTTCCGTCCGAGAGCCCTTTACGTTGGGATCTGAAAGCAATAGTTATAAACAAGAGCGTTAAGACGCTAGATCACCAGAGCACATTCAACTCCAAAATGGAACATTTTCTGCTGCAGCGACCTTGACTTTTGACCAATGACCTTCATTTCCGAACCTGGCCAAGATATCCTAGCTATTTATGCGCATGCAAACTTTGAGCCTCCTTGGTCCCTCCGTTCAAACATTATTAACCTAATAACATACATACAAAGTCAGCCAGCGCTAACATACATAAATAGCCAGTCAGTCAGCCAGCCAGAAACAGACAGACAAACGTCACAGAAAACATTACCAGTTTTGCTCTGCAGCTGGTAATAATAATAGATGACATTCATAAGGTGCGCCTTATGCTCCATAAAACGCGGTAACCCATTCCAGACACACACTGGCAGCTCACCATCTTCGTATCCGAAGGTCCTCTTCTGGTAGGCGTTCCAGCTGAGGATATTGTCGTCGTCCGGCTGGTGGTCCTTCCACATGCGGTCTGTGTCGTTGATGATGTACCTCTTCTGCACGTACTGGATCCACTCCTGAAGCTCGTCCTCCGTCACCACTCCGTCATTGTTCTTGTCGATCTTCCTGATGATGATTCTGCACACATTGTAAGGGCACGTACAGTTCACCTGGTTATATTGTTTTTGTTGATTTTTCTAATGATGATTCTGCACACATTATAAGGACGGATACATTTCACCTGCTAAGATTGTTCTAGTCGATCTTTCTAATGATAATGCTGCACACGTTGTAAGGGCACATACAGTTCACCTGATTAGATTGTTTTTGTTGATTTTTCTAATGATAATGCTGCACACATTATAAGGACGGATATATTTCACCTGCTAAGATCGTTTTTTGTCGATTTTCCTAAATTAGTTTTTTTCTGCCTTACTCAAGTTACTGGTCCATTTTCCTGCCTTTTTTCAAGAAACACTTCCCAAAAGATTTCCTCAGCCAAAGTTGGACTTGCTGGGCTTAACTATTTCTTAGTTAGGTGCATAACGGCAGCATGACGCATCTACGCTCATAATTGACAGGAAACTGTCTGAGCGATCGAAGAAGAAGATAATATGACTGAAAATATAGTAAGAATATATAATTTTAAAAATATGAATTTTGTGTCAAATGTTTGGGGTGCGGTTTATAATGGCCTTATTGGGGTCTGCAATGAACACCTTTTGCAAGAGTGAATGCCCTTGGAGGGTGGGGGAAGATGGTTCAGTACTGACCAGACAGGGGGATAACTCTCGCCAATAACCCCTATTTGATGCCACTAAATGGCTGCCTTTCGCAAGAGTGAATGCCCTTGTCAGTACTGACCAGCAAGAGCAATTACTCTCTGTCAAGGGCATTAATAACCCTAGTTGCAAAGGCCTATAGTCAACAACAAAAAGGGGGAATTAATAAAGTCTTGCGAGAAGGCAAATTGCACACTTACGCCAAACGTTCCTTGCTCTCTTCTGGGCTGAGCTGGTCAAATGTTTTCTTGTCGTCATGACCGAGGAATGCATCATGGTCGTAATCAGCGTTGTGCATCCCATTTTCCTCATGCTCAATATCGCTCAAGCTCTGCATCAATACAAAACACAAAATCCATAAGCATTTATTTTGAGTAAATACCATATTTTTCGGACTATTAGGCGAACCTATAAGGCCCCAAATTTGACACAAAATTCAGATTTTGTTGCTATATTTTCTTTGTATATTATTAGTCATATTATAATGCGCAAGGGTCTTAGTCTGGGAAAAAAAGTATCGCCTAATAGTCCGAAAAATATGGTATATATCTTTGAGAAAAACAACAAAACAATATAACAGAATTAAAATTGAACAACTCGATCAAAACTTTGTTTCTGAAAGATGCTAGATTGAAGAAAACACATGCGCGCACACATGCACACACACACACATTCTTTCTCTCTGTCTTTCACTATATCCATACTGTATGAAAAAAATAACTTTTTCTATAATCAGCAACGTACAGAGGATCGAAAATTGATAGGACAAACTATCCTGATACAAGAGAAATGAATAGGACAATGTCCTGGCTCTTGCCGAAATCAATAAGACAAAACGTGCCAGTACTAAAAATGTAATCAAACATTCGTCTTGACAGAGGAGAACACAACAGAACATCTTCAATTTTAATAGGTCAATGTCCTATGACCGGGGCCTCGGGACATCACTGTATAATGTCGGTCAGTCTGTCCCGGAAGGAAGCCTGGCAAGCAGGCAAAAAGGACAGTCATGAGCGCAGAGGGTTGAAAAAAGGGAGAAAGGTGGCAGAGTGGTTAAGACGTTCGCCTGCCAAATGTAATGCGTGACTGCAGTGTGGGTTCGAATCCTGGCCTCGCCCTTTCTTTCCAGTCTGACAGGAAAATCGAACTGAACGTCGAGTCCTTCGGATGGGGACTTAACCTAAAGCAAGTCTGACCCGTGCGCTTTACGCACGTACAAATCCCACGGCAGTTGAAAGTCGGTAAGAGCAGGGAGAAATTCTGCTGCCTGGTATGGCCAAATTGATAGCTAGGTTTTCCAAGTGTGCCCACACCCCCTCCTCACTCTGTGCCCCCCCCCCCCCCCCAAAAAAAAAAGGGTAGGCGCTGTACTTGCGGCGGCGCTCTCTCCAGGGGAGAGCAGCCCAAATTTCACAGAGATAAGTTTCTGTGACTAGAATATACCAAAAACCAAATGACACAGGCGCTGCAGTGGGCAAAGGGCAGCGAGCCCATGCATTGTGCTAGTCATGCATGTGCACATAACACATACGCACACACATGTTACTAGTTACAGTCATACACTCACCTTGTCCATAGAGCGCTGTTGTTTTTTATCTGTTGGAACAGCGAACGTGCAGATCACCAGGACCACGAGCACCAGAATGAAGCACTGAATTCTGGACATTGTGCTCAGGTTTTTTCTTCAATGCCTGCAATTATCAACAGAACATGGGATAATAGTCACTTGTAATAATACAAATTTTTTTTAAACTATAAGGCGATACTTTTTTCCCCCCAGATTGAGATCCCTGCGTCTTATAATGTGACTAATAAAATAGTACGAAAATATAATAACAAAATCTGAATTTTGTGTAAAATTTGGGGAGTGCGCCTTATACTTATAGTCCGAAAAATATGGCAAAGTATTTTCATAATGCAAACACTTTCTTTGCTGGGCAGGTCGATCAATGCTCTTGTGAAACTGAAAAACAGCAAGTTGCATATTTCAGCAATTTAAATTAACCCTTTCACCGCCAAAGTCGCATTTTAGCACCACAGTGATTTAACACCTATGTCACTAAAAGTAAAAGGCATCAAATTGGGTTCTATTATCCAAAGACCCTATTGTCTTACTTTTGGGAAGTAAGGGTAGACCTTATTTTATATTATGTCACAGAAGAATCCCCAATACTGCAGATGGATTTTGTTCTCTACCCAGGTAAATTTAACGGATTTGTTTTGCTGAAATATGGCTGGCGGTGAAAGGGTTAATCCATTTAATGTTTAAACAAACAGTAATATACAAACAACAATTAATAGGCCCAAAGCACTGGAAGATGTGTGACAAAATGTGAATGTTTGAAGTTGATGTTTGTGTGTGTGTGTGTGTGTGTGTGTGTGTGTGTGTGTGTGTGTGTGTGAGAGAGAGAGAGTGTGTGTATGTGTTGTGTTGTGTGTGTGTGAGATTCTTGTGTGTGTGTGTGTGTGTGTGTGTGTGTGTGTGTGTGTGTGTGTGCATGTGTGTGTATATGTGTGTGTGTGTGTGTGTGTGTGTGTGTGTGTGTGTGTGTGTGTGTGTGTGTGTGTGTGTGTGTGTGTGCATCACTGTGTATATGCATTCAAACAACTGCCACAATCCCTGATCATCTCATTTTAGCATAACCGTGGCCTGTTTGCCTAGTCTTAACTTCTGGCACCGACCTTGGTGACGTGGCAAACCCAAACATCTTCCTACTCAAGACCGATTCTTTCACCTTGGTCAAACATTGGGGGGATTTTTGTCAATAATAGGCCTACCTCTAAACATCTCTCAATATTGTAAATAAAACATATGAAATGCCGCTGAGGCATCTGTCATTTAGGATATGCTACAGTTTCTTAGCCATCATTTACTCAATCAGGACTGATCAACTCAAAAGTTTACGTGCTTTTGCTTTCAAGTCAGTGCAGCTGATCAGCTTGCACTGACGAAAAAAAAGCAGACGAAAATCTTACCCCAAAGAATCAAGCGTAGTGAGGACAGGACGCGCGCGCACGGTTCACCGGTCAGTGTTTGCAAAAGCAGCTGTTCTCTTTTCTGTGCCTTTATTGATCAGCTACTTTAGTCGATGAAGTTCGAGGCCAACACACAATAGCAAACCTGTCGTGTTGATGCTCTTTTCTTGAAGTAGCGGTAGCATAGGCTTCCACTGTTCCTACCTCAGGATAAATGAGAACTCCAACCAATCAAACGACGAGTTTTGTACCATGTGATTCATGAAAACCAATGAACACAATGCCAACGTGGCCTGTAAAATTAGGGAACCAATGGAACTGACAAGATGCTGGCAGACCGAAAACCCCTCTCAGCGTGAAATCGGATACTGTAGGCATCTTCCACGTGGAACATTCCAGACTCCACTCATTTTCTGACGGAAACTTCTCTTTACTTGCGTCATCTTACAAAAAGGAGCACATAATTATACTGACATACAGAAGCTCACACCACACAAATAATGGCACAAAAAGACTAGCAAAACTAAATAAGCCTAGGCCTGCTTAATTGTTATTTGTTACTATTTTAATTAGAACACTAGGCAACAGTACATTATGGTAATCTAGGCAACAGGTAACAATAATAACACACACATACACACACACGCGCGCGCGCGCGCACGTGCGCCTCTCACGACACCCCCCCCCCCGTCTCTAGCTGTCTCTGTCTTCGGATCTTCTTGTTTTCCTTTTCCCTCTTGATCTTGCTGTTTGTCAGCAAAATGTAGACCTCTTCTTATTTAGTATCATAAAATCAAACTGATGATTGTGGATACTCAACGGTAGAAGAAGAAGCCTACCGGTACTTTTTCTCTGTGTACACGTAGGCCATAAAGAATACGTATATATAAGTATGAGCCTCAATATATGTGGGTTATATAATACACATTAAAGACAAGCCAAGAATAATCAACATGAAGACAAGTATCAATGAATATAAACATAAAAAATAAGTGAGACTGTTCATACAAAATACATGTATTAATCTCTCTCGCCCTCCCCCCCTCCTCCCAAAAAATCACGTTCATTTTTAGTCCAGTATGTGGCGGATATACCATAGCCGATGAGGTTTAACCGAGGCATGCACGCGGTTACCGCTACGTACACCTATCTATATATTGTTAAAAACTCGGGACTTTACTGGCGTTGCACTGCCTCCGAGCATTGCAGCCAGTATTGTCCCCAACATCTTTGTATAAATGTACAAATGTCCCATGTCAGTGTCTATGACCGAGAGGACGTGCGAGCGAAAATGGTGTTTTACGTCCTCTTGGTCTGAATCAGACACATATGGGACATTTGTAAATACAAATATGGTGGCCCGGAACAATACTGGAGTCAATGCCTGGAGGCAGTACGAAACCAGTAAAGTCCCGATTTTAAAAAAATGAATACAGATGGCTGTAGCGGTGACCACGCCTCGGTTAAACCTCATCGGCTATGTCACCGCCACAAGTGACCGAGAGGACGTAAAACATAATTTTCATCATTTTTGGTTCGTCAACTGATGTCAAAATGGTAAAGTCATTTATAATTTTTAAAAAGGTAGGAAAAAGTGTCTAACATTGACACGTTCTCTTTCTTTCTTCATTTCTTTTTAACTAATTGTATGATGTGAATATATGTTATACATGTAAGTCCCCCCCCCCCCCCCCCCCCCCCCCCCTGTTCACTGCCATGCAGTGCTCCCAAGAGAATAGAATGGACTGAATTAAAGTGTGTGTGTGTGTGTGTGTGTGTGTGTGTGTGTGTGAAAGTCAAAAGTAAAAAATACTTTATTATCACGTTAGGTGAAATTACAGTGTGGTCTCGTACAAGCACAATACAAACAAGGAAGCACATTTGCATGCGGCATTGAAAATGGAAATGTGTGTGTGTGTGTGTGTGTGTGTGTGTGTGTGTGTGTGTGTGTGTGTGTGTGTGTGTATGCACACATGTGTCAGATAAATGTGTTTGAGAAAGAGTGAGAGAGAGAGAGAGAGAGAGAGAGAGAGAGAGAGAGAGAGAGAGAGAGAGAGAGAGAGAGAGAGAGAGAGAGAGATTGATTGATTGATTGATTGAATTTTATTTATAGAGGGTAATAGAGTAAGCAATAACATGCTTTTTTACATCCAGCCCTCTGGACAAAATACATATATAAAAGTAGAAAATGAAAAACGAAAATACACACATACAAAGTAATATAAAGCATGCAAAAAAAAACATCCCTATATTGTAACACATCAATAACAAAATCAAACCTATTATTATTAACCATACTAATTATTAACATTCAAAATGTGTGAAGTAAGCGCATACGCACGGGAAAATAAAACCCAATCCTACTTTTCACACTCATCTTTAAACATTCAAAATAGAGAAGTGCACAAGCATAAAGATAAAAAAAAAACCCAACTCAATCATACTTCATCATTAAAATGTACTTATTTGAAGAAACCTATGCATATAATAAGTCAAACATAGTATTACTTTACCTACTCATCTTAGCATGCGCAATTTACATGTGCTCATGGCAACATGAAACCTATTCCTACATTCCATTATTCATTTTTAGCATGAACATATTAAAAAGTAGACACACACTCATAACAAAAGCAAACCTAGTCATATTATTTGCAAGCGAATACACATATTAAAAAGTAAATACTGCTCATAACGAAATCAAGCCTGAACCTACTTTCTAGTCCTCATCTTTAACATGCACATAAGTAAAACTTAACTCATCACAAAATTAAAACTAATCCTTATTTTACATACTCGTAACATGTACACATTTAAAATTTAAAGCCGATACACATAATAAAATCAATTACGCCTAAGCCCATTTTACATACTAATCTTAAAAATACATCAAGCTTAAATGTAAGCACATACACATGACAGAATAAAACCAAATCCTATTCTACATACTCATCTTTAACATGCACGCATTTTGGAGTAAACACTTATGCATAACAAGATTAAACCCAATCCTATAATAATAATAGTAGCAATAATAATAATAATAATAATAATAATAATAATAATAATAATCATCAAAATAATAATAATTCATATAGCGCTAAAACTCCATATAGTAGTATGCTCGTTGCACGTTACAAAAGCAACAATGAAAGATGGAAAACATTAATTAAAATCAGCAAGAAAGTCATACCACCAACATTTGAATACAAAGAAATAAAGTAACGAAATAACATGATTTTCACTCACAAAGACATCCACCCTCGTTCACCAAGCACTGTCACTCTCTCATTACACATCACACTCACAAAAACTAATAAAAATGTAAACAAGTAACCGGAAGGAATGCACCAATTAATACGTGCGTACACACGGCCCATACTCTCTCTCTCTCTCTCTCTCTCTCTCGCCTCTCTCCCCCCCCCCCCCCCCCCTCTCTCTCTCTCCCTCCCCCTTTCTCCCTCTCTCTTCCTCTCCCTCTCTCCCTCTCCCCCTCTCTCCCCCTCTCTCTCCCCCTCTCTCTCCCCCCCCCCCCTCCCCCTCTCTCTCTTTCCCTCTCTCCCTCATCATACAGGATCCCCAATACAATATATCAAAGAGACACTTTTCGTTACATAAATATAAACATTCTGGCTAAATCACAATAAACAAAATAAAACAATATAAGCCTAAAGGGGGAAAAAAAAAAAAAAAAAAAAAATATGTATACTAAATATTATTTTATGACACTAAACACACACTCGCGCGCGCGCGCACACACACACATACACGCGCGCGCATGCATGCGCGCACACACTAGAGAGAGAGAGAGAGAGAGAGAGAGAGAGAGAGAGAGAGAGAGAGAGAGAGAGAGAGAGAGAGAGAGAGAGAGAGAGAGAGAGAGAGCGACAGACAGACAGGACAGACAGACAGACAGACAGAGACAGAGATAGATAGACTGAGTGAGAGAGAGAAGCATATCTAACACACTCATCTTTAACAATCATAACATTATAAACACAGCCGATAAACACCGATACATGACAAAGTCGAGCCTAGTTACTTGTAGGCCTACTTCGCATATTCAACTAAAAAATAAACTTAAAAGTAAGCACACACACACACGTTATAAAATCATAGTAAATACATATCCATAACATCATCAAACTTAATCTTACTTTATATAAGTAATTATTTATTTATTGTTAGCATGCACAAATTTGTAAATTAGCATACACACTCGACAAAATCAAACCTAATCCTACCTTATGCACTCAAGTTTCAATTATACACTCAACTAACAAAACAAATTTAAAAGTAAGCATGTGCACATGTCAACAACAAAATAAATCCTACATATCATCTTAATTTTTAACAAATATAAAAAACGACACTAATATTTTTATATATAACATGATAAAATCAAGCCTAAGCCAACATTACACACTTGTCTGTAAAATGCAAAAAATAGAATAAAACACATACACATTATTAGATCAAACTTAATTGTGTTTAACATAGCCAATTTTAACATGCACACCTTTATACATGACAGATCAAAACAAGGTAATGTTAGATGCGCAAAATATTCATGAGTTAGCAAGTAAACACATGTAGGCATCATGATAAATAACAGTGCATACGTTCAATATTTATTTATGTTAGTCCATCGGAGTCGGCAGCAATGACTTAATGCTATTTGTTTAAAATTAAAAAAAAAAAAAAAATACTGTTGGGTTAAACATACAATAAGTCATGTTTTGCTAATGTTATGTACCTGATGAAATTGAGAGAGAGAGAGAGAGAGAGAGAGAGAGAGAGAGAGAGAGAGAGAGAGAGAGAGAGAGAGAGAGAGAGAGAGAGAGAGAGAGAGAGAGAGAGTTTTCATTGTTCATTGTCAGTGGAGTTTGTTCATTAGGTAATTCTTCATTAGTTTGTTGAAGGATGCTGGGCGTTTGGTCGCTTTTAAGGTGGCTGGCAAATTATTCCAGTAAGATCCACCACTGTATATTAAACTGGTTTTAAATAAGTCTAATCTTGGGGTTGGAATTAGTAGTTTGTTTGACTGCCTGTAACTGTTTATCGAGAAGCGGTCGATTAAAGATTGAGGAGCATTTCCGGTCATGATTTTGTGCATAATCCTTGCTTTGTTATGCTCCAACTGTAATTTAAAAGGTAATATACCTATTGTTTTGTAATCATTGTTCGTAAGAGAAGTTGATTTGAGCAGCACCAATTTAACAGCTCGTTTATGCAGTCTAACGAGAGGTTTTAGAACATTTGCACTTGCTGAGTCCCACAAAGTAGAGGAATAGCTGATAAGTGAATTTATATGTGCATAATAGAACTGCTTCCTGGCATTGAGATTGAGGAAATGTTTTATTTTTGATAGTTGAAATATTCTTTGCGATACCTTCTTACTTAATATGTCTATGTGTTCTGACCAAGATAATTTGTTATCAATCGTTATACCTAGGGCCTTGTGTGAACTGGATTCCTCGATTGTTTGTCCCGAGATGTGAATTGGGAATGAAGTAGATGAAAGATTTTGGCGTTTCTGTCTGGTTGTCAAACACATATACTTAGTTTTGTTTGGGTTCAGACACATGTGATTTAGTTCAGCCCATCTGGCCAGTTGATTTACATTTTCTTGAATATTAGATGACAAAACGTGTAATGAAGGATGAGCGGATTCGACTGAACTATCGTCCGCAAAGAGATTGCAATTGTCTTTAACAAGCAAAGGTAAATCATTAATATATAATACAAACAACAGTGGGCCCAAAACTGAACCTTGTGGAACACCATAGTTGTTTGGGAGAGAAGAAGACTGATGAAGACCAGTGCATACTTGTTGTTGTCTGTTTGATAAAAATGACTCAAGCAGTTGGCACACTTGATCACCTATATTGTAAACACGTAGTTTCTTCATAAGTAGTGAGTGATTGATTACATCAAATGCTTTTGCAAAGTCAGCAAAGACAATTCCAGTATACTGATTGTTATTAATATTTCCTAGCCATGTATCAACCATGTTAACTAGAGCTGTGTGGCATGAGTGTTGTTTCCTAAATCCTGATTGGCTTGGATGTAGGAGATCATACTTTTCTAAGTGATGAGATAGGTGTTTTTGGATGTGTTTTTCTAAGGGTTTTGACAAAACTGACAGTATGGATATAGGTCTATAATTAGAAGGTTCGTTCTCATCACCAGACTTGTGAAGTGGGATAATCTTAGCGTTTTTAAGTTGAGCTGGAAAGTAATTTTTACTAATACATATATTATATATATAGGTTAGACTGTCAGTGATGACAGGAGCAGCAAGTTTAAGGATTATCCCATCCAATCCATTTGCATCCTTAGTTGTAGATTGTTTTATGTGCGTGAGAGCAGCATATACTTCATATATTGTTAGTAACGGAATGGAGACTGTAGACTGGATATTCTTGGATAAACAGAAGTCTTTCAACGTCTTTAGATCATTTTGTTTCCAAGTATCATTTTGGATAAGACATTCCGCAATTGATACAAAATGCTGATTTAATACGTTCGGAGAGGGAGTAGTTGATTGAAGTGATTTTTTGACATAATTCTTGTTTGTCAAGGAATTAATTGCACTCCACACCTTTTTAGGATTTTTGTCTAATAGTAACTCCCTAAAATATTTCTGTTTAGCTGAACGCTTCATTGAATTTACAAGGTTACGTTGGGCATTAGCCCTAGGGTCTTTCGTTGCTTTGTAAAAATCTCTAAGATAGGAAGCCTGATCGATATCATCTGTTATCCATGGTGGTTTAGGTTTATTTTTAACACGTTTTATTCTGATAGGGGCGTGTTTATTATAAACATAACAAAAGGTTTTAATCCAACAGTCGAAGGCTTCCTCTGGATTACAGTATTGATAAACCTTTGATAAACCAGAATTAAGCAGATCCGAGAGAAAGATATCTTTGTTAAAATGCTTAAAGCACCTATAACGAATTGTTTTGTGGCCTACTTGGGGGATTTTAGTTCCTTTCTTTATCCAGGTTACACACACAGGGTAGTGGTCACTACAATGTAAAACTGGTGAGCATACTTCTGCTATGTTGCTCATGGATGAAACATAAATATGATCAATGATGGTGCTTGATGTGTCCGTTTCGCGTGTTGGTCGATCAATCAGTTGATGTAAACTGTAAGATTCGTAAAGTTTTACCCACTGTGTTTGGGGCTTATATAGGTCAATGTTGAAATCTCCAAGTAAAATTATTTCATTGTCTTCTATTACTGCTGCATCCATCATTAAGGTAAAACTATCGAACCAATCATTTATCTCAGCGGGATTTCTGTATAAACAACAGACTGATAAGGGTTTAGTGTGCCTTAGCTTAATCTCAATCCACACTGATTCAGTTTGATATTGTTCTAATTTGGGAATTCGTTTTACTGTAAGTGTTTGAGAATAGTAAAGCAGAAGGCCCGTTTCTTTCGGTTTGGTGGGGTCCTGGCGTATAAAATTATATCCTGGGATGCTAAGAGAGAGAGAGAGAGAGAGAGAGAGAGAGAGAGAGAGAGTTTGAAGCACGCCTGGATAAATTGTGGAGGGACGAACCCTTCAAACACAATGCCGACCACGATCAAACTATCAAAGTAAATACTACCTCGGAGCCGACAGAAGAGGCCTAGGCTGGCCTGCAGTCGGACATCATCCTATGTATTCCTATGTATGTATTGAGTTGACTAAAGTTCTTCTTCCTTTGAACAACCACCATCATCTTTTTATGGTCTCTGTATCTGTGACAGTGTGTATGTGCGCGCGTCTGTCTCTGTGATGCTCCCCGCCCCTCCTCTAATCATTACGCAAACTTGTTCTCTTTGTCATCATGTGTGCCTGTGTGACAATCTGACAGTTGTGAGAGTGTGAAGAATGGGAAGCTACTCTTAACATATTTACATAACTAGGAAATAAGAGTGTCTACCCCTGACTGTTGCACGTTGTGCTCAAAAGTCGCTTAGAGGTGAGAAATAATCATCAGTTTTTAAGATATTGTTGGCAAACGTTTGGATAATGAATACCGTAACTTATGACAATTTCATCCAATTTTTAATATGAAGACCATTTGAATGATTAATGGGGGCGTAAACTCAAGGCAAAGTCACAAGTGTGCAGTTCAAAACAGTCTGGAAACAGTCACACTCGCAGCAATTTGAAACATTCACTAGTTTCAGGACATGCTAAATGCTATGCACAAATTCAAAGTGTAAAGAAGTGTGCCAAACACATTCCTTGCAATAGTTTAAACATCCCTTGATATGATACAAATGTTGAAAAGACATGGCTATTACTAATTATTAGTATTAATCAATAAATTGTCCCATATTTTATTTAACTGTCAAACCAACTCATGTTATATACTACTCAGTACTCAGACATTATGGCTGGTACCCACGTGTCGTCATATCCGGCCACAAGGAGCGCCATATTATGGGAGACCGCCATCTTAGTCCTTACCTTTTTTTGAAAAATGCCAGATCGATGCTGCGTATTTGGCTGTTCCAATTCGAAACTTATCTAAACTGTATTTATAACATCTGGATGTTTTCTTTACACATTTAGATAACATTTTCACTTTGTTTACACACAAATAAGGACTAAGATGGCGACACTTCCGTTGGAATGGTCGCACGCAGGTGGGTTGGAGCCATATCAGACATGTTTGAAACTAAAAGATTTAGAACAATGAGTAAAAAAACCACTACAAACACAATCATTATTGGTGGACACTGTAAGTGTAACCCACATAATTTCAGGGTGTTGTAGCTTCCAGTGTTTATAAAAAATATGGGCTACAGAAGAAACTAAAATGAGCATGAAAGAAATATTCAAAGAAATTAGCGTCTCGCTTTGGCGAGAGTGTTATTATTATGTAGGCTACAGAAGAAACTAAAATGAGCATGAAAGAAATATTCGAAGAAATTATCTTCTCGCTTTGGCGAGAGTGTTATTATGTAGGCTACAGAAGAAACTAAAATGAGCATGAAAGAAATTAGAGTAATTTGCAAAAAAATACCAGGTACAAAGATTCAGGTTTAATAATTTATTCATATCATATCAGATATGTATTGTAGCATATACGGCATATAGGCTTTTAAAAAGCCTTTAGCCTGCTATTTCCTTTTAGATAAGGAAACGCGATTTAAAACTTTGTTTTTTGATTTTGTTATTTTTATAAATTATATTTTTTATTTTTTTTTAAAGAGTACAACATACAGTGAAAACAAGCAAACTGATCTGCATACTAATTAATTACTGAATACTTATGTTAGTATGGAAGCAATAATCTTCCCAAAAAATTATCTAATTTCGTTTTTAAAACTATTGAGTGTTCCTATGCGGGCAGTATCATTTGGTAGAGAATTCCAATTGTTAATAACATGTTTGTGAAAAAATGTGCATAAATATAGTATGAACTAATGATTTTGTTAGTTTTAAGGAGTGTCCTCTAGGTAGAAGACTAAGAGAAAAATAATTTATCACAGTTCTTGGATCAATTCATACTTTGGTTTAGTGCCCACAAGGTCTGCTGTTTAGACCATGAAAGTGGACACAACTGTAACCCATGAGTAGCTTAATTTTGTTGTCTCCTTAGAAATGTTTGCAATTTTGGGGGGATAAAATGTTTGAATTAGACATTTTTGCAATTAAAAAAAATAAAATGTTTGAATAAGACAGGCGATTAGCATTTTTTCAGAAACATACCAAAAATAGTTGTGTGTGTTGTGTTTTACTACTTGAAATAAACTTGTAAAGTCACTACCCATCAGCATGTCCAAAAATAAGCTGCCATTTTGAACGAAACATCCCCCAAAAATTACCACAAAAAAAGAAAAATGATTTCTTGGCAGTAAAAGTTTTATTTCAAACATTTGATATCTTACGCATTTTATGAATTAGATAGAACACAATATGGCCTAATAGATTATATATCATACAAATGTGTTTGAAATAGGACACCCCTTCCAATACGTGGGTGTTTCCAGCATTACAAACAAGTAGAAGTGCACAACTTGTGAAAGTGGCCATGTTCAATATAGTGTGCACACGCACGCACACACACACAGATTATCGTTGATGAAAACACTACTTTGATGCGTTTCGTTATACAACTCTTTGCGATTTATTTCCTTTTTGAAGCAAAACAATTATTTAGAGAGAGGTAGGAGGGAGAGAGATAGTCACACACACTCACACACACACACACACCACAACTCTTCTTCTTCTGGCGATGCACAATCATTCTGTCAATTCCGTCCCGATCCTCTTTCCCCATCCCTCCATTCTGTGCCTCTTCCCATGCCTTATTCTTTCTTCCATGCACATTTTTTTCTTTAAAACATTTTTCATTCTACAGGGTACAAGATGATAAAAGTGAGCTAATCTTACTTCATTTGCGAAGTCTCCTGATGGACCGATTAGTGAAGCGATGAGACATGAGTAGTTCAACGACGGCGGTGGACAAGATTGCAGCAGACAAGGTGCTATAGATGGAAGGGAGCATTATGGCCAGGTCCATCGGCAGGTCTCTACTGAAGGTGGTGCAGTACGGCTCAGTGCTCTATTGCACTCTGGAGTTTGTGGCTGACTTTGTTCTGGTAAGCTTGTGTGTGTGTGTGTGCAGGGCTCCCAATCGTCCTGCAAAACAAGGGGTCCCAGGGATTCCTTCACTTACAGTATAGAGGGTCCTAGAGGCAGGATAGAGGGTCCCAGTGGCATAGCGAATGCTAAAAAGATTTTTTCTAGTGCATCCCTTGGACCCCCTGCACATTCTTTTAGAGGGTCCTTTAGAATTTTAGTGCTTCATAGACCCCCAAATGGGGGTCCCTGGGAGTCCTGGTGTGTGTGCGTGTCTGTTGGTTGGCGCTCTTTTGCTGTCTCAGGACCGACACCTCCACTCTCTTGCTTTTCTCTCCCTTGCCTTTAGGTCTGTTTCTGCTGTATGCCATTTATGTCATACGTGTGTGTTCGCTTTGTATCACATTTTTGTTTGAATGCGTTATGAATGCCAATGCCAATGTGTGCGCGCTTTGATTTGATTTCTTTCAAGAATGACAAGATTCAGCGCCGTATAAATACTGTGTGTGTGTGTGTGTGTGTGTGTGTGCTTCCTTGATATTGATAAAACATAATTCTTGAAGGACTTCTCCTCTTTTAGGTTTCTTTTTGTCTCTCCCATCTTTAACCTTTACCGGACTTCTGGGGTCGCCCACGACCCCTTGACACACAAAACATGTTATATCTCTAAAACTATTTAAGCAATCTTCATGAAATTTCATGACTTTGTCAAAAACGTAAATGGCTTTAAGTGTGTTAAATTTCATTAATGTGTATAAAATATAAATGACGTAATATGACGCGTAATTTTGATATACCTGTCCGGATGACGGGGGTCTCCCACGACCCCTACTTTAAAGAGCACTGCAGTGCATTGAGTAGGGGTCGTGGGAGACCCCCGCCATCCAGACAGGGATAAACACATGGTGACTCATTGACAAGTAGGGGTCGTGGGAGACCCCCGCCATCCGGACAGGTATAAACACCTAGGAATTCGCTCTTTGCTGAGTAGGGGTCTTCGCCATCGTGTCTGTGTAGTCAAAAGCATGATCCGGTAAAGGTTAACATTTTTTATTTTGAAGGTTTAATGTTTACAGTTTAGTGTACCCAAAAAAGTCAGTTTATACTATATTGATCAAAGTAACAACAGCATATTATGTTTCAACTAGCATGAATGAATGTAGACAAAGTTAATGGTAAGTGAATTGAAAACATGTATTAACAAGAATGGAGAGTTTGTACATAGTCAGGATGCTTAACAGCTGTTGCTTTGTGGGTCAGTGTTTTGGGGCTGGGGTAGACAAACATAAATAAAATGGCAAGTAATAAGCCCCCCCCCCCCCTCTCCTCCCCTACGGAAAAGAAGCAAGCCCCATGAACTCATTGCAAATTATTAGTCGCCAGACTTTGCCCCAAGCATGTACCTTATACAAGGGTTGTTGTTGTCTTACCCTGGCTTAAAAACTCCAGGGACCATCCCAACAGCCAAAACACTTGAACACTATGGCACAAATGCACCAGCTAGGGATGAGAACATTACGTGTGTGACCGTTTTGGATGATCCCGCCATGTGGGCAGCCACACTCCGACTTCGGAGGATTCTAGACTGATGATGTCATGCTAGGAGCTTGTCATGGCTTAAGACAATCCCCGCACACCCATGCAGAACATAGCATTTTGATGTAGCCTTGGTGTTCTAGCTTATGTCAACTGGTCGGACACAGCCTCATACTAAGGTGTCCTTATACACAAGGGTAAAAGGTAGAAAAAAATGGCTCAAATATTGCTTTAATAATCACTAAATTGCAACATTTGCTGGGGGCTTTGCCCCCTGGGCCCCAACAAGACCACTACACCTTACCCAAGGACCTAAGCAGCTCCCTGGACTCCCCACAGAACACACACACACCATACGAATCATTTGGTCCGCCCCTGTCTTACCTAAATTCGTCTGTGCTCTGTCAGTGTAACGGGCCCTCCATGCAACCTACGATCCAGTCTGGCGACGTGGTTCTCACCGAACACGTTAGTGTCAACTTTAACAAAGTTCAAAAGTAAGTAAATATAGTCATTATGTAGTTGTCATACCCTGGCTCAAAGACTCCAGGGATCACCCCTATAGCTGAAGCACTTGAACACTATCATGACTATGGTACAAATGCAACAGCTAGGTGATGAGAACATTACGTGTGTGGCCGTTTTTTAATTATCCTGCCACGTAGGCAGCCACACTCCGACTTCGGAGGATTTTGGAGACTGATGATATTATGCTAGGAGCTTGTCATGGCTAAGCACAATCCCTGCATAACTATGCAGAGCATAGCAACATTTTGATATAGCCTTGGTGTTCTAGTCTAATCCAGATGTACTGTGTACCAGGCCTTAGGCGAATAGTCATTATGTGATGTTTGACTAGAACTGTGTGAGAGATCGTTTAAGTTTAAATGTTATTTAAATAGTCTTTGAAAAGTTTTCAAGAGACCTAAGATGCACTGCATACATTAGTGCTGCTCGCCTCACCTCCCTCCGGTCAACTAAAGTTTTGTTTGTACAAGAATTTTCCGGTTAAGAGGTGTGGGGTTTTTTAAAATATAAAGTTCAGTCTGAGGTTTTTGGTTTTCAGGATTTTTCATCTTAGGTTTTGAGGTTTTCAAGAATTCTAGTTTCAGTTTATTTTGGACTTCCTCTCACTTGCACCCCTGCATTGTATGTCAGTCGTTTTTGTCTTCTTTCAGAGGGGATGTGGTGATATGCCGATCTCCAAAGGCCCCCAGAGAGTACATCTGTAAGCGGGTGATTGCCATGGAGGGAGACAGGGTATTCAACGCAGAGACCGACAAGTTCACCAGTGTAAGTTGATTTGAAAAAAAATATTGGCTTGGAGTTCGATTGAGTTCACATATATATGTGTCATTTACGCATTGGACTGTAGAGGGGAAGTATTGTTTTTTTAAATTTTGATCTTGTTGGTTTTTTGCTCCTTTTGTTGCCTGCTTTTTGCTCTTTTTGCTATATTTGCTGTTTTCTTGTTTGTCTATGTTGATAAAGGCGCATTCGCCGAAATATCCAGTAGTTTTGTTTTGTGTCTTGTGAATAAAATAACGTCACTTTACACTTGTCGTGTAGTAGTTTGTTGTATGTTCCGGTGACGTTGCAGTCTGTGTCCGGTTTTTTTTAGAATTGATGATTATGACTGAGCTCTGGTGTAGAATAGTTTTGTTTGCTGATTTCATGTTGTGTCTTTTTACCATCACTTTCAACAATCAAATGAAAACATGTGTGTAGTTTATGTTGTTGTTGTTGACATACCCTGGCTAAAAGACTCCTGGGATCATCTCAACAGCCGAAGCACTTGAACACTATGGTACACATGCATCAGCTAGGGATGAGAACATTATGTGCGTGACCGTTTTTGACTACCCTGCCACGTAGCAGCCAAACTCCGTCTTTGGGGAAGTGTAGTTTATAAATGCCAGCTGTCCTCAAATCCTTTTGTCAGAGTGGGGACATGCCCTGGGCAAGGCATATCTACCGCATACAAAATTCTTGCCCCGCCATCCAAAATACAGGCATGGGAATATTTCCGCGATTTTTTTTTTGAAATTGTTACTAAATACTTCGTTTTTGTTACTAAATACTTCAATTGGGGGGCTTTTCAGAGTTTTTTGTCTCTGACAATTCCCATGCCTGAAAATAGCTGCTGCCCCCTCTGCTATCTGGCACAGTGGCAGTCATAGTCGCATGCTACAGATTGTTGTACACATAAAACAATGTTATTGTTTGAAAAAACCCAGTTTCTTGTTTTAACCCTTTCACCGCCAATGTTGCATTTATACACCACAATGGTTTAACACCCTTGTCATTAAAAAGCATCAAATCAGGGCCAGTTATCTGAAGACCCTATTTTCGTAATTTTTGAAGGTAAGGATAGTTCTGATGTTTTGCATGTCACAGAGGAATTTGCAATGTTGCAGACATTCTTTTTCTCTACCTGGGTAAGTTTAATGCTGAAAAATGGTTGGCGGCGGAAGGGTTAAAAGAAAATGAAAGAGTATGAAAATCTTTTTGTTCTCCCTCTTTCTGTTGCTCATTCTCTCTCTCTGTCTCTCTCTCTCTCTCTCTTCTTCAGATAAAACGTGGCCACATATGGCTGGAAGGGGACAACAAGGACAGGAGCAGTGATTCCAGATACTACGGCCAAGTGCCCTATGGTCTTCTGCGAGGACGCGTCTTCTTTGTGGTGAGTTTCAAAGATGACGAGACTGCAAAACAGATGACTAACAAAAAAAGATCCCTGAAAAAACTGGGTTCCAGAAGTCACAATTTTTTTCTCTCTTGTGGCCGTGCACTTTTTTTGTGGTGAGTTTCAGAGATGATGAGACTGCAGAACAGATGTCTAAGAAAAAAACATCCCTGAAAAAAACTGGGTTCCAGAAGTCACAATTTTTTTCTCTTGTGGCCGTGCCCTTTTTTTGTGGCGAGTTTCAGAGATGATGAGACTGCAGAACAGATGACTAAGAAAAAAAGATCCCTGAAAAAACTGGGTTCCAGAAGTCACAAAGAATATTTTATTGTGGGCGTGCCTTTTTTGTGGTGAGTTTCAAAGATAACGAGACTGCACAACAGATGACTAAGAAGAAAAAAATCCCTGAAAAAACTGGGTTCCAGAAGTGACAAAGAATATTTTATTGTGGGCGTGCCTTTTAAGTTTTTGTGGTGAGTTTCAAAGATAATGAGACTGCAAAACAGATGACTAAGAAAAAAATATCCCTGAAAAAATGGTAGGTTCCAGAAGTCACACAAAAACATTTTCTTGTGGGCGTGCCTTTTTTTGTGGCGAGTTTCAAAGATGATGAGACTGCAGAACAGATGACTAAGAGAAAAAAAGATCTGTGACAAAAATGGGTTCCAGAAGTTACAACAAATATTTTTGTGTGGGCGTGCCTTTTTTGTGGCGAGTTTCAAAGATAACAAGACTGCAGAACAGATGACTACGGGAAAAAAAAAATCTGAAAAAATGGTCGGTTCCCGAAGTCACACAATTTTTGTTCTTGTGGGCGTGCCTTTTTTGTGGTGAGTTTCAAAGATAACGAGACTGCAGAACAGATGACTAAGAAAAAAAAATCCCTGAAAAAACCGGGTTCCAGAAATGACAAAGAATATTTTATTGTGAGCGTGCTTTTTTGTGTGGTGAGTTTCAAAGATAATGAGACTGCAAAACAGATGACTAAGAAAAAAATATCCCTGAAAAAAGTGGTAGGTTACAGAAGTCACAAATTTTTTTTTTCTTGTGGGCATGCCTTTTTTGTGATGAGTTTCAAAGATAGCGAGACTGCAAAACAGATGACTAAGAAATCAATATCCCTGAAAAAACTGGTAGGTTCCAAAAGTCACCCAAAAATGTTTTCTTGTGGGCGTGCCTTTTTTGTGGTGAGTTTCAAAGATGACGAGACTGCAGAACAGATGACTAAGAAAAAGATCCCTGAAAAAAATGGGTTCCAGAAGTCACAATTCTTTTTTTTCTTGTGTGGGCGTGCCTTTTTTGTGGTGAGTTTCAAAGATGACGAGACTGCACAACAGATGACTAAGAAAAAAAAATCCATGAAAAAACTGGGTTCCAGAAGTGATGAATATTTTTTTGTGAGCGTGCTTTTTTGTGTGGTGAGTTTCAAAGATAACGAGACTGCAGAACAGATGACTAAGGAAAAAAAGATCTCTGAAAAAACTGGGTTCTAGAAGTGACAGAATATTTTTGTGTGGGCGTGCCTATTTTGTGGCGAGTTTCAAAGATAACGAGACTGCAGAACAGATGACTAAGAAAAAAAATCCATGAAAAAGTTGGGTTCCATAAGCTCAAAGAGTATTCGGTATCTTTACCGAGTATTCTTCTGACTTCATGGACATGTCCTTTTTTGGGGTGAGTCCCAAGATAATCAGGCCAGTGGCTGCCAAATTGTTGGCCAAAAAAAATCTTTAAAACCCCCCCAAAGGAGATAAACCTAAGCAGGTTTGAAGTTCCCTCGCTTCTTCTTCATTCGCTCAGACAGTTTCCTGTCATATGAGCGTAGATGCGTCATGCTGCCATTATGCGCCTAACTAAGAAATAGTTAGGCCCAGCATGTCCGACTTCGGCTGAAGAAATATTTGTAAGAATGTATAGAAAAAAGGCAGGAGAGTGGACCAGTAAGACGGAAAGATAGTAGATGACAGAAAGCAAAGGAAAAAGGCAGAGTCACGGATTAGTGGAAGTTACAAGCACAGAACTTCCAGAAGGTGGGGGAACTATTTGTATGAAAGACCCCCCGGTATCCCCACGGGGAAGTTCCCTCGCTTCAGTTGCTTCCCTTTGACTGTTACTTCGACGGTGGACGGAAGGACGGTCAGACGGATGTATGGACAGTCAGAGACAAAAACAATAGCTTTGCTTGGGAACTGAAAAAAACAACCTAGCTGTGTCTCAAAGACACTGTTGTATCAAGTCAGAGGCTTTATGTTTCCTTTCAGGTAGAAGTGGCTCCATGTTCAAACTAAGGATGTTTAAAACTTTCAGAATAATTAAATTCTGCCTTGGCTTAACCCTTTCACCACCAATTCATGCACCACAAAAGTTTAACACCCATGCCACTAAAAGGCATCAAATCAGGACCTGTTATCCGAAGACCCCATTTTCTTAATTTTGGGAGGTAAGGATAGGCCTAATGTTATTGTGACGTAAGTGACCCGCACGACCCACTTTCTCCGTTTGGAAAGTTGCTCATCTCCCATACCCTCGAGAAGTGGGCTAAAGGCAAATTTTCTACTTGAAAATTTAACACACTGAAAGTCTTCCCTAGGGACTTAGCCTTTTAACCCATTACCTCGTCACAGTTATACATGTCAGAGAGGAATTCTCAATATTGCAGATAATTGTTTTCTCTACCCAGACAAGTTAAATGGTATTTTTGGGCTGAAAGATGGCTGGCAGCGAAAGGGTTAACATTTTCTCTTCATCGCTGTCAAACACAGATATGTTAGCTTAAGAAGTGTGCTTCCACTAATGTAGGTTAAATCAGTATGCTTATTAAGTTTAAATTTATTTTAACCCTTTCACCGCCAGCCATATTTCAGCCAAAAATGTCCATTAAATTTACCTGGATAGAGAACAAAATCCATCTGCAGTAATGGGGATTCTTGTGTGACATATATAAAATAAGGTCTGTTCTTACTTCCCAAAAGTGAGATAATAGGGTCTTTGCATAATAGACCCCAACTTGATGCCTTTTAGTGACATAGGTGTTAAATCACTATGGTGCTAAAATGCGACTTTGACGGTGAAAGGGTTAAAATGAGGATGATGTTGAAGATTCAGTTGTGTCTTCTTCTTCCTCGATCGCTCAGTTTCCTGTCAATGATGAGCGCAGATGTGTCATGCTGCCGTTATGTGTCTAAGTAAGAAATAAATTAGGTCCAGCATGTCTGGAGGAAATCTTTTTGAAAGTGTTTCAAGAAAAAAGTCAGCAGAATGGACTGGAAAGGCAGAATGATAGTAGATGACAGCAAGCAAAGGGAAAAGGCAGAGTCAAAGAGAGTGACAGATTAGAGGAAGTTACAAGCACAGAACTTTCAAAAGGTGGGGGGAACTGTGTATACAAAAGACCCCCCCCGTATCCCCACGGGGGAGGGTGGGGGGTTGTGTCTTGAATGTTTTCCTGTGTGTTAAAAATATGGTATTGAACCTTTTAGACCTTCACCTGACTGTAGACCCCCCTTAACCCATAGGGGGGGGATTTGTGACTATATTTTTCTGAAAGTTCATTCAATTTGCTGTCTAAAGACATATGTTGGCCTTAGTTTAAACAAAGACAACATGGTGTTTGGGTATGGTCAAAATATCCAACCCTTTTTAGTCGTCCGCGACAGGGGTGGGTTTAGGTAAAGGGCCATATGCCACACTAAAACCACTCTCATCAAAATTGTTACATGCCTGTAGGTAGGCAGTGCATCAGAGGATATCTGCAGCATAAAATATCTATTCAAAAACTCTAATGGTGCCATCAGCTCTGGCTAATGCACAAGGCATTCTGCAAAATGTGTGACGTTATTCGGCTAATAACAGTATCCTTAAAGTACATCTATCACAAACATAATTTCAGCTTAAAAATGGAACAAACTGTTAAAATCTGAAACAACATTGTTCACTACGCAAACTGGCATGTACTTTCCTCAGTATCTTCTAAGATAAGTTTACAATTTCTGATATATTTCATGATTTTCGCGAAATTGAACCAAAACCAAAAAGTTATCTACAGCATACTGCCAATCAACATGCAAAGGCACACACAAAAAAAGTTTCAGATGCTATCAGAAGTGATTACAAAATAGCCTATTTGCTCAATAACATATATTTCATAAGTTCCAACAAATCAAAGGGCATATTACCTATGTACCAGCATTTCAGTCATTATTCATACCCCATCCTAGTCCAGTGTGACATCATCAAAGTCATCATCTTCTAGTTCATCAACACAGATTGACCAACTCAACATCCTCATCACAGGAAACATCTTCTTCGTCACTGTTGTCAGACTGAGGTGTTGCACCCTGCCGGTCCTCAGACTGATGTGTTGCACCCTGCTGGTCCTCAGACTGAGGTGTTGCACCCTGCTGATCACACAAGATGTCCACCAGGTCTTGAGGGAGGATGTCCCCTGAGGCCATCATGAGGGTGGCACCAAGAAGGCTGGCACGGATGTTTCGGGTAACACACCACCATATGTATGCACTGACCTTGCGACTGAAGCCAATGATGCCACTCTTTCCTTTTGCTTCATGATTGACTGACTGTTCAAGGGCTTGGTCAACGCTGACACGAGAGGCTGGAACACTGGAGCGAGCAACACTGAACCCTCCATCACGCAGCAACTTCTCTGCCCCAGGATAGTTGTCTTCAAGATTGAGCATGGATAGAAAGTAGACATATGTATATCGTGCATAATTTTGGTGGTTTGCAACATGAAGTACGGGCAGCATCTCTCCAACACTTGCAAGGTGAAGCTCCAGGTCATTCTGCTTCGTAGCACGCAGTAACCTCAAGACAATCCAGATCCTCTCAGCATACATGAGCCAAAACTGTGCCGTTTTCCCCCTTTCCCTTCCAACACCAACTTTCTGTAGTTTGCAAACATGTCGAACAGTTGTGATACACATTCTTCTTGCAGGGTGATTTGGTGATTCTCATGGCTTGGGTAATCCAGGTACTCAGTCACTTTGTCCATGACATGCTTTGCCTCAGGCCTGTCTTGCAGACATTTCTCAAGCAACAGGCGTTCGAGCCCTTCCAGCATCGTCTTGTGTACCATCATGCACCGGTTATAGTGTTTGCCCTGCAAAACTCATTCGATTGATCCTGTTGCACAAACACCTGACTGGATCGCAACCTCCTCAAAGCCAGAACCTCGCATGAGCTTGCCTACTGCACCCATGTACGAACAGACCAAATGGAAGACGCCAAGGCGGACTATGATCTTCTTGAATTTCTCCATCTGCCACACCAGCATGTAAGCCTTCTTGGCAACGGCCAGGTCAGACGTAACCAGTGTGTACTCCTGGTTTACCTCCTTTGTTGCTTCCATAGACACTTCCAGTATGTGCTGCACAGTGGAGTTCTCTGTCACAGGGTGGAGCACTGGCTGCAAGTAGTCCAGAACTGACTTCTGTGGAAGATTCTCTCCCTCTGTACAATGGCCTGTCAGTGACACAAACCCCGACCATCCAGGTATTTGTTGCTCATCACAGAACTTTCGCCTGAACAGAATCCAAAGCAGATCCGACTTTGCTGCGTTACAAAGTGCATCTGGTTTGCTGATGCTTGTCTTGGTGACCTGAAGAAGTGGCTCTGCTTTCTGATTAGCATTGCATGGTGGCAGGTCCGTTGTAGCAGCAAGTAGCCTCTCGCCAACATCTTCAATCATAAGTTGATCATGTTTGGTTGCACTTGCATGTCCATCTTCTGACTGCTCCTGAATGGCAATCCCGTGGGTTGAATGTGTTGTGCCACTTCCACTTGGAGTTTCTTCACACAAGTCAAAATTGTCCCAAGCCAGATGTTAAACTTTGTTTTGTGTCTTGGAAAAGGTTGGTGGCAGGACGCTTCTGGTTTGAAGTATGCTGTGGAATATATTGATTTCCAATGCCAGTGCAGACCCATGGGAAATGCAGTGCCCAAAGTGGTTAAGAAGACTGATTAGCTCTGCTTTCCCAGTCCAATGCCGGACTGCATTGGCCAGTCCAATGTGCTTTGGTTGTTTCCAAGCCCCATTTGTAACAGAATAGCAGACACCCTGTGCAATTGAACCAGCCACTCGCTCTTTTCTCTCTCATGGGGTCCTTTTTCCAGACAGAATCACTCTAAGGAAAGTCATGAGAATGTCTGGGCCAACTGAAGCAGACTCTGAGAGGAGACTGTCAGCTGTTGGAGGCCAACGTCCTGGGCCATGGTCCCGAAAAGCTTCCAGGATCTTGCGGCGAACGATCATTGCTGCCTCTTCTACTCTGCGACTTTCTGATGCAACAGCAGCAAAAGCCAGTTCAACAGCTTGCCCAAGTGGAAGATTGCTGGAGTAGATCAGCTCACTCCTGAAGTTAGGAGCCCAGAATTTGATTTTCTCTCCGAAGTGGTCAATGAGTTTTCCCTTGAGTTTTTGTGTTGGGTACTCAAGGTTGTAGTGCTCTGGTGCATTGTCTTGCATAAAAGCCAGATACCTTTCTCTCACCATTTGAACTCGCTCTACTTGAGCCTTTGAAATGACACTATCTTCAATATAGTTGCAGATATGTAGAAAAGCTTCATTTTGTGCTTTTTTCTTCTTAGTATGGGCGTTGCTTCTTCCACTGTGTCTTTCAGGGCATCGCAGCAGTTCCTTCCTGCATGATTCATGGTAGTAGGCTATGCTTCACGAGCTACAAGATCCACATCCTGCACTCTGCCTAGGACCCCAAAGTTCTGCTTCCTTGTTGATGCTTCTTTGATACTGTTCTCAGCACATTTTGTTTCGCATTTGACCAGCTTTGTGTCATATCTGGTGGTGTGTCCTAAGTATTTTCTTTCTCTGTCACAGATCACACATTTGTCAGTTGGATACAAAATCGTGGTTGCTGTAGGTCCAGATTGTCTTCTCCTCTTTGTTGGGGGAGTTTGGCAAGAACCATCCCCTTCTTCTGCTGGTTCAGACTTCACTTCCGTGTGGCATTTTCTTTTGAGGCGTGTAAAACGCTGATAGCAATTTCGATGGAAGGCATGGCAACTGTCATAAAAGTGTTCAGGAAATTGCTCTATAATTGTTTCAAAATTTGAGTCATCTGAGCGCTTTCGAATTTCATATCATGTCCTCAGTCGCTCTTTGCTGGCTGTGGAGAGTGCCACAAGTCTGGTCTCTTTATTCCTTGGATCATGCACAATGCACACACGACTGTCTGTCTTTTCACTTTTGTCTTTCTTTTCCGCAGAAACGACACAGGTTGTTCGTCACTCATTTTTTGTAATTACTGGACAGCATCTGTTCAGAGGTGCACAGATTGTACAAGTGTACATTCATGTGCATGCACACACACACACACACACACACACACACACACACACACACACACACACACACACACACACAGAGAGAGAGAGAGAGAGAGAGAGAGAGAGAGAGAGAGGGAGAGAGAGAGAGAGGGAGAGAGAGAGAGAGAGAGAGAGAGAGAGCAAGCGAGCGTGTTAAAAAATAAATGTAATTGAAATTCATTCAGCACCTGAATATCTTGATGTGTCAATGAAATAAACACTTATAGGATGCATAGAAACAAGTCCGTCATTTGGGGGTATGAAAAACACCAGAAAACTACAATACAAATTGAAATTTATTTGTAAACAAAGAATCAAAATATTTATAGTTTTGACGCAATTCCATCACCATACATTTTATAAGGCCCAACACTGCTTCTTCCGTTATCCACTCTCGTTACGCGAAATAAGTAGCTAGCGTCATATATTTCCCATTATTATTATTTAATTCTAACCATGATCCTTACCTAATTCTTTATTCTAACATTAGCCCTACCCAAATCCCTTAAATTAACCTGAACCCCTATTCTTAACCCCAGCTCCATAAAAACATGGTACTATATATTTACTCGGCAGAATACCGGCAATAAAGTGTCTTCTGCGCGCGTGCAAAAATGAAAACATCACGGTGTGTACAGCGGTGCTCATAAACTGTTTTGGCTCCCCAATTCGCACGTGGATGAGGATGTGATTTTTTTTTTCCTACAAAAGGCTAAAAAATCGAATTTCAAAATGATTCACTATGTTGAAAATAAACAATAACTGTTCTGAATGGTAAATATGTAAAACATTACACAATTTCTTTGAAGAAAAGATGCAATGAGGTGAAAACCACAGGGCAAAAAAATCGGAAGATAGCGTTGGGGTGGTTCAGAGAATGATAAGCACCTAGAATGCGAGCGTGTAAACGTCACGATGACGTTATGGAGACGGAAGCTTACTAGCTACTAGTTACTGGAATACATTGGCGTCAAGAGTAATAAAGTCTGAAAACTCGCACTTAAATCGCTCTCTACTACCCTGAAGTCTTTGAAAAATTCAAGGCCAACACATAACTTCGTTCTCAGTAAGTAAAAACCTATCAGAAAATCGATACGAGAAATCCCCCCCCTCTAGGTTAACCTTCCACTTTTGCCATGTGAAGGACTATTTACCATTCATAGTGTTTTGTTTTGTTTGTTTTACAGTTATGGCCCCTGTATCGACTTGGACCATTGAAGGATGAAACGGACAAGAGCTTTTGATGATAAAAATGAAAGCTATGAGAGAGAGAGAGAGAGAGATTATTAACTGTTGTGTACAGCATATTTGTGATGTGTGCAATTTCATGAGTTGAGACAGTACAGTATCTGATGCTATTGTTTTCAAATTGGTTTTTATCGAACCATTTGTGAAGTTACCTTATTTGAAACGTTTTTTTCTTTTCTTATGATTGAAACATATTAGTTTCAGTTACATTTTGTAGCACAAAACATCTCCCTTGGCAGCATTGATATCTCATTTTTTTAATACAATTTTTGTATTAGTAAATGCATATTTACTGCCTGCTGACGAAGAACATAAGTTTGAAAGCTCCTCAATGACTTCCTCTACAGGTCAGAATTTCCTCATCATCATTTGTTTGTTTGGCATATTATTATTTTTTTATATTTAATAACCAGTTGGGAACACCATTCAGTTGTGCTAAAAAAGGTGACATGTAGTACAACTACAAGGCACATCCAGCTTTGTAGTAAACATAAGCTATGCTCAGAAATAGGGTACTTATTGAAAGTTGTTTTTGTTGCTGTTTGTCATCGTACCCTGGCTAAAAGACTCCAGGGATCATCCCAACAGCCAAAGCACTTGAACACTATGATCCAAATGCACCAGCTAGAGATGAGAACATTACGTGCATGACCGTTTTTGATTAACCCGCATGACCGTTTTTGATTACCCCGCCACGTGGGCAGCCAGCCACATTCCGACTTCGGAGGAAAAGTTGTATTTTGACAGAAATTGAAGACAGGGGAGGAAAACACTAAGGGAAATAAAAAGGCATTTTTTACACGTATGTACTAAGGTGAGAAAAATAACTATACTGTGTGATGTTCATGAATGTTTTCATAAAAGAAAAGTTACAAATATTTAAAAGATTGTTGTTTTTCGCAAGAAGCTCTTCTGTTTGCGTTATTCAGTAAGAGTGTGAGTGAGACAGCAATGACTTTCTGAAAACTACTGTGCCTAACCGTCTTCAGAATTTTATCAGTATTTGTTTTAGGATGAATAAAAAAAAAAACACACAAGTAAAACCTTCTTGCTAAATAGAAGGGAAAATAAGTCAAACGAAATTAATGAAAATAAAAAAAAAATGCTTTCAACCAAACGACAATGTAAATAAATTCCAGCATGTAGTCTAATGGGGTATTTTTTTGAATGATACCCAAATTGTCAACTAAATTCTATTACAGTAATTAAGGTTTGTTTATAAAACTGTTCATAACGTTTCTAGCTCCATGGCCAAGTCTGAAGTGGTTATAATGGTTAATAAAGCAAGCAGATTTAAGGGTTCAAATTTCTGTGTTGTCTCTTGGGAAAGATACTTTACTCCTATTTTCCTCACTGCACGCAGGTGTGAACAGGTGTCTGACTTTGGTTGATGGAGGTAAAAGGAAAGTGTGGTGGGGCGCTGCCTTTTAATACAGATCCTTAGATGTGGTAAATGATTAGTTCACTGGCCCTATGGCTACACCTTGCTACAGGCTGTCAGACCTTACCACAGGCTGTCAGACCTTACCACAGGCTGTCAGACCTTACTGCAGGCTGTCAGACCTTACCACAGGCTGCCAGACCTTACTGCAGGCTGCCAGACCTTACTGCAGGCTGCCAGACCTTACCGCAGGCTGTCAGACCTTACTGGCTGCCAGACCTTACTGCAGGCTGCTGCAGGCTGGACCTTACTGCAGGCTGTCAGACCTTACCACAGGCTGTCAGACCTTACTGCAGGCTGTCAGACCTTACTGCAGGCTGTCAGACCTTACTGCAGGCTGTCAGACCTTACCGCAGGCTGTCAGACCTTACCACAGGCTGTCAGACCTTACCACAGGCTGTCAGACCTTACTGCAGGCTGTCAGACCTTACCACAGGCTGTCAGACCTTACCACAGGCTGTCAGACCTTACCACAGGCTGTCAGACCTTACCACAGGCTGTCAGACCTTACCACAGGCTGTCAGACCTTACCACAGGCTGCTGTCAGACCTTACCACAGGCTGTCAGACCTTACCACAGGCTGTCAGACCTTACTGCAGGCTGTCAGACCTTACCACAGGCTGCCAGACCTTACTGCAGGCTGCCAGACCTTACCGCAGGCTGTCAGACCTTACCACAGGCTGCCAGACCTTACTGCAGGCTGCCAGACATTACCGCAGGCTGTCAGACCTTACCACAGGCTGCCAGACCTTACTGCAGGCTGCCAGACATTACCGCAGGCTGTCAGACCTTACCACAGGCTGTCAGACCTTACTGCAGGCTGTCAGACCTTACTGCAGGCTGTCATACCTTACTCCAGGCTGTCAGACCTTACTGCAGGCTGTTAGACCTTACTACAGGCAAGACAACTAACATAAAATTTAGCATCTCTGATTTGTTAACTCGCGTTCTTTGTCTCAAGCAAGATCCTGTGAATTTTCACTATTGTTTGATGAGACTAAGAACGTGAGTTAACAACTCAGACGCTATTTTTATGTTTTATTGCACTTTTTAATGTCTTAGGAAAGTGGACAAATGATCAGCATCACCATGTAGTGCTTGGTAAGGGGCTACGTTTTTGTGTGAACTTGTTATAGGTGGACTCCATACTTTCATAATGCCTTCACACAGTCTTCAAAGTTTGCATAAGTGGTCAGGGTAATGTACTGTATCAGTGTGCAAAATTTCATGTTGATAATCTTAATTAGTTAGTGAGAAAGAAAACTGAACAAACATTGCCCCCAAATACTGCAGTACAGCACTTTAACAGACACAAAAATGAAAAACAAACCAAGACAAAAAATTATAATACCCCCCCCCCTCCCCCCCCTCTCTCAACAGTTTTAATTTAAAAACAACTTCAAACCAGTTATTATCTGAATAACAATGTACACTAACTCAAGATTTTAATGGAATGCTCTGTGGGTGATGCCCTAACCTAGCCCTTCATATTTCATTGAAAGTCAGCAGAGAGCATTTTGACTAAAGTTGTTTCGAGACAATGACGAACCACAGAGGCAAAACCATGATGGAGGATATTTCGGAGTCTGAATGACAACCCAACTACAAAATTCATGGAATGTTCTTTGAATCATACCCTACTGGCGGTAATGCTCCACAATTTTTTAAAATTATTATTGAAATTTAATAACTTTGGGGAGTCATATTTTTCTCAGTCATATAACCAAAAGACAGAAATAATAAATCAAACAAACAAACAAACAAACACCCCACAAGATGACATGAAAACACTGAGAAAGGGGTGATGATGCACTCAAATGTCGGACAAGGCAAGAGGTAGATATGACGGGTAGATTAATTATGTTAACCTGTTCACTGCTAGAGGAAAACTGAGAAATTACCAATTTTCTTCTTATAAAATTTAAAATTTAAAAGAGATCTGTCAGACTCAATCTGAGAAAATGGTCTAGATATATATTTTCGTGTCTTGTTTAAACCAAAAACCATCATTCTAGGGCTATGACATCAAAAGTTATGACATCTATGACGAACGCTGTTCGTCAACAGAGCAGTGAAGTGGTTAATTACAAAGCAATCTTTCACACATTCTGGAACAAATGATATATTCAACAAAAGCAAACAACCAAAAAAGATTTTGACAACAATTTGTTGTATTGATTAATATCAAACAACTCACAAATGTCAGAATACATACATAGCAAAAAAACAACGGGCACAGGTATAGCTAAACAGCAGAACACACACTCGCAGAAAATACACTTGATCTTTTATAAACAAAAATCCAACTAGATTGAAAAATAGTCATTACTAGAGTCAGCTTACAAAGTTACATACAGTTGAATTGTAATAGCGTCTGTTTTCAATAAATCATATTTTGTTGTTAGTCTAAGCTGGTTTTTAACCAGTTTAAAAACCACCTTGACACTAAATTCACAGAAGAGAAAAAATATGAGAAAGGACTCGTCAAGAAGCCGCAAGGCCTAGTGGTCCTAAATTCTTGATCTTAAGCTCAGCTGGTATGGAAATCAAAAGTTTGAAAGTTAATATCCATTCTCCTAGCATGTACAGCATCTAAGTTCTTCTGAAATTTCTGAGATCACTCAAATAAAAAACAATGCCTTGACTCTTTCATAAGACTTGCTTATTTTACACCATTAAGAAGGTAACTGTTATTTTAAGAAGAATGACAAATTGGATTTGAATTAAAATTATTTGAAATGAAAAATGCCATCTCGCAGAGTACCGCAAGCGGATGTTTGCATTATGAATATAACTATGCTTCAATTCTTCTCCCCTCTTTCATCCCTCCACTCTTCTTCTTCTTCGATCGCTCAGACAGTTTCCCGTCAATTATGAGCACAGATGCGTCATGCTGCCGTTATGCGCCTAACTAAGAAATTGTTAGGCCCAGCAAGTCCTACTTCGGCTGGATCCTTCCACTCAATAGTGCATTCATCCATACTTGATTCCATTCACAGCTTGCAAATTTGATTTAAGACAAAATGACAATATTCTATGCTGGTTGGGTTTTTAGTGGGGTTTTTTGTGTGTGTGTGCACAAAACAAGGTTCCTTTCTTAGAATTACACATGGTTAGATGAGCATGCATGTACAAAACGATTAAAGCAACTTCAATGGACACACCACAAATGCTTGACTCTAGCACACCAAAAATTGGCACTCAAGTGATAACCTGACTATTCAAGGGAAGACCAAAAAAGGAGAAAAGAAAAGTGAAAAAAAATCAAAAGGACAAAAACTGAACAAGTAATGTTTTAAACTTGTATGCCATGATCTCTACCAATGATCCTTATACCCAGAACCCCCTCCACCTTCCCTCCCCTTTCCCTAATCTTACATCCTTCAAAAGTTAGGTCTGCGTCTCCGCGTACTTACACATAATATCATGAGAAATCTAACATGTTCACAGCAACATTCCTGTCTTCATTTATACATTCCATTGCCAATCCAAGCATAACTTTCCACATGCATAGATCTACACAAATCACAAATAGAGTGTGTGTGTGTGCAGTTCATTGACAATTCAAGCACAAATTTCCACATGCATCAACACAATGAATTGTGCGTGTGTGTGTGTGTATGTGTGTGAGTGCATCTTGTCTGTGTCTGTATGCATGTTGTCTGTGTGTATGCATGCATTTTACATTCAACAGACAACGTTCTTTCTGTCCATTGCGTCCGACAGCCAGTTTCTCACTGGCCTGCTGGTTGTCATTGTAATTTGTGGTGTGCAACCATATGGACAGAGGGTTACACACCAGTGATGAAGTTCTCAGGACCAGAAGAGAATGCTGACTGCCATGGCCACACAACAGGCTGCCACCCAGGGACTTTTCCTTTCCCCTGCACACACACACGCATGCACAAATACAAGTACATACATACATACAAGTAATTAAAACGTTTCCCTAGTTATGGCTATACAAAAACACTGCATTTTTGTATCTGCTCTGTTGCATTCCTTTCTTTCATCATATGAAATCAGGGGCGGATCTGGGGGGGTGTTTACAGGGTTTCCAGAACCCCCCCCTGCCAAAAAAAGAAAAAAGGAGGAACCCCCCCTGTAGCCCAAAATGTACCTGATAAAGGATGAAAATTATACGATTTTTTTAATTAATAAGCAATAAAAATGCCAATGTAGCGGCCCGCAAATAGTGTGTTCGAGTGTTAGAAGGCAAGGTAGGCTGTGAAACGAGTTTCCGAAATGCTGTCAGTGTCGTGTTGAAGAGATGCCTCCCTCCCCCCCCAATTCCTTGGTTGTAATGAAATTAATGACTGAAAATGTAAAACATTACTCATGCAGATTATTAATTCACTTTTTGAGAGACATTTACACTCACCTATTCTTGCACACTTCCAAAATGTCCCCATCAACCTGGAAAAAAAATCCAAGGTAATTATGTTAGATACCAACATATGCACAAACAGTGTTGAAATAAGTTTTCAAAAAGTAATAAATAATGAAATCCATTTCCACAACATAATATTTTACATTATAAAACTTACTTTCCACAAAATTTACATAGGCAAACCTACACATAAACACTTTCTTTTTACACGAGAATCCAAATGGATTTAAAACACCCTAGATTATTATTATTATTAGAGGCGACATAAACCCTCAACAAAAATTTGACACATGTACATATTTTGAGTTTGAGTAATGTTGTTAATAAACCAACACAAAAGTTATTAACACAGACAAACAGATACATGTAATACGCTAACACAGGCAAGAAAGTTTCGAAACATGACACATTCTGCACTTCAAAGTTCAGGACACATTGGTGGTAAGAAAAGGTCTCATTTCTATCACCATGAGAAAATGTGCATTCTAAAGGCAAAAAACAGAAAATAGTTGTGGTTAAGGTAACATGGCCCTAACTTTTTTTCTTCTTTTTTTTGTTTTGTCTTAAGGTAAAAATTGTAGGCTCTTCACTTTGAGACACCACGACCGTGTAAGATGCTTTGAAAATGCTAATCACCCTCATATTTTCAGAAATATGAGCGCATGACTCAATTGAAATGGCAAATGACGCCATTTTGCAATGACACGTGGACGTTCAGCGTGTTAGAGTTATGTCCCCTGATGGGCATTCCCTGATTGAACTTGCATCTCTCTCTCTCTTTTTTTTTTTGACGAGGCCAAAAAAAATTCATAGGGTCGGCTGAAAAAAATAGGGTAGGTCGGGATACCATAACCACAACTATTTTTGTTGTTGCCTTATGGGCTTATGTCTGTCTCATGGGTGAAAGTAAAACATTCTCTCAATAGTCAATCCTGAAATTACACGTTTCAATGACAATGTTCTCTGAATCTTCCCAATCCTGAAATGGTGACCACATTAAAAATAATTTCAAATGTGTGTGTGTGTGTCTGTGTACACAGGATGGGTGGAGATAATATTAGAAATCTTATTTTCCATATCTGTCATCTTGTTTTCTTCTTGAAGTTCTTCGTCGATCGCTCAGACAGTTTCCTGTCAATTATGAGCGCAGATGCGTCATGCTGCTGTTATGCACCTAACTAAGAAATAGGCCCAGCAAGTTCGACTTCGACTGGAGGAAATGTTTTTGAAAGTGTTTCGTGAAACAAAGGCAAGAGAATGGACCGGTAAGGCAGAAAGATAGTAGATGACAGTAAGCAAAGGGAAAAGGCAGAGTCAAAGAGAGTGACAGATAAGAGGAAGTTACAAGCACAGAACATCCAGAAGGTGGGGGAACTATTTATACAAAAGACCGCCCGGTATCTCCACAGGGGGCATCTTGTTTTAATCTGCCATCATTTTTTTATGACATTTTTTATTTTATAAGACCGTGTGGTTCTGGATGACAAGATGGCCAACCCTAAAGATTCAGTTTCCTATCAGATTTTTTCATCCTAATTTCAGGAGCATGCCTGAATGAATTACTTTCACCCATGGTGTCTGCATACATGTATACATGTACATATGAATACATACCCTGTTTTATTGCGGTCCAGAAGGGAAGGGGCCATGGAGCGGAGGTAAGCACAGGTGCAGATTAATAGCAGCACCACTGTCAGCAAGCTTTGGAAGTTGAACAAGGCGGACTGCACAATATTTAAGCAATTAAGCCATCACAAATGGTGAAACACACACTGTGACACACACACACACAGCTCTAGTCACACACACACATGTATACACACACACTATTGTAAAATGCAACAAAGGGATACATAAGCAGAACTTCAGATTGCCAAGGGTTCTGGGTCAATAACCCACGTCTGATAATGTACCGGTACATACATTTATTATTAAAAAGATCTTCTTCCAGTTGTGGATGTTTATCCTTCCCCGCGCTCACTGTTAAGATGACTTTAACTTGACTCTAACCCAATCCCAAACCCCGTCCCTTACAAAGTGTAACCAAATTCTAAATTTATATTAAATTACATAAATTAGAAAAGACATTTTGTAATGAAATTTTTTTTGATATACGTCCTCTATAGCGCTTCTGTACTTGCCACCGTCACATATATACATCGCCGCTAAGTAGCGATATTGCCGTGATAAAAAATCATACGGCAAACCGGCGGCGCATGCGCAAGTAGTAGGCGGCAGCGAAAGGGTTAATTCAATAATTGTAAGTCACTTCCCCATATCATGTCTGCAGGGGGTGCTAACCCCAGCCACATTTATTATAATCCTAAGTGATAGAGGGAAAGACGAGCTAAAGGTCATGCCTGACTGTTAAATGTCCCCAGACTGGCCAGGGACACCCGGGCCCCACATGTTGCATGTAGAGTGTCATGCACGACCGTTTAGTCCCCCCAGATCAACCGGGGAAACACGGGCCCCACATGATGCATGCACAGGAGTATTTGTATTTAGGGGACAATACATGCATGCAAAAAGGGAGGGGGGGCATCTGTTTTTAGGTGTGGGGATGCAGGGGTTGGAGGTGGGGAGGGGAAGGCAGAGGAATGGTTGTTTAGTAGAGCCTAGAGGTGCTTTTAGTTTTGGAGACCGTCTTTTGGAGGCCCCTCTTGAAGGCCACTTGTAAATTTCATGTGACAGGTATGCATACATGTTGTCTGTTTTCCTGTTTTTGGCATAAGTAAATGCCTAAATCTGGGTATGATCTTTAAGATTCTTTATGAATCTCTTTCAATCTTTGATAATATAATTTAATATGGGTAGGTAGGTAGATAGATGATGTGTGCTATCTAATGATCACAATTGTTTGTTTTAGAGGTCCCGACATTCTTAGAACAAAACATCAAAGTAAAATATTTTCAAGTACGCCCAGCACCCCACTAACTGACTAAGTTAGCCTTACCATCTTTTCAGTCCAGCATGACAACGTGTTGACGGAAGCTGACAGACGGATAGCCTAAAGTGCTCTGTAGAAGGTACCTAAACGCCGATTGGTTGAGTGTGACTCCAGAAGATCCAATGAAAAAAACCAAGAGGAAGGGTTTACACTTCCGGTGTTTATAGCTTTCATGCAGTCGAAAACAAAAGTTGATGGGGATGTCTACAAAGTATCTTTGACTTGCTAACCAATTGCCCTGATTCCTGTTGTGTCTTCAATCTTTTTGGACACTGTGTGAGTTGGACGTCTGCGATCTTCTATTCCTTGATGATTGTAACCTTGTATTTGCTTTAACTAGTTTGAGTTGATGTTTGATCTGATGAATTGAAACTCTCTCTCTCTCTCTCTCTCTCTCTCTCTCTCTCTCTCTCTCTCTCTCTCTCTCTCTCTCTCTCTCTCTCTCTCTCTCCTTCTTCTTCTTCTTCTTCTTCCATTCTTCTGCCAATAATGTCCACCTGCCGTAACCGGCAATTACTGACATGTACTGGGGTTCAAAGAATTATGCAGCGCAGGAAAAGCAAAAACAAAAATAATAAGTCTAGGCAGATAAGAATAAGAGGACGTGCACGACCGAGCACCTGTGGCTATTCCGAGAACACCCATCCACACACGGGGGGGGGGGTGGGGACAAAATATAAAAATAACAAAACGGGGGGGGGGGGGGGGGGGGGAGAGTAGTGCTTTTAGTCGGGGAGCTTCAGCACCTTCGAGATGAAGGAGCTGAGCGTGGGGGACTGGACTGTCTCTCTCTCTCTCTCTCTCTCTCTCTCTCTCTCTCTCTCTCTCTCTCTCTCTCTCTCTCTCTCTCTCTCTCTCTCTCTCTCTCTCTCTCCACACACAGATAACATCCGCCAATCATTAGAGGCATTCAAAAGACCTCCACTAAACCACTCGCCTTTTTTTTTCTTTCCCAAAACCAACACAGAGTGCTTTAAGCATTACCAACCAAATACTAAACTAGATCAAAGTATGTGCAGTGGTAAATGAGGGGTAGGAGCTGTAGGGTTAACATTCCTAGCTCGTTAAAATTCCTAGCTCGCTACTATGAGAGTGACTATTTGCGACAACCACAAATTTCACTTTTTCGTTACTTGAACCATTTACCTAACCCTAACCCTATCCCTAACCCTAGAAAAAAGTGAAATTTGTCGTTCATGCTCAATGTCGCAAAATGCCGCAAATAGTCAGTCTTATAGTATAGCGAGCTAGGAATTTTAACGAGCTAGGAATTTTAACCTGACAGGAGCTAGCCATGACTAGAGACATGACTAGTAATCAGACTAGCCATGCTCTACAAGATACAAAACAATCTGGTCACTATGAAAACTGTAAGAGAGAAACTGGTCCCAGCACCACAGCACCAACGTCGAGCACACCCCAAGCAGCTGGCCCAGACCTACTGCTGTACCCAATACAGGCAAGCAAGTTTCCTGCCACGTACCATCAAGGCATGGAACAACCTCCCAGAACAGGCTGTTGAGGCGAGGACCTTGGGCACTTTTGTGTCCTGGGTCTCCAAATCACAGTAACTACACTCCCTTCTCTCTTTTTCTTTATTTTCTTTAGTTCATTTTAATTTATTTTTAGTTCATTTTCCTTTATTTTATTCTTCCCAATGACATGGCATCACGTTGGGGCCCGATTAGCGGGACCTGGCTGACTGGGTCATTCTCTCGCTTGGCGCGGCATCATGTTAGGGACCGATTAGCGGGACCTGGCTGGCTGGGCCAAGCTTTCTATATTTCTTCTTTTTCTCCTGTCCACTTCCTTCTTCTTGATAGTTTGTTGTCTTGCGCATTCCCGTAGATCCTCCCAAATACAGCGACATAATAGTCAGCAGTGACTGCGGTTGCTATAGGGAAAAGAAGAAGAAGAGCTGTACTGGATGGGGTTGGTTTCACTTTCAGGGGAGTGCTGTGTAAGCCGGATTGGTCTTTCTGGATTTTGTAAAATAAAGACATGGTCCAAAGACCACAGTGCCACACTCTTTTTCTTGTTCTTTTTTTTTTAGATTAAGTTTCACCATCCCTCACAGCTTCTTAGTAACTTTGTCCTATTTTCTCTTTCTATGCAGATCTTCTCTGCTTTCTATCGTTAATTTATTATCTTTCTCACATTCGTAGTACCCTTCAAAGTGCGGCAGATTCTTCAACCTGATAAGTTGGCTGCCTAAGCTGGCTAAAGGAAAGAAAAAGAACACGCACACATACACACACACACACACACACACACACATACACACACACACACACACACACACACAGAGAGAGAGAGAGAGAGAGAGAGAGAGAGAGAGAGAGAGAGAGAGAGAGAGAGAGTGATTCCAGCACACTCTCACAATATACACACACATGTATGCACACACAGTGACACACACACACACACACACACACACACACACACACACACACACACACACACACACATACACAAATGCATGTTCACAAGTGCATCCATACTTATAAATCTGTTCAGAGATAAAGATACATATTCCACATTCCAGTTTGGGGGTCATCTGACATTGCTTTGCCCAAATTCAGATAAAAACTGAATACACATGTGTACACAGTCTCACATGCACTCACACAGTCACAGTCAGTAGAGTCACTGATGCACATGTATGCACACACCCCTTCCATCCAAACATATGCATCATTGCATACACATGAACTTCTGAAATCTCACTCTCAGAATGTTTCCTCTCTCTCCTCACACGCTTTCCTACAAACGTACATTGTTAACGCAACTAGAAGTAGTAAAATATATTCTTAAACCTATTAACTAGGATTTATATTCTCCTAATCCATTCTAATGTTTGATTTGATGATATCTTTCAGATTAGACATGAATACTTCATTTGTGAAGCTTCCGCAGTGCGGAGGAGTCAAGGTGTGTTTCCTTCTGGCACAGCTCAAAGAGGAAGGCAGGGAAGGGTTTGAACTGTTGCTCACGGATGGAGAAAACTTCTGGGAAGGACAAGGTGAGTATTGTGTACATTGAATCTGTCCGTGTGCATGTATGTCTGTGTATGTTGTGTGTGTGTGTGTGTGCATGTGTGTGTGTGTGTGTGTGTGTGTGTGTGTGTGTGTGTGCTGTGTTCCCCATAACGCACATTTGTGCATCCCCGAAGCACTAACAAAAATAGTAACATCAGGAAGGGACTCTTTAATTTCAACACCGATCATCCCAAGGACACACATGTTTTTCAGACCAAGTTTAATCTCTCTACTCTCTCTGTTGTCTGCGTGAGCATGCGCAAAGTATTGTTGTACTTATGACCAGGTATGTAATGTGTAGCTTGTGTGTTTTGCATATTCACCTTCATAGAAGTAGGTTTTTAAGTGTTGCTTGGGGACCCTTAACAATTTCAACAGGACCTTTAAAATTTTGCATCTATAGAGTCCCTGGGACCCTCACATTTTATCTTTATGGGAAACACTTGTGTGTGTGTGTGTGTGTGTGTGTGTGTGTGTGTGTGTGTGTGTGTGTGTGTGTGTGTGTGTTGTGTGTGTGTGTTTGTGTGTGTGTGTGTGTGTGTGTGTGTGTGTGTGTGTGTGTGTGTGTGTGTGTGTGTGTGTGTGTGTGTGTGTGTGTGTGTGTGTGTGTGTGTGTGTGTGTGTGTGTGTGTTTGTGTGCTTCCTGTCAGTATCATAATTATGTACCATGCATATAATCTTTATTTTTCCAGTCACTGAAGAAGATCTTGATGCCAACAGCTCCAACCTTAAAATGGACTTCACCACTTACGTGAAGAAAACAGCCGCCGCCTTCACTCGCTGCAACATGGGCGAGATGAGTTTTGTGTATCAGCTGAAAACTCTTCCTAGTGGTGGTGTTGATTTCTTATGGAAAGAAGAAATTGATGACATCAAGGTAAAATATGTGTAGAGGAGATTTTTTTTTGGTTCATTAGTATTGGTAAATTATGTTTATTAAACTTTGGGTTCCTTTTGAACACCTTTTTCAACTTTGCTCTGGATGCTTAACCCCCTTCACTGCTGTAGGAACACTGAGAAATTATCGATTTTTTAATTATAAAATTTAAGAGACATGCTAGACTCAATCTGAGAAAATGGTGTAGAGATATATATAGTCTATCGTTACTGTCTAGTTTAAACCAAAAACCATCACTCCAGGGCTATGACATCAAACGTTATGACATCATCAATGACATCATCTATGATGAACACTGTTTGTCAACAGAGCAGTGAAGAGGTTAAACACTACTTATACTTCTAGGTGAATCCTTTTCGAAGTTCGCTCATTGCCATTGGTAGTGCTGTGTGGTTTAGATTCATACACATGCTCTTATCAGCTTATATTTTCCCCCTTCTGTTTCTGCTCCACAGAACTTCAGAAGTGGGCGCATAGGTCATCGGTTGTTATGTTGTAAGGATAGCTTTTAATTTGTAAAGCATTATTTTGTCCTCTGTCAGTCTCAATGGGCCTAGCTCTTATAGGCCTGCTACACAACATACGAATCAGTCTCATGGGCCTAGGTCTTATAGGCCTGCTACACAACATACGAATCAGTCTCATGGGCCTAGCTCTTATAGGCCTGCTACACAACATACGAATCAGTCTCATGGGCCTAGGTCTTATAGGCCTGCTACACAACATACGAATCAGTCTCATGGGCCTAGCTCTTATAGGCCTGCTACACAACATACGAATCAGTCTCATGGACCTAGGTCTTATAGGCCTGCTACACAACATACGAATCAGTCTCATGGACCTAGCTCTTATAGGCCTGCTACACAACATACGAATCAGTCTCATGGGCCTAGCTCTTATAGGCCTGCTACACAACATACGAATCAGTCTCATGGGCCTAGCTCTTATAGGCCTGCTACACAACATACGAATCAGTCTCATGGACCTAGGTCTTATAGGCCTGCTACACAACATACGAATCAGTCTCATGGACCTAGGTCTTATAGGCCTGCTACACAACATACGAATCAGTCTCATGGGCCTAGCTCTTATAGGCCTGCTACACAACATACGAATCAGTCTCATGGGCCTAGCTCTTATAGGCCTGCTACACAACATACGAATCAGTCTCATGGGCCTAGCTCTTATAGGCCTGCTACACAACATACGAATCAGTCTCATGGGCCTAGGTCTTATAGGCCTGCTACACAACATACGAATCAGTCTCATGGGCCTAGGTCTTATAGGCCTGCTACACAACATACGAATCAGTCTCATGGGCCTAGGTCTTATAGGCCTGCTACACAACATACGAATCAGTCTCATGGGCCTAGGTCTTATAGGCCTGCTACACAACATACGAATCAGTCTCATGGGCCTAGCTCTTATAGGCCTGCTACACAACATACGAATCAGTCTCATGGGCCTAGGTCTTATAGGCCTGCTACACAACATACGAATCAGTCTCATGGGCCTAGGTCTTATAGGCCTGCTACACAACATACGAATCAGTCTCATGGGCCTAGCTCTTATAGGCCTGCTACACAACATACGAATCAGTCTCATGGGCCTAGGTCTTATAGGCCTGCTACACAACATACGAATCAGTCTCATGGGCCTAGGTCTTATAGGCCTGCTACACAACATACGAATCAGTCTCATGGACCTAGGTCTTATAGGCCTGCTACACAACATACGAATCAGTCTCATGGGCCTAGCTCTTATAGGCCTGCTACACAACATACGAATCAGTCTCATGGGCCTAGGTCTTATAGGCCTGCTACACAACATACGAATCAGTCTCATGGGCCTAGCTCTTATAGGCCTGCTACACAACATACGAATCAGTCTCATGGGCCTAGGTCTTATAGGCCTGCTACACAACATACGAATCAGTCTCATGGGCCTAGCTCTTATAGGCCTGCTACACAACATACGAATCAGTCTCATGGGCCTAGGTCTTATAGACCTGCTACACAACATACGAATCAGTCTCATGGGCCTAGGTCTTATAGGCCTGCTACACAACATACGAATCAGTCTCATGGGCCTAGCTCTTATAGGCCTGCTACACAACATACGAATCGGATCTGAATGCGACGCGATTGTGACGATATGAGTCATGATTCACGTGAAATTCATGTATTGGGTCTATTTGAGTGTAGTGAGTGAAAATAGCAGAATTATTTTTAGACGAAGTATTTTACGTGAATCATGACTCACTTGACTCTGTCGGATCGCATCCCCATACGATTTTACGCGCGTGGGGTGTCGGCTTTAGCCCCCCCCCCTCCCTCTTCCTCATTCTTCATTTTTTTTATTCTGATGATGATGGTGACAAGGATGAGCATTTTAGCCAACTATTTTTTTAATACAATGATTGAATTACAATCAAAATTTTAAAGGCATGCTTTAAGCAAACAAAACAGTGATCAATGAAGGGGCGTTTATAAGCCACGAGGCTTAGGCTTGAGCCAGTCCCACACTATACTATGCTATACTATCTGTGTTAATTTATGTCTGTCCATCCACTGTCAGTCAACCTTATAAGTAATTCATGTTGTATGTAGGTATTTTAAATGTGAGTTGTGTGAGTGCGATAAAGTGAATTTTTTTTCTAAATAATTTTAAGTACATGTATTTTGAATATCTTTTGTGTGCGTGGGGTAAACTTACAGTAAGTCCTGCTGTGTCAGGAGAATAGCACTATAGAAGATTTATTATTATTATTATTATTCTATACTATGATTGCAGAATCGGCTGGGGACGGCCACGCTTCATCAGCAGAAGAGCGGCGTGAAGGCACTGACGTCTCTGTTCACCTCCTGCATCCAAATGAGCACCGAGCAGCAACGCAGCATCCATCAGCTTCAAACCACCAACACCAGGCTGGCAAAGGAAAGGGATGAAGCCTTGAAAGTGAGTGGATAGATGATGATGATGATGATAATCTTATATATGATAACATATGATTAGGTGTAGAGTGGCACAGTGGTAGCGCGCTCGCCTCATGTCAAGTAAACCCGAGTTCGAATCTGGGTACAGGGGATTTTTCCTCTCACTTTGCACTAGGCCTTACGGTCTGAACGTGGAGTCTTTCGGATGAAACGATGAACTGAGGACCCGTGTGCCCATGCACTTAGCATATGTTAAACCCAGTGCTAACGAAAAAGTTGTCATTTATTGGTCTCCCCGCTGTGTACCGCCGACACATTCCGATTTCGGAGGAGCTCAAAGGAGAAAAGTTATTTGGAAATGTTTTTGGAAAAAAAGGCAGGAGAATGGGCCAATAAGTCAGAAAGATAGTAGATTACAGTAAGAAAAGGAAAAAGGCAGAGTCAAAGAGAGTGGCAGACTAGAGGAAGATACAAGCACAGAACTCCCAGAAGGTGGTGGAGCTTTTTTTACGAAAGATCCCCCCCCCCCCCCTCCCAGTATCCCCATGGGGAGAGACTCGTGGAGGCCCCATATGGAGGCACAAGGCATCCACCCACTGCCCCAATCTTCCAGGAAGACCTACAACGTGATGATCATAACTACCACAGACTAGGCTTTAGTTTAGAGGACAAACCTACTACAGTGGAACCTCCCTTATAAGACTTCCTATTATACGACTCCCTCCCACAGAAGACCTACTTCTCTGAGACATTGCCCTTCTTTGTAAGTATTAATATTACCTCCCTTATAAGACCCCTCCCTTATCAGACCTCATTTTGGATGATTTTTGAAGGTCTTATAAGGGAGGTTCCACTGTACCATGTGTGTGTGTGGGGGGGGGGTATGTACAAGCGTTAGCATGTGCCGTATGCTCTTCATCTATGGTTTTCCATGTACAGTCTTTATTCATGTTTTGCATGTACAGTCTTTATTCATGTTTTGCATGTACAGTCTTTATTCATGGTTTTCCATGTACAGTCTTTATTCATGTTTTGCATGTACAGTCTTTATTCATGGTTTTCCATGTACAGTCTTTATTCATGTTTTGCATGTACAGTCTTTATTCATGTTTTCCATGTACAGTCTTTATTCATGTTTTGCATGTACAGTCTTTATTCATGTTTTGCATGTACAGTCTTTATTCATGGTTTTCCATGTACAGTCTTTATTCATGTTTTGCATGTACAGTCTTTATTCATGGTTTTCCATGTACAGTCTTTATTCATGTTTTGCATGTACAGTCTTTATTCATGTTTTTTATTCATGCATGTACAGTCTTTATTCATGTTTTCCATGTTTTTATTCATGTTTTACATGTACAGTCTTTATTCATGTTTTCCATGTACAGTCTTTATTCATGTTTTGCATGTACAGTCTTTATTCATGTTTTGCATGTACAGTCTTTATTCATGTTTTGCATGTACAGTCTTTATTCATGTTTTGCATGTACAGTCTTTATTCATGTTTTCCATGTACAGTCTTTATTCATGTTTTGCATGTACAGTCTTTATTCATGTTTTGCATGTACAGTCTTTATTCATGTTTTGCATGTACAGTCTTTATTCATGTTTTCCATGTACAGTCTTTATTCATGTTTTGCATGTACAGTCTTTATTCATGTTTATGTTTTGCATGTACAGTCTTTATTCATGTTTTGCATGTACAGTCTTTATTTATGTTTTTGCACGTACACTATTTTATTCATGTTTTTTTTTAATGATTCTGTTCCACAGAGATTAGACAAGTGTGTCAGCGCCAAAGAAGAGCTGGAACAAGACCTGTATTCCAAGGTAAGACACTTTTCTTTCCTCTTGTGTTGATTTTAAGTACCATATTTTTCGGACTTTAAGGCGCACCTGATTATAAGGCGCACCCCCCCAAATCTGACTCAAAATTCAGATTTTGTTGTCCTCCCCCCCCCCCCCCCCCCTTGGGGATACTAAGAGGACTTTTGTATAAATAGATTTTTCCACCTTCTGGAAGTTCTGTGCTTGTAACTTCCTCTAATCTGTCACTCTCTTTGACTCTGCCTTTTCCCTTTGCTTACTGTCATCTTCTATCTTTCTGCCCTACCGGTCCGTTCTCCTGCCTTTTTTCAAGAAACACTTTCCAACAGATTTCTCCCAGCCAAAGTTGGACTTGCTGGGCCTAACTATTTCTTAGTTTGGCGCATAACGGCGGCATGACACATCTGCGCTCATAATTGACACGAAGCTGTCAGAGCGATCGAAGAAGAAGATTTTGTTACTCTATTTCCTTACTATATTATCAGTCACATTATAAGGCGCAGGGGTCTCAGTCTGGGAAAAAAGTATCGCCTTATAGTCCGTAAAATACGGTAAGTGAAATGCAGTGGAGGGGTGGCCTAAGGCTCATGTGCTCACATAGTTAACCCCTTCCCTGCCCAATCTGTGTCTACTACTGGATGTGCATGGGTGCTACTCTTTTATTTTTACACTGATTTCAGTATTTTTAATTTTACCAGATACTGAACTTCAATTTTTTGTTCATCCCAAAACAAAAATTGACCACAAGCAATTTGGGGCATTTTGAACTTACTTGTTCTATCTTGGAAGTTTACAAAGGCATTGTAATAATTTTACAAGGCTTATCAAACTCAAACTGTCTCTGTCTATCATTTTAACTGTCTGTCTCATTATCTCTCTCTCTTAAGTTGCCCCCTGAATCGTCCGATGGGGCTCTGCCCCTGTACCCTGCCGGGGCCATGGGTCCTTGGACCCCTGCCTTTCAGGTTTTTTCCATTTGGTGGAGTTGCACCCATGGGTGTGTGATGTCATTGATGATGTTATCACTTTTTATGTCATAGCCCTGAAATTATTTGGGTTTTTTGTTTACATAAGTCAGGGTATATCTCTTGATCATTTTCTCAGATTGAGTCTAAAAGGTCTCTTTTAAAATTTTAAAGAGAAAATCGATAATATCTCAATTTTCATCTGGCAGTGAAGGGGTTAAACAAAAAATCCTGGTTTAATCCTCAGTTGGGCAAAGATTTTTCTTTTTCACTAGACTTCTTCTTTCTTTTTTTTCTGCGTTCCCAGAGCATATGGCCATAATAAGTGAAATACATAATGTGGCCCAGTACCACAAATGCATGTGTATGTGTGTGTGCTTAACTCATTCAAGTCATTCCGGCCATATATGTCCAGAATTAATAGATAACTGTCAATTTGATGCATTTGCTTCAAGAGAAGTAAATCTGTGTGCACACAATACCTTGGTCACTTCTAAACTCGCTTTGCTCCCTTATACCACAATTTTGCCTCTAACTTTGCTTTTGTAGTGGTTTGTTGTGGGGTAACCTGTCGGTGTAGAAAGTTTTTCTACATAAATTCTATATATAAAAAAGTTTGATCTACCACTTCCCTATGTCTAAACCTGAAGTAAAAACCCGTCATCTTCCTTCATTTCTCCTTTTGTTTATGTATGTTTCGTTTGTGTGTATGGCTGGAGTGATTTGTGAGTTTTTTTCAATAATTCAAAATCGTTGCGATGCGAATGAATTAATTTGACATGCTTTGTTCAGTTTGTTGCAGTGTTGAACAGCAAGAAAGAAAAGATTCGAAGTTTACAAGCGGGTGGAGGTACGTACGTTCAGTTCTAATTTATCAACTGCCATAAACTTTGTGAATGGAAATCATATCTTGTCATGTTGTTTCTTCTTCTTCTGCGTTCCCAGGCCATAAGGCCACAATGGGTACGTATGCATCCGTTTTCCAGTTTTCACTGGTCTCCTCTCTGCATTCAGCCGACACATTCCGATTTTGGAGGAGCTCAAAGGAGAGAACTATATGGAAGATTTTTTTTGGGGAAAAAAGGCAGGAGAATGGGTAAAAAAATCAGAAAGACAGTAGATTACACAAAGCAAGGAAAAAGGCAGAGTCAAAGAGAGAGACACATTAGAGGAAGTTACAAGCACAGAACGTCCAGAAGGTGGGAGAACTATTTCTACAGAAGACCCCCCGCCGCTATCCCAACAGGGGGTCATGTCATTTACTTCCTCAAAGAAAAAAATATTAATTATTTCACATATTCTTTCTTAATCAGGATAAAGGCAAGGTATAGTAAGAAATAGAAAGTACTTTTTCATTAAAAAAACATACTGTCAATGATAAATGATTAGACAGTATTGCCAATAAGAACTATGCCATCAAATATAGTCAGCAGAATGAAACGTTTGCGCCAATTGCCAGAAATGAGAAAAATGAAGATAATACAGGTTTTATTCCATGGATGCTTCTTCTTGCAGGATGTCCTGAATTGCAGGATTTTTAAATTGCCTAAAGCTGGCGTCGCCGGATTATGAGAATTTGTACAATAAAAAGGGCCTGCATATGTATTTGCTATATTCAAAGGAATGTAGCACTTGTACTAGTCTAGAGCAGTAGAGGGGTGAAAAAAGAGCAGCAAATGTGTGTGTGCACTGCCCCTGCACTCCTCCGGATTGCAGGATTTTTGAAATTTCCCAGCAGCACCCATGAAAGAGACAGCTTTAGTTTGATTGTTACAATTGCCTGATGCACTATATGATGCCTTGTCAAGGGAATGGTGTTGCCTTGTCAAGGGAATGGTGTTGCCCTGTCAAGGGAATGGTGTTGCCCTGTCAAGGGAATGGTGTTGCCTTGTCAAGGGAATGGTGTTGCCCTGTCAAGGGAATGGTGTTGCCCTGTCAAGGGAATGGTGTTGCCCTGTCAAGGGAATGGTGTTGCCCTGTCAAGGGAATGGTGATGCCCTGTCAAGGGAATGGTGTTGCCCTGTCAAGGGAATGGTGTTGCCTTGTCAAGGGAATGGTGTTGCCCTGTCAAGGGAATGGTGTTGCCCTGTCAAGGGAATGGTGTTGCCTTGTCAAGGGAATGGTGATGCCCTGTCAAGGGAATGGTGTTGCCTTGTCAAGGGAATGGTGTTGCCCTGTCAAGGGAATGGTGTTGCCCTGTCAAGGGAATGGTGATGCCTTGTCAAGGGAATGGTGATGCCCTGTCAAGGGAATGGTGTTGCCCTGTCAGGGAAATGGTGTTGCCCTGTCAAGGGAATGGTGTTGCCCTGTCAAGGGAATGGTGATGCCTTGTCAAGGGAATGGTGATGCCTTGTCAAGGGAATGGTGTTGCCCTGTCAAGGGAATGGTGTTGAAACAAGCAAAAGGAAACATTTGATTCTAAAGCTTTTAACCCCTTCACTGCCGGAGGAAAGCGGAGAAATTATCGATTTTCTTCCCATAAAATTTAAAAGAGACCTGTTAGACTCAATGTGAGAAAATGGTCTAGAGTCTAGAGTTGTAGAGTGGCACAGTGGTATCGCGTTCGCTTCGTGTCAAGTAAACCCGAGTTCGAACCTGGGTACAGGGGATTTTTCCCTCTCATTCTGCACTAGGCCTTAACGGTCTGAACGTGGAGTCTTTCGGATGAGACGATAAACCAAGGTCCCATGTGCCCATGCACTTAGCATACGTTAAACCCAGTGGCAACGAAAAAGTTGTCATTTGGTCAAAATTTACCCCCCCCCCCCCCCCCCATCAGTGACAAAAATCGCATGCAAAAAAAAGAAGAAAAAAAG
>CM065697.1:37429617-37432117 GCA_017654935.2 Phymorhynchus buccinoides
ATATAGACTTTATATAGAAAAACTCTACAGCAATTAGTTTGCCCACTTCAAACCACTACAAACACATAGTAAGAAGCAAAAGTGTGGTGTTAGGGAGCGAAGCGAGTTTAGAAGTGACCAAAGTGTGGTGTGCACATATATGTACTTCCCTTGAAGCAAAATCATCAAATTGACAGCTTTATATATTAATTCCGGCCATATATGGGAGGAACGACTTGAATGAGTTAAGGCTCCTCACAGTTTGTATGGGTCGTTGCAAGTTAAAAAAAAGAAGAAAGTTGAAGTCTTCAAAAAAATGTCATAATAACAAATCATATATCAAAAGAGTTTGTATTAGTTTTTGAATTTAGTTTTTGAAAGGTAGGACAGAAAGAAGTTATGTTGAAGTCTTCAAAAAAAAAGAAGTGAACAATTAAAAAAGCATTATAAGCATGACATATTAAACCGAAAGCCTCCCTTCTAATAGAAATTCTATTTTAAAAAATCTGCCTTCTTGAATGGCCGCTGAATATATTTTATGCGCTGTGCACTAAGATGCTTCATATTAAAACTACAGTGAAGTACATTTAACACAAAACTGGATAATATGAAATAGTGGTCAACACAAAAATCTGTTTGAAAAGACGAAACCCCTCTTTATTAAAAATGTATTACTTAATGCTTAGCACAAATAATGGTTAACACACACACAAATCTTTGCCCCCTGAATTTCGCGTTAAGGGTACTCTACTGTACTTTGAACAACAAAGTTCAAGGTATTTCATTTGAATATTATGTGTTTTGCTGGCTACATCAGATGTTACTTTTGAATCAATAATGAGTTTGTGAGCTTTACCCCCTGATATATGAGTTATAATGATTTAAAGAAGGATTTCTTTCCCTTGAACCTTTTAATGATCTTTAAAGGGCCACCCTGACGGATGAGTTTTTGTAAGAAACACGTCGAGATCACCAGGAAAACACCCTTTACAGAGATTGCAACACTCACTTTGCTCTGGTTTCCTTGAACTCAAACCGTCAAATCGGAGATTCCTCCTTGGCGGAGGTGCTGGAAGTCAAATTCTTTCACCCAAAGAGAAGGTGTGTGCCATCTCTTTTCTAATGGTCGCCTGCATTTAGACCACGAAATTTTCGCAATACAAGCCTTTTGTTTCTTTTTTTTTTCAAAATTTTTCAAAAAATTTTTTGGAGTTTCGTTCACAACAAAGAAAACAGCTCCATTTTTTTTTTTTACTGCACTGCAAAAAAAGAAAGCACTTCAACCACAATGAGTGACCTTCACCCACCCCATCCAAAATGTCTACGCTCTCCGGCATCTCCGCCAGGGAGGAATCGCCGTTTTGATGGTTTAATTTCTAGGAAACCAGAGTGTTCCGTTCCTTGAGAAGGCTGTCTTTGTGGTGATCTCGACGTGTTTCTTGCAAAAACTCATCCGACAGGGTCCGCCTTTAATACTTCTGTTTGATTCTGCTCTTTTCTAGACCAGCCCGACAAAGGGGAAACAACAAACGTCAGACTCCTTCCAGACCAGTGCTGCCCAAAGTATCGTCAAAGTCTTCAGACACAGGGTGAATATTTCTTCTTCTTTTTCTCTTCAACCTCCATGCAGAATGTTAGTCAGTGAGATTGTAATATCTAAGTCTATGTGTGTGTGTGTGTGTGTGTGTGTGTGTGTGTGTTGTTCTTTTAAATTTGTTCTTTTAAATTTAACTCCTAGCTTTGTTTGCTTGCTGTTTTTATTTTTTTCCCCAGAACAACCCCCTGCGATAATTCGTGTCTGTTTTTGTGTGGGTTTTTTTTATATATTAAAGACATCATTCATGTAGTCTTGTAAAATATTTGCTTATTTTAAAAATAATTCTAATGGAAACACGACATACAAGAACAAGCAGCTTAAGTAATTGTCATCATTCCCGTAAACATTTCCTCAGTTACCTATTGCTGCAGTGATGTACTGAGGATCGAAAAGTGATAGGACAAACTGTCCTGAGACAAGATAAATCAATAGGACAATGTCCTGGCTCTTGCAGAAATCAATAAGACAAAGCGTGCCAGTTTAAAAATTTCAGACATTTGTCCTGACAGGGGAGAGCACAATAGGACATTATCAATTTCAATAGGTCAGTGGCCTATGACGGGGGCCTGGGGACGTCACTGATTGCTGTTCTTGTTGCATTGCAATCTTTTATTTATTTATATATTATTTTGTCTTTCAGAAACAAGACCCCACGTAGAGTCAGCCTACGCAGGAGCGGCTCAGGACATTCCGATCGCTCCATGGACAACGTGGACACTGACGACCTGCTCAACAACTTTTGAGCTGCGTTGAAACTAAAGGCCATAGCAGTCCCCCATCCCAGAGGCCCAGAAGCTCTACCAAGGCAGCTTGAAGGACCTGTACCCTCGTTGGGGATACCGGGGGGAGGGTCTTTCGTAAAATAAAAGTTCTCCCAATTTCTGGAAGTTCTGTGCTTGTAACTTCCTCTAATCTGCCACTCTC
>CM065697.1:37442117-37449617 GCA_017654935.2 Phymorhynchus buccinoides
CATGAATTTCATGATATAAGGTGGCAATGCATGTTTTCCACAGTGACTGAAGTTAGTGGTTTTCCCCCTTTTTCTCTTTTGTGGACTTTTTTTTCACGATGGCGGAAGGTGAGTACAAAGCAGTGTTTTTTTCTTCTTCAACAACTTCATTAAAATTTTTATTCAACTGAAAGAAAAAATGATTTACTTCTTGAAAGTCAATGAAACACTTGAAACAAACAAATAAACAAACAAACAAACAAACAAAAATCGATAGTTCAGCCCGTAATTTTTTTAGGGGGAGATTAAGAGCACTAAGATTTACCAACCATACCTTCATTTCATTGGTCAATAAAATATTTTAATCATTAGAATCATACAAACTTGTTTGCTGGAAAGAATCATAGTGTGAGATGGGGTGGGGGTGGGGTATAGTGGCGAAGAGCAGTAATTTTTTTCTGTCAGCTTTCTGATCACCATAAAACTTAAAATGATAATAAGAACTTGTTTGTTGGATAGAATCATAGCGAAGGGATTAGGGCGGGGTCGTGGTAAAGAGCAGTGATTTGGTTATCACCATACATCACAGTGTCTTTAAAACCGTAAGAAGGACTTGTCTGTTGGAAAGCATCATAGGGTCCAGGTCGTTCCAAAGAATTCTGCGAATCCTCTTCCTGGGCAGGATTCTGGGGGTGATTGTGTTGATCAAAAAACGGAGGTTGGGGTTGCTGTGGAATATATGGTGGTGCAGGTTGTGGAGGAAAACATGGAGGTACAGGTTGTTGACTGAATGGAGGCATAGGTTGTTGACCGAATGGAGTTATCGGTTGTTGACCGAATGGAGGTACAGGTTGTTGACCGAATGGAGGTACAGGTTGTTGACCGAATGGAGGTACAGGTTGTTGACCGAATGGAGGTACAGGTTGTTGACCGAATGGAGGTACAGGCTGTTGACCGAATGGTTGTACATATTGTTGACCGAATGGATGTACAGGTTGTTGATCAAATGGAGGTACAGATTGTTGACCGAATGGTTGTACAGATTGTTGACCGAATGGTTGTACAGATTGTTGATCAAATGGAGGTGCAGGTTGTTGACCGAATGGTTGTACAGATTGTTGACCGAATGGATGTACAGGTTGTTGATCAAATGGAGGTGCAGGTTGTTGACCGAATGGTTGTACAGATTGTTGACCGAATGGATGTACAGGTTGTTGATCAAATGGAGGTACAGATTGTTGACCGATTGGATGTACAGGTTGTTGACAGAATGGATGCACATGTGGTTGACCGAATGGAGATTCAGGTTGTTGACCGAATGGAGGTACAGGTTGTTGATCGAATGGAGGTATAGGTTGTTGATCGAATGGAGGTATAGGTTGTTGACCGAATGGAGGTATAGGTTGTTGATCGAATGGAGGTATAGGTTGTTGATCGAATGGAGGTATAGGTTGTTGATCGAGTGGAGGTACAGGTTGTTGATCGAATGGAGGTATAGGTTGTTGATCGAATGGAGGTATAGGTTGTTGATCGAATGGAGGTATAGGCTGTTGACCGAATGGATGTACATGTGGTTGACCGAATGGAGATTCAGGTTGTTGACCGAATGGAGGTACAGGTTGCTGATCGAATGGAGGTATAGGTTGTTGATCGAATGGAGGTATAGGTTGTTGACCGAATGGAGGTATAGGTTGTTGATCGAATGGAGGTATAGGTTGTTGATCGAATGGAGGTATAGGTTGTTGATCGAGTGGAGGTACAGGTTGTTGATCGAATGGAGGTATAGGTTGTTGATCGAATGGAGGTATAGGTTGTTGATCGAATGGAGGTATAGGTTGTTGACCGAATGGAGGTATAGGTTGTTGATCGAATGGAGGTATAGGTTGTTGATCGAATGGAGGTATAGGTTGTTGATCGAATGGAGGTATAGGTTGTTGATCGAATGGAGGTATAGGTTGTTGATCGAATGGAGGTATAGGTTGTTGATCGAATGGAGGTATAGGTTGTTGACCGAATGGAGGTATAGGTTGTTGATCGAATGGAGGTATAGGTTGTTGATCGAATGGAGGTATAGGTTGTTGATCGAATGGAGGTACAGGTTGTTGATCGAATGGAGGTATAGGTTGTTGACCGAATGGAGGTATAGGTTGTTGATCGAATGGAGGTATAGGTTGTTGATCGAATGGAGGTACAGGTTGTTGATCGAATGGAGGTATAGGTTGTTGATCGAATGGAGGTATAGGTTGTTGATCGAATGGAGGTATAGGTTGTTGATCGAATGGAGGTATAGGTTGTTGACCAAAACAACGAGGTACAGGTTGTTGACCAAAACCATGAGGTACAGGTTGTTGACCGAATGGAGGTACAGGTTGTTGACCGAATGGAGGTACAGTTCGTTGACCGATTGGATGTACAGGTTGTTGACCAAATGGATATACTGGTGGTTGACCGAATGGAGATTCAGGTTGTTGATGATGATCAGGATCCTGGGTTTCAGGTGGTTGGACAGGACTCAGGGGTTCAGATGATTTGTCAACTTTGTCCACCAGCAGGCGAGGGACGTTCTCCTTGATGAGTGCAGCATCGTTCATGTTGGCACCAGGGCCGTAAAGGCAGACCAAATACCACCGGTCTTTGGAGCTCTTTGTCCTGCCCACTCCTAGCCTTTGGCTTGATCTCCACACGACCTGGGCGAAATCCTGACTTCTTTCGCTGTCATTATTTTCAAAGTCATGTTTGCCCTTTTCACTGTACCATAGCTCCACCAACACATCCGCGGAGAGAACGACATCAGTCCATCTGCTGTGGCAGCATATCCCAAGACCCTCTTCATAGAGTAGATACCTGAACTCGTCGTTCACTTTGTTTGCGTGATTTCGTGCAAAGTCATCGGCAAAGTCCTGCGCTTTCTTGTTCAATTTCGTGTCCATCCAGCCGTGTCTCTCTCGTCTCTCGTTGTGTGCCTTCAGACACTCCTGTCGAAACGTGTCCATGTCCATCGTGTCTGATGGTGATACGTTGGTAAACCCCGTTGTGCTGATGAGTCTTGCTCCAGCCTCTTTTCTTGGAGAGATCAGCAATTTCACGAGAGTTAAGCTTACCTTGTTATTTTGGTATGATGAACAAAACACCCCGAACACCCACGTTGTTGCTGGTGATATATTTCGGGACCCAAGTTCCCTGGAGTTCCCTTGTTATTTTGGTAGTAAGTTTAATAATGTGAGACTTTTTTCTTTTCTTTTTCTTAACAATGCAGCAGCATCCGCGTTTTAAAAGATACAACGGGATGGGAGTGGAGGGTGTGTGTGCTAATCACAGAAAGAGATAGGCCTAGAGACGCTTTATCGGATTAAGAAGACAATCTCTACGGTTGTGACGGTGTTATAAATAATGTTCGAATCTTTTCTGTGAGAGTTTGGGGTTCCTGTGACAGTTTTGTTTGGTATGGCTGGCTGCAATAACTTCTTTCCTTTTATCCCCCCTCCTCCCCCCTCCCTTCACTAGCCCCGCCATAATTTCCCCCCATTTGTGTTTCATAGTTTTGTTTTGTGTATGATAACATTCCAATATATTGATTTTATTGACCAGTGAGAATGACAGTTTGGAGTCTGTATTCTGTCTTCCTGCTGAATACCAGAGCGTTAGTTTTTATTATTTGTGTGTGTGTCTATTTAGCTTAAGGATAGATAATCTTTGAAAGCTCTTAAAGATATGATAAAACGAATTTTAGAACAGTTTCACTCAGCAAAAGTATAGGCTTACCTCTTAAAGATATATTGAGAGATTAGCTAGTCATGTCAGATTTGTCCTTGAGAAAAAAAAGCAAGTATTTGTTTTGTTTTTTGTATAGCCCGTCCCCGTTGGACCACTGTCCATCCCGACCACTGGTCAGCGGAGGAGGTGGCTCAGTGGTTGGACACCCTGGCAGAGGAGTACGGGCTGGGTCAAGAGGTCAAGGACACGCTCACCGCGCGACTTTCTGATGTGGACGGACCCCGTCTGGCGGTCATGACCTTGGAGGATTTCCTTGACCTTGACCTGGATCCTTACCACGGCAACCTGATCTTTTCTGTCTTCCGCAATATGATGCTGAGCGGTGAGAGAGAGAGGGAGGGGGAGATAGATAGATAGAGAGAGAGAGAGAGAGAGAGAGAGAGAGAGAGAGAGAGAGAGAGAGAGAGAGAGAGAGAGACCGAGTCTGACTGTTTATTGTATGTAAGCCATGGGCCTTAATGAAAACACAAAGATGCAAAGGGTCTAGGGGTGGGGGAGGATGAAGGGGTGGTGTAGAGAGAGAGAGAGAGAGAGAGAGAGAGAGAGAGAGAGAGAGAGAGAGAGAGAGAGAGAGAGAGAGAGAGAGAGAGAGAGAGAGACCGAGTCTGACTGTTTATTGTATGTAAGCCATGGGCCTTAATACAAACACAAAGATGCAAATGGTCTAGGGGTGGGGGAGGATGAAGGGGTGGTAGAGAGAGAGAGAGAGAGAGAGAGAGAGAGAGAGAGAGAGAGAGAGAGAGAGAGGGAGGGAGAAAAACTTTGAATACTTAAACTTTATTTTTCCAAGGACATAGATTTTAGGCAACGCCTATTCTTCCAATCTGTTCCAATCAGGGAAGAAGGGGGAGGGGGGAAAGAGAGAGAGAGAGAGAGAGAGAGAGAGAGAGAGAGAGAGAGAGAGAGAGAGAGAGAGAGAGAGCGAGCTGTGGGCTAAGTATCATTGTGTGATAACCGTAATGGGGAGTGTGGGTGGGTTGGGAAGGGGGGAAGGAGGAGAGGGTTGGGAGCAGAGCCTGTGTATCTATATACACTGGCTATGGTTGGGAGGAGCACTGTGCTTAATATAGCATTTGCCACGAGCGTTCGTTCTCTATACTAGACTACTAATTTGCCCGCACTCGTTCTGCCAGAGTTACGCTGACCTTTCCAATTCAACTCTCTTAATTCAACTCAGTGAATTTCAAGGTCGTCCTCACGTGGCAAATGCCCTATTTTACGAAGTTCTACTAATACAAAGCTTAAGTGGGAAACTAAACGTTGTTACTTTCTAAATTAAGTAATTCGGTTTACTGAATTTAGACAGTAACAACGTTTAGTTTCCCACTGAAGCGTTAGTAGAACTTCATAAAATTAAGCACTGACCTCTATACTTTTGTGGGAAGGAGGGAGAGTGGGGAAGGACTGGGAAAGTTGGGCAAATGGAGACACGACTTTTATAGGGCCTTCTAGTAGGCTTCAACAACAGTGGAAAAAGATATTGCTATAAACCCAGGGCTCCCAGGGACCCCCATTTGGGGGTCTATGAAGCACTAAAATTCTCAAGGACCCTCTAAAAGAATGTGCAGGGGGTCCCAGGGATGCATTACAAAAATTCTTTTTGGCATTTCCAATGCCACTGGGACCCTCTATCCTGCCTCTAGGACCCTCTATGCTGTAAGTGAAGGAGTCCCTGGGACCCCTTGTTTTGCGGGACGATTGGGAGCCATGTTAAAACCGCACCAAGCTTTAGGCTAGCAGAGATCGAAAGACGAAGAGCGCTAAACAAAATATATATGCTGCAACAATGCGACCATGACGATTAAGCAGCCGTGAAACGAAAGCTGGCTACTGTTTTCGGGGCTGTGTGTGCGTGGCTGACTATCTGTCTGTGTTATCACGATAGCGTCAGAACTGAGGGACCCAGGGCACTCACATTTTGCGTGCGGATAGATGTAGAGTGGCACAGAGGTAACGCGTTCGCCTCGTGCACGATGAACCCGAGTTCAAGTCGAACTTTGTTACAGGGGATTCTTCCTCTCATGAAGAAGAATCTGTTTAACGTCCTCCGGTCTGAAACAGACACATATGGGACACTAGTAGATATAAAGACGGTGGGAACGATCCTGGAGGCAATGCCCGGAGGCAGTGCAACACCAGGAAAGTCACGAAGTTTTTAACAGTACAGATATTATTGTGACTTCCTCTCATTCTGCACTAGTCTGCAGTGGTCTGAACGTACGTGGAGTCTTTCGGATGAGACGATAAACCGAGGTCCAGTGTGCCCATGCACTTAGTACACGTTAAACCCAGTGTCGAAAGGAAACAGTTGTCATTTGGTCAGAATCCCCCCCCCCCCACCCCACCCCACCCTGTCCTTCCTCATCAGTCACACGAAATCGCATGCAAATTTAAAAAAAAATTGCGTGGCGACCGGTTGGGCGGAAAGACAGTAAATGACGGTAAGCAAATGGAAAAGGCAGAGTGTAACAGATAAGAGGAAGTTACAAGCACGGAGCTGCCAGAAGGTGGGGGAACTATTTCTACAAAAGACACCCCTCCCCGGTATCCCCACAGGGGGTAGTTAATGGTGAAGATGAGGATAGTGACGAAAGAAATTTAAAAGAAGAGCGAGCGAAAATGGTGTTTTACGTCCTCTTGGTCTGAATCAGACACATATGGGACATTTGTAAATACAAATATGGTGGGAACAATAATGGAGGCAATGCCCGGAGGCAGTACGAAACCAGTAAAGTCCCGATTTAAAAAAATTAATACAGATAGCTGTAGCGAGAGAGAGAGAAAGATAGAGTTTTAACGCCTTCTGGGTCAATGACCATTTGGGGCATTTAAAATTATAGAGATAGCTGTAGTTCAGTTATCTAGAATTTTACGTCCTCTCGACCTGGGAAGGCACATATGGGACATTTGTTAGTTGTAAATAAACAAAAGACAATACATGAACGTAAGAGGACGTGTACAAAAACAAAGACAAAACATAAAAAGGTTTTGGGGAAGGATTCTAAAAGCGCAAGTTTTTCGTGTGTAGTGAGGAATATCCTGTTTAAAATTATAAAATTAGTTGGTGATATCTAAAGATGCCTATTAAATAACTATATATGTATAAAATATTAAGTTAAAATTCATTTGTTATCTGGCCCGAGTACAACCCTCCCTATTGCATTAAAATTTCAAGGCTACTGTGTTAAAAATATCAATTTTTATATTTATTAATAAAAACCAATTTTGGCCGTTAAATATTTGTTTAAAATTATATTTACAGATATAAATTTGTTATTTACAGTAAATATATATTTTATTTTTATGTACAAAATTGGAAACTATATACATCTATTTTATTAAAAATGCCGGGGGAGAGAAGAGATAGCTGTAGCGGTGACCACGCCTCGGTTAAACCTCATCGGCTATGGCACCGCCACAAGTAGTTCCAAAATATTATTTTTTTTTAAAGAAGAAGAAGAAGAAGAAGAAGAAGAAGAAGAATGATGACTAATGATGATGGCGAGTAACTTAAAATTGTTATCGGTATGTTTCCATTATTTTATTCAGGTGGCTTACAACACACTTTACTTGATCTCTCCGGGAACTCGTCGTCAGGAACCTTAACTCCTGTCTTGGAACACCAGGAGGAAGAGCGTGGTAAAGGAGTTTAGTCCCCTTAAAGTCCAGAAGGAAACCGTTTCTAAATCGCCTATAAAACGAGATTTTCATTAAAACATTTTTTTGTTTTGAGATGGTTAAAAAAAA
>CM065697.1:37462117-37479964 GCA_017654935.2 Phymorhynchus buccinoides
GGTAACGAAGGGAGACATGTCATCAATCACTTTGATCCCTCCCGACAGCTGTATTGTCTGGACTGGATTACGTTCAAACTTACCGCCCCCAGACTGACCTTGACCAGGATGTTCAGAATTCAGAATCCTGTCTTGTGGGCCAACTACGGCAGGTGAGAGAGAGAAGAGAGAGAGAGAGAGAGAGAGAGAGAGAGAGAGAGAGAGAGAGAGAGAGAGGGAGAACACATTGAACACAATTGAACACAATTTTAATGTTTCAGGCCTCCGGCCTATAACATAGGAGGTGCGGTGCACACAAAAAAAACCCCGAAATGATAATAAATGTATAATAATTAATATACTAATAGGATCAATCACAAATGTTGCTTATTACATCAAACGAGAGAGAGAGGGTGAGAGAGAGAGAGAGAGAGAGAGAGAGAGAGAGAGAGAGAGAGAGGGAGAGAGAGAGAGGAGAGAGAGAGAGAGAGAGAGAGAGAGAGAGAGAGAGCGGAGAGAGAGAGAGAGAGAGAGAGAGAGAGAGAGAGAGAGAGAGAGAGAGAGAGGGAGAGAGAGCGCGCGCTTCAAACTTCGAATGCTTTATTTTACAAGGATAAAAATTTACGCTGGCGCTTGTCTTCCATTCTGTCCAAGTTCTAAGCATGCAATACATAGCTATTTAACTAATACTATTATTGAACATCGAGAGAGAGAGAGAGAGAGAGAGAGAGAGAGAGAGAGAGAGAGAGAGAGAGAGAGAGAGAGAGAGAGAGAGAGAGAGAATTCAAACTTCAAACGTCGAATACTTTATTTTACAAGGATAAGAATTTACGCTGGACCTTGTCTTCCATTCTGTCCAAGGTTCTAAGCATGCAATACGTAACCAATACAATAAATGACATCGAGAGAGAGAGAGAGAGAGAGAGAGAGAGAGAGAGAGAGAGAGAGAGAGAGAGAGAGAGAGAGAGGGAGAGAGAGAGAGAGAGAGAGGAGAGAGAGAGAGAGAGAGAGGAGAGAGAGAGAGGAGAGAGAGAGAGAGAGAGAGAGAGAGAGAGAGAGAGAGAGAGAGTTCAAACTTCAAACCTCAAATAGTTTATTTTACAAGGATAAGAATTTAGGCTGGGCCTGGTCTTCCACTTTGTCCTTGGTTCTACGAATGCAATACATAACTAATACTATACTATAAATGAACATTGAGAGAGAGAGAGAGAGAGAGAGAGAGAGAGAGAGAGAGAGAGAGAGAGAGAGAGAGAGAACAATGAACATTGAACAGTGAACAATATTTTTAATATCCACTGGCCCTTAGAAAGGCCAAAGTTTTACACGAACACGCATCTACATAAAGTACTGGCACATGCGGATATTAATGGCATAAAGATAACAATAAATGTTGAAAACACACAATGGGCCTTGATATCCTAAAGTATTCTAACATTATGCGTTCTCATTATTATTTTTGTGAGTTTCCTGACTGTTTCTACAGATCCATTAAAAAAAAGCCCAACATGTGTGCTCCACTTGAATATTTGCTTCTGATATCAGAGTACAAAGGGCATTCATAAATAAAGTGACGTTCGTCTTCGACAACATTGCATATAGGGCATCATTTGTTAAGATTTTCATTAAACGTTCTTCTAAATAACGATCCATTATGAACACCAACACGCAATTTTACCACACAATCTCGAAAACATCTACATGTATAGTCCAGAAAATTAAAGTATTTTTGAAGTTCAAATGATGTTTAAAACAGACAATATTGTCGAGTAAGTATCCTTATTCATCACTGAGCTGTACCAGTCCTGCTAATAGTAATCTATCATGCATTCTCTGTTTAAACAAGGAAATAAAATACATTTCATAGCTCACTCCTTGGTTAACCCAAGCGTAACCAAAACCCCAATTAAACAAAGTTTGTTTAACCATTGTTGCCCAACATACTTCACCTTTTGCATCCTTATTAACGAGCATTGAATACGCCTGGCGTAGTATTTGTGACATATCCATTTTAAGAAGTTTTAATACTTGAGACACCTGACAGCACTATTGTTGTAAAGGGGGTTTCGTCCAGTTTCTCTATACACAAACTTATTAGGTAGTTTAAAAGGAAACCTACGAGAGATTTTACATGCAAAATAATATACATTTTCAATACTACTTAATATATGTAGGCCCCACATTTCAGACGCATACAATAACACAGCTTGAACTTGAGAATAACAAAAATGTTAAAGAACCAGTTCTTTGAAACGTCGTCCAGTCTACCAATGCATTTAACACAAGTTCAAGTTCAAGTATGCTTTAATATCCCCCAAAAGAGAAATTAAGGTTAGGTGCAACAACATGACAGAGATACAACATAACTGAAAGAATATTAATCAAACGTGTGAAACGAAATTATACCAACCAAATAATTATAATTAAAATTCATTACATCAACTTAGAAAATGTGCACATTTCATACAGTAAAGATGTTCTCACACTGTGCACATACTCTCCTGCCCTTTACTGCCAGAGCTTCAACACCTCTGATCAAACTCACTTTAATTGTAAAAACGAAGACTAAAGAATTATACTGGTTCTCTACTTCCAATTCTTTTTCACCTAAAGTTCATCTTTAATTTTTACCTAAGAAGCCACCCTTATGAAAAAACATCACTTTAGTTTTATCTTCGTTAATGTTAATTTTTTTTGTACAAGTGTCATGAAGAATATTAGTCGATTTTGTATGTCCCTGGCAGTGTATGAGGGAAGAACAATGTCAGCAAAAAGAAGACGAAACAATTCAATCAAACCAGGCAGTAACTGAATGCCACGAATACCCTTTTCATTCACAGAGGCTGCTATTTCGTAAATAAAAATAGAAAATAGAACTGGACAATGTACACAACCTTGTTGTAACCCTACAGGACAATCAATGGCTTCAAATTTTGTGTGATTGTGTATCTCGGGACAGGGATGGTCCTGTAGAAAAAATAAAACTGTGATAACCTTGATTTTGAAGTTTGACCCTGAGAACCGGTTTTTTTCTTGAGGCCATATCTTTCACATTGTTGGATTTGCAATGTTTAAACTTGGAATGGGGGTTCATTAGCAAATATTAATTCCAAATATTGGGTAAAAATGAAGGTCAAGGTCAAGGACTAGACCTTGGAGGAGTCTGATCAGTATTTCAGCTATATATTTCAGTTTGGCAGGTTGATAGACCGAAAACTGAAATATTTGCTTGATACCATATCTCTCAAATCGTTCGATGTAGCGTTAAAACTTGGTATGTGGGTACATTGGCTAATGGTGATTCCAAATATTGGGTACTGTCAAGGTCAAAGTCAAGGATGAAGGCCTGGAAATTTCAAATTGATATTTTTGTCATATCTTGCACATTTGTGCAGTTATAGGCATCAATTGTTTTGGCAGTGTTGGCTGTTATGTAGACTTTTAACTTTTTTTGCAGCAGTAGCTATATTTCGGACACCATTGGGGCTACAGCCACATAACCACAGAACATATTCTTGATCAGAGTGACCTAGGTAATGCAACAGGAGACATTTGAAGTCACTTGACCTTGACATTTGACCTTGAGTCTTTTATGTGATGACAGGCTGTCTGGTACGAATTGCTTCAAATTTTGTTTTGGAGGTGTATCACCCCGGGAGACATTTTGAAGCGGTCATGCGATGCAACACACTCCAAAACCGGTGCTCAATGTTTCAGAACCACGAAGCGTAGCAAGCTGGTCTTCAATAAAATATGTTAGTTTATCCCCGTTATCTGCGTGTTTCAGGTGCCTCCGGATGATGGAGGAGGAGAGGGGAGGGGAAAAGGTGGAGCAGATGCATCTGTACCATGGCACGCACGTGCAAAACGTGGACAGCATTGCTCTCCATGGGTTTGACCTGACCAGAGCTGGGACCAATAGGGGATCCTCCCACGGACGTGGTATGCTTTCCTTTAACCCTTTCACCGCCAATGTCGCATTTATGCACCACAATGGTTCGACACCCATGTCACTAAAAGGCATCAAATCAGGGCCTGTTATTCAAAGACCCTATCCTCTTGATTTTGGGAGGTAAGGATAGGCCTAATGTCATAATGTCACAGAAGTATTCCCAATATTGCTGACAATTTTGTCCCTCTACCCAGGTAAGTTTAATGGTACTTTTTGGCTGACAAATGGCTGGCGGCGAAAGGGTTAATTTATGTTATTTGCTTATATTTGTTGCCCTTTTGATTATCTGCCAAGTCGGTTTCTTATTTTCATATATACAATTTGTGACGATTTTCAATCGCTCGAATACAGCAAGCGAAGTCATTGATCGGATATTTGGTCATTAGGGGTCAAAAGTATGAATAAATTTGGACGAAATTATGTGAGCTTAGACAGTTAAGGTACTATAGTAAAATAAAGAATTAATGTCTGGAGTAAACTGAGATCCTCATTCAGTTATGGGATAAAGAAAAAAGCTTTTTGTTTCCGATATGAAAGAGGAAGAGATCCAGACTGAATTCATGGATTCTTCGTCGTTTTATTTTCCTCAAACAGTCCAGAAGGAAGCAGTTTCTAATTGGCGTAGAAAAATTAGATTTGTTGAGAATTTTCGTGCGGGTTTGTATTTGTAAACAGTCAAAACTTCATATTGATCAGGATAACAGATAATACTTCTTAAATATCATACCACATATTTAAAAGATCTCGTTTTCCAGGCCATTTCGAGACTTGACTTTTTTTACTTTTTCTGTGTGAAGCTTACCCGTTCAAAGTGGTACAGCGGTACTTATCATTTTGTGTGTGTACTCTTTCTGTCTTCCTAAACAGGTGTGTACCTTGCAGACAAGAGCTTCTTCTCCCACCCATACTCCCCGAGTGTCCCCGACTACTGTCCACAACTGCTGCGCCATGCTGTTCCCCTCCATCGGCCCCAAAGACCTCCGAATGTCCATCGTCCTGCAGATTCGCAGCAAGCTGTGCATCAGCCATCTGCTGCAGGAGACAGCAACGATCGTCTGCCATTACTGGCAGGTAACAGCACTGATCGTCTGCCGTCATTGGCAGACAGCACTGTGGTTGACATAGAGGGAAGGAGGCCTCCACGACCTCACTACATGTTCCTCTGCAACGCGCTTGTAGGGCGGACCGCACCAGGGCACGAGAGTTACGCCCAACCCCCGCTTCTGGATCCTAGCAACCCTCGTGGAAGACGTTACGACAGTTGCTGCGACCTCTATGGAAAAGCTGGGCAGTATGTTATATTCGGCAAAGACCAGATCTACCCTGCGTACTTGTTGGAGTACACATACAAGGAAGCGAGGATGGGGCGAGGTCGGCTTCGGCGGTACACTGTCTTGATTATGGCAGCTTTTATGGTCCTTTCCACTGTCCTTATCTACGTCCTCGTTCATTGTCCCTGAGTCATCATTCATTTTCGTCTATCTGTCATTCATTGATTGATTGATTTAATTTAAAGTCTGTTCACACAATGGTGATATCAGACTATTAAAACAATACAATTAAAATTAGTATGTGTGCGTGACTGCGCGTGTGTGTATGTGTGCGTGCGTGTGTATGTATGTGAATATGAGAGCGTGTGTAGAACTGTCATTCATATCATGTTTTATGTAATCACTTTGTTTGCTGTCTTCACTTCATGACTAAGTGCTTAAGGCACGAAACGTTGGAGCTTTCCATTTTACAGGTACCTTGCTTCCTTTACCCACCCCTTTCACAGGTACCTTGCTTCCTTTACCCACCCCTTTCACAGGTACCTTGCTTCCTTTACCCACCCCTTTCACAGGTACCTTGCTTCCTTTACCCACCCCTTTCACAGGTACCTTGCTTCCTTTACCCACCCCTTTCACAGGTACCTTGCTTCCTTTACCCACCCCTTTCACAGGTACCTTGCTTCCTTTACCCACCCCTTTCACAGGAACCTTGCTTCCTTTACCCACCCCTTTCACAGGTACCTTGCTTCCTTTACCCACCCCTTTCACAGGTACCTTGCTTCCTTTACCCACCCCTTTCACAGGTACCTTGCTTCCTTTACCCACCCCTTTCACAGGTACCTTGCTTCCTTTACCCACCCCTTTCACAGGCACCTTGCTTCCTTTACCCACCCCTTTCACAGGCACCTTGCTTCCTTTACCCACCCCTTTCACAGGCACCTTGCTTCCTTTACCCACCCCTTTCACAGGTACCTTGCTTCCTTTACCCACCCCTTTCACAGGTACCTTGCTTCCTTTACCCACCCCTTTCACAGGTACCTTGCTTCCTTTACCCACCCCTTTCACAGGTACCTTGCTTCCTTTACCCACCCCTTTCACAGGTACCTTGCTTCCTTTACCCACCCCTTTCACAGGTACCTTGCTTCCTTTACCCACCCCTTTCACAGGTACCTTGCTTCCTTTACCCACCCCTTTCACAGGTACCTTGCTTCCTTTACCCACCCCTTTCACAGGTACCTTGCTTCCTTTACCCACCCCTTTCACAGGCACCTTGCTTCCTTTACCCACCCCTTTCACAGGCACCTTGCTTCCTTTACCCACCCCTTTCACAGGCACCTTGCTTCCTTTACCCACCCCTTTCACAGGCACCTTGCTTCCTTTACCCACCCCTTTCACAGGTACCTTGCTTCCTTTACCCACCCCTTTCACAGGTACCTTGCTTCCTTTACCCACCCCTTTCACAGGTACCTTGGTTCCTTTACCCACCCCTTTCACAGGAACCTTGCTTCCTTTACCCACCCCTTTCACAGGCACCTTGCTTCCTTTACCCACCCCTTTCACAGGTACCTTGCTTCCTTTACCCACCCCTTTCACAGGCACCTTGCTTCCTTTACCCACCCCTTTCACAGGTACCTTGCTTCCTTTACCCACCCCTTTCACAGGCACCTTGCTTCCTTTACCCACCCCTTTCACAGGAACCTTGCTTCCTTTACCCACCCCTTTCACAGGCACCTTGCTTCCTTTACCCACCCCTTTCACAGGCACCTTGCTTCCTTTACCCACCCCTTTCACAGGTACCTTGCTTCCTTTACCCACCCCTTTTTACGTTGATCTCCAAAAGGTACTGCCGCCACTTTTTCACCATCTTATTGCGTCTTATAGCTCCTTCCTGTCTGGCTGCTTTAGAGGGCAATGGAGCTATTTAGTAGAGGTGGGGGGGACCGGTTTGAACCGAAAAACCGGTGCTAAACTTTCGCGGTTAGAAAAACCGGTTCGAGTTGCTGTGAACCGGTTTTTCAACCGCAAACTGAAAGTAAGCTTTTCTTAGAATAACGCATTCTTTTTGAAAAACAACACTGATTCTCAGCGCAGATTGGGTGTTTGTACACCCAGAGTAGCTGTTTCTAGTTTGTGGTGGTGTATGGCTTTGACTTTGACTGAGTGTTGAGTTGAGTGTGTGTGTGTGTGTGTGTGTGTGTCATAAGTTTCTTTTGTGTGTGTGTGTGTGTGCGCGTGCGTGCGTGTGTGTGAATATTCTGACAAAATAAATATGTGTTTGCATAGGTGAAACTAGTGATGCGAGTACTGGTTAAAAAAACCGGTTCGGTGAAACCGGTTCGAAGAGGGAAAACCGGTTTAAAACCGGTTCGGATTTTTGAACCGGTTCTCAACTCTACTATTTAGTTCAAATGTGTATTGTTTTGTTGTTGTTGACAGATTTGAAGGTGATATAGGGATGTGGTATGTTCAGAAGTGTAGTGGTGCTCTTCTCAAGCTAGAACGTAGAAATCTGTACCAGTAGGTCAACTCAGTTTCATGTGGGTTTTTTTAATGATTGCGTTATATAGTATAACTCTTGTTCATACCTCTGGAAGGATTTTTTCACTCTTTCACCATGGCGGCATAGTGATGGGCAAGTTATATTGCGACTGGCCTAGTGGGGTGGGGGTGGGGAGTGTTCACGTGTGCGGCCTCTTTGATGTGTATGTTTTTATTGTATTGCATTGTATTTGGTATTCTTTTATATTGACTGCGAGACAAATTTCCTTGTTTAAAAAAAAATGGGGACAATAAATAATTAATTGATTGGGATTATAACTGTTCTTGTTACATAATGACTTTTCGTCCATTTTGATTTTGTATGAAATATACTGTAACTGTTCTTGTTACATTATGCCTTTTCGTCCATTTTGATTTTGTATGAAATATACAGTACAGATGTAAGCACAATTGAAAAAAAAAGCTGACTTTGTGTGTGTGTGTGTGTGTGTGTGTGTGTGTGTGTGTGTGTGTGTGCGCGTGTGCGCGCGTGTGCGTGTGCGCGCGCGCGCGCGCGCGCGCGCGTGTGTGTGTGTGTGCGTGTGCTCTCTTTCTCTCCATTAGAAGCTTAACAGTATTCCAAAAATTACTTAATTATTAAATGACATAATCTTATGGCTCCCCCCCCCCCCCACCTGCGTGCGCACCTCGACCCTTCCAACGGAAGTGTCGCCATCTTAGTCAGATTTGTGTGTAAGCAGCATCGATCTGGCATTTTTCAAACAAAGTTACTGACTAAGATGGCGGTCTCCCATAATATGGCACGCTCCTTGTGGCCGGATATGACGACACGTGGGTACCAGCCATAGTCACATATGTACGGGGGGAAGGAGTGCAGATAAACAAACAAACTTAAAATAAAAACAAGCGCGAAATCGCAATAGTTTGTGGCACGCGGTCTATTTTTACCACTCCAATCATGAGTCACCTCCCCTGGATTTTCAATAATTTTAATCTGTAAACCAGAATGTTATCTCTGCACCATTTCGTAACTTTTTATATCTTTTGGAAAACATTTAAAACCTATGTATCCTACTTATACTCATCGAAAATTTAAGGCTCACGTCAAAATCAAGTATCCTGCTAACTTTAACCCTCTAACATCTTATGTTTTTTTGAGAAAACGACAACGTTAAAGTTTCAGTGGAGAGTGAGAGTCTTCTTTAGTTTGAATAGTGTGACTGAGTCAAGGTTAAAGGTTGCACAACAGTAATCTCTGCAAGTGCAACAAATGATTATCTTTATTTTGTTCTTTATCAATGTATCTGACTGCTTTGATCGTCGTGACTTGAAGGCTCACGTCAAAATCAAGTATTCTGCTAACTTTAATCCTCTAACGCCTTATATGTTTAGAGAAAATGACAACGTTAAGGTTTGAGTCAAGGTTAAAGGTCGGGGCCACGCACGCACGCACGCACGCACGCACGCACACACGCACACGCACGCAAACACGCACGCACGCACGCACACACACACACACACACCACACAACACACGCACGCGCACGCACGCACACACACACACACCCACACACACACACACCACACACACACAACACACAACACACACACACAACCGAACATGTACGATACAATAGACTCACTTTGTTTTAAAAAACGACGTGAGCCAAAAACAAACCTGACGCAGAAACAAAAGCAAACACTTCCCTCCCCTTTCCACCCCCCCCCCTCACATCAATCAAGGAGAAAAAAAGACAAAGACACAAAAACAAAAGAAGTGTTGCCACCAAGTGGACAAGACATAAAGCACCAATAACCAAAAACAAGCGCGAAATCGCAATAGTTTGTGGCACGCGGTCTATTTTTACCACTCCAATCATGAGTCACCTCCCCTGGCTTTTCAATAATTTTAATCTGTAAACCAGAATGTTATCTCTGCACCATTTCGTAACTTTTTATATCTTTTGGAAAACATTTAAAACTATGTATCCTACTTATACTCATCGAAAGAAGCACCGCACACTCGTCGTGTCTGTTGTAGTGTCTGTATTACGTATGTTTATTATTTTGTACGCTTTTAAAATACATCATTTTAAAGAGCGGCCTCAATTAATTTTGAAGTGTAGCCTCGATTTGAAGTGCGACAATTTTGTCAAAATGTGCGACAATTTTGGACCGACAGACAGACCGACCGACCGACCGACCGAGTGAGTTATAGGTTTGTGGCTTGAGCCACAAACAAAAAGCACCAAAAAAAGAAAAAGCAAAGCATCCGCGCACATACTCGCGTAACCGCGCACACACACAGTTGCAATCACGAGACAAAGCATTAATAACTTTCAAGCATACGGTAGCTATAGCAACAACAACAACAACAACAACAAAAACAGTGGGGAATGAAAAAATACTGCGAAATGATCTGTTCTTTAGTTTCCTAGATACTAACCATGGCATTGATCCAATTAACCTCCAGTACATGTTAGGCCCCTTTCCCTTATTAGGTGTTTAAAGACCCAGTGACGCACCACGATTAAGTCCCTTGTTTTTTTTGCTGGGGTAGCTGTGACCCACATATAAATTTCCCAAACTTGAAATTGAGGCAGCTCTTTAGACTGCACGCACGCCCGCACGCACGCACACTCACGCACGCACGCACACGCCAACGCAGACACTCAACGCACGCACGCAGACACGCACGCAGACACGCAGACACGCACACACGCACACACAACACACACACACACACACACACACACACACACACACACACACACAGTAGACGTAGACACGATTACAATGCAAACCCCTTCATAATCAAATATGACAAGTTTCACATAGTATGTAGGGGAAGACGGGGTAAAAAGCGCATGGGCGGGTAAGAAGCCCACCCCAATTATCTCATGAAATAAAGAAAATGTTAGTCAAATTTGCCCATGAGACGAATGCTAGACATTAACGCTCGTCTCATGGGCAAAATGAGACTGAAATTTGTTTCATTTCATGAGATAATTGGGGTGGACTTCTTACCCGCCCATACGCTTTTTACCCCGTCTTCCCCTATTATCAACCATTACATCATACGAACAATAAAGCAATAGACATTTCTAACATTCTTCTTCTTCCTTCAACATCCGCTTCGTCGTGTCGAAGATTCTGATGGTAGGGTACCTTTCAGAACGTTCCTATAAAATGCTGGCACTTTCCAAAACTAACTCCGTGCCACACTGCTACCGTACACAAAGCCATGGAATGATGAATGTCAACACCCATGCACCTACACCAACACGTACACACAGACAAACAAAACGGCACAAATTATCTTAGCCCTCTGGTCGGCCCAAACGGAGGGGGAGGGGGGGGGGAGGGGGGAGAAAGGGGGGAAGGGCACTGAAGAAAATTTTTTTATATTGTATAATAATACATTGTTTTAAATCTAATAAATAGGCTTACGCGCGAACTTACAAACGCGGTTATGAACCAGACACTTTCTCGGAAAACGCTCACATAAGCAAAAATCGCACAAGAAATCCGACATCAATGCTACAAAGGCTCGGATGCATGATTGAAAAGGGAGAGCACTCGTTAAGAAGCGGACTCGATCTTACTTCCGTTCGCTCAAATTTTTCATTTTCTAAGTAGATTTTCTAACTTTTTGTCATTTTGTTATACTGATTTGATCCTTTTGCACTGGACGAGGCATCATGTTGGTGTCCCGCTGAACGGGCGCTGGCTGGCCAGGTCACTAAAACTAGAATAGGTTTTATTATTGTTTTGCTTTGTTGTATTGCCTGGCACACCTAGATTAAACTAACCCATGGGGCTTCCACACACACACTACACACACAGGGACAACATATTAACTGACCACTTAACTGGTGGTTAAAGATGGTGTTGCCTGCTCCGGTAACACACCGGGGGCTGTCTCGTTCGGTACTGTTGCCTGCTCCGGTAACACACCGGGGGCTGTCTCGTTCGGTACTGTTGCCTGCTCCGGTAACACACCGGGGGCTGTCTCGTTCGGTGCTGTTGCCCGCTCCGGTAACACGCCGGGGGCTGTCTCGTTCGGTACTGTTGCCCGCTCCGGTAACACACCGGGGGCTGTCTGGTTCGGTACTGTTGCCCGCTCCGGTAACATGCCGGGGCTGTCTGGTTCGGTACTGTTGCCCGCTCCGGTAACACGCCGGAGGCTGTCTGGTTCGGTACTGTTGCCCGCTCCGGTAACACGCTGGAGGCTGTTTCGTTCGGTGCTATTGCCCGCTCCGGTAACGAGCCGGAGGCTGTTTGGTTCGATACTGTTGCCCGCTCCGGTAACACTCCGGTGGCTGTCTGGTTCGGACCCTGGTTCGGTACTGTTGCCCGCTCCGGTACCACGCTGGAGGCTGTCTCGTTCGGTACTATTGCCCGCTCCGGTAACGAGCCGGAGGCTGTCTGGCTCGATACTGTTGCCCGCTCCGGTAACACTCCGGGGGCTGTCTGGTTCGGACCCTGGTTCGGTACTGTTGCCCGCTCCGGTAACACGCTGTTGGAGGCTGTCTCGTTCGGTACTATTGCCCGCTCCGGTAACGAGCCGGAGGCTGTCTGGTTCGATACTGTTGCCCGCTCCTGTAACACGCCGGGGGCTGTCTGGTTCGGACCCTGGTTCGGTACTGTTGCCCGCTCCGGTAACACACCGGGGGCTGTCTCGTTCGGTGCTGTTGCCCGCTCCGGTAACACGCCGGAGGCTGTCTGGTTCGATACTGTTGCCCGCTCCTGTAACACGCCGGGGGCTGTCTGGTTCGGACCCTGGTTCGGTACTGTTGCCCGCTCCGGTAACACGCTGGAGGCTGTCTCGTTCGGTACTATTGCCCGCTCCGGTAACGAGCCGGAGGCTGTCTGGTTCGATACTGTTGCCCGCTCCGGTAACACGCCGGGGGCTGTCTGGTTCGGACCCTGGTTCGGTACTGTTGCCCGCTCCGGTAACACGCTGGAGGCTGTCTCGTTCGGTACTATTGACCGCTCCGGTAACACGCCGGAGGCTGTCTGGTTCGATACTGTTGCCCGCTCCTGTAACACGCCGGGGGCTGTTTGGTTCGGTGCTTTTGTTTCTGCTCCGGTAACACGCCGGGGGCTGTCTCGTTCGGTGGGTCTTATCTGGCAGTACACGCCGGGTAGAGTTGGTACTGCCAGGGGCTGAGATGCTTGTCTTGCTGCACTGATAGAGAAGGGTTAAAACGGAAAGAGAATCAGTTAAAAACGGAAAGAGAAGCGTTAAAAACGGAAAGAGAAGGGTTTAGAACACAAATAAAAGGGTTTGAAACGGAAAGAGGTGTTCAAAACTGGGCAAAATCCACATTTCCGCCCACACGAGAAGATGATCGTCTGACGGAAAGAGACACCTTTTCCACTCTTTTGTCATCAAATTACCTCCCTTAAGGGCCAGCCACACATCCACTAAAATTGTACGACTGTGCCATACGATTCGATCACCTGGTCTCGAACAACTTAATGTGATTCGCGCTTCGAGACCATTGTGATCGAATCGTATCGTATAGTCGTATGATTTTAGCTGACGTGTGTCTGGCCCTATACGAGAAAAAAATGTGGATATAGCCACAAACGCAGCATTGTAGGCTATTGTCACGATCACTTCAATATTCATAGTGATACATTCTTTTTTAAGCATAAAGCTGTGTGTGTGTGTGTCTGGTGTTTGTGTGTGTGTGTCGCGCGCGCGCGCGGGTGTGCGTGTGGGTGTGCGTGTGCGTGCGTGCGCGTGCGTGGCGTGCGTGCGTCGCGTCGCGTGTGCGTGTGTTGTGGTCTCTCGCTCTGCATCTCTCTCTCCTCCATCAGTTCTCTCTCTCTCTCCCCTCCCTCTCTCTCTCTCTCTCTCCCCCCTCTATATCTCTCTCTCTCTCGTCTCCTCTCTCTCTCTCTCCGGTTATAGGGTTAGGGTTTTTTTTCTTCTTTCTTCTCTTTTTCTTCTTTCTTCTTCTTCTTCTCGTCAATCGGCCACCTTCATCATGTTGAAGATTTTGCCGATATTAAAAAGAAAAGAAATGGGAGGAAGGGCACTGAAGAAATTTGTTTTATATTGTATAATAATACATTGTTTAAATCTAATAAATAGGCTTACGCGCGAACTTGTGTGTGTGTGGTGTGTGTGCGTGTGTGTGCGTGCGGTGTGTGGCGTGGTTGCGTGCGCGCGTGTGCGTGCGTGCGTGCGTGTGCGTGCGTGCGTGTGTACTTGTGTGTGTGTGTGGGTGTCTCTCTCTCTCTCCTCTTTCTCTCTCCTCTCTCGTCTCTCTCTCTCTCTCTCTCGCTCTCTCAGGTTAGGGTTAGTGTTCTTTTTCTTCTTGTTCTTGTTCTTTTTTTTCTTTTTTCCTTCTTCTTCTTCTTCTTCTTCTCGTCCATTCGGCCACCTTCATCAGGTTGAAGATTTTGCTGATATTGAAAAAAGAAAAGAAAACGAAGGTCACCACACAGCGCCTAGGTCACCAAAGAAATTAGATCATAGATAAATGAAATGAACTTGATCTCAATAAATTATTAATAATACATGCTTAAGGGGTGTGTGTGTGTAGTGTGTGTGTGTGTGGGTGTGGGGAGGTGTGGGTGGGGGTGGGGGGTGTGTGTGTTAGAATGACAAACTATCAGGCAGACTCCCTAGTCTGATATGCCGCATCAAATTTGTGGAGATCCCGGACAGGCCCAATGCGATTTCAGCCTCCAGCAAGCTGGGGACCTACTCCGGCCCCAACCCAGCCTAACGCTGGGCCAGGCCCACAGTCGCCAGACCAGAAGAGATAACAGCTATGGAAAAACAAAAACAAATCGGGTGGTGGTGGACATTTATGGAAGAAACAGAAAGGGAGGGGGAGGAAAAGACAGGGGGCAGGGGGAAGGAAAGGAAGAACAGGGGACAGGGTGGGGGCAGGGAGGGGGCATGAAGGTTGTAGGATCAGAGCAAGGAGCCGAGCCTAGACCTGAAAAGGTCCAGCGTGTCAGCTTCCACTGTGTCTTGGGGCAGGGCGTTCCACTCTGGTATTGTTCGAGGGAAGAACGACAGCTGTCTGTACTGACTACGACATGATGGGATGTTGTACGCCTTCATGTTGGATTTTCTGGTTCCCCTTCTTGTGCCTGTTGGAGTTGGCAGGTAGGCTGAGTTGATTTCAACCAGTCCTAGTTGGTGTTTGTACAGCATCTCCAGCCTTCTGTGTTTTCTTCTCTCTTCTAACGTCTAGCCACTTTAATGATACCAGGATCTCATCTACGCTGGAGGTTACTGTCATAACACTGAAAAAACCGGACTTTGAGTTCGAGAGTCGTAAATATGACGGGGAGCTGTGTTGGGGGGCGGGGGGGGGGCGGAGGGGGACAATGAGGTGTGAGTAGCTTAAACCTCCTGGTGAAGACAATGAGGTGTGGAGTAGCTAAACCTCTGTGGAGACAATGAGGTGGGGAGTAGCTAAGCCTCTGTGGAGACAATGAGGTGGGGAGTGTCTAGACCTCTGTGGAGACAATGAGGTGGGGAGTGGCTAAACCTGTGTGGAGACAATGAGGTGGGGAGTGGCTAAACCTGTGTGGAGACAATGAGGTGGGGAGTGGCTAAACCTGTGTGGAGACAATGAGGTGGGGAGTGGCTAAACCTGTGTGGAGACAATGAGGTGGGGAGTAGCAAACCTGTGTGGAGACAATGAGGTGGGGTAGTAGTTAGTCTCTGTGGAGACAAGAGGTTGGGAGTAGCTAAACCTGTGCTGGAGACAATGAGGGGGGATTAGCTAAGCCTCTGTGGAGAAAATGAGGTGGGGGTAGCTTAAGCCTCTGTGGAGACAATGAGGGGGAGTAGCTAAACCCTCTGTGGAGGGGGGGGGGGACAATGAGGTGTGGAGTAGCTAAACCTCTGGGGGGGGGGGGAACAGGGGGGGGGGTGGGGGAACCAAATTTTTGGGAAGGGTGGAGTAGCTTAAACCTCTGTTGAAGACAATGCGGGTGGAGTAGCTAAACCTTTGTGATACAATGAGGTGGGAGTAGCTAAACTTTGCTGGAGACAATGAGGGGGGAGTGGCTAAACTTGATGGATACAATGAGGTGGGGTAGTAGGCAAAACGTGATGGAGACAATGGGTGGGGGAGTAGCTACACCTTGTGGAGACAATGCAGGTGGGGAAGTAGCTAGACTCTGTTGGAGACAATGAGGTGGGGAGTAGCTAAACCTCTGTGGAGACAATGACGGTGGGGAGTAGCTAAACCTGTTGGAGACAAGAGGTGGGGAGTCAGTTAGTCTCTGTGGAGACAATGAGGTGGGGGAGTAGAAAACTGTGTTGGAGACAATGAGGGGGAGTAGCTAAGCCTCTGTGAGACAATGAGGTGGGGAGTAGCTAAAACTCTGTGGCGACAATGAGGTGCGGGAGTAGGCAAACCTTGTGGAGACAATGAGGGGGGAGGGCTTAACCTCTGTGGAGACAATGAGGGGGGAGTGGCTAAACCTCTGTGGAGACAATGAGTGTGGGGAGATACCACACCTTGCTGGAGAAAATGAGGGGGGGAATAGCTAAACATGTGTGGAGACAATGAGCATGTGGAGTAGCTAAACCTCTGTGGAGACAATGAGGGGGGCGTGCTAACTGTGTGGAGAAATGAGGTGTTGGAGTAGCTAAACCTCTGTGGCAGACAATGAGGTGTGAGTAGCTCAACCTCTGTGGAGACAATGAGTGTGGAGTAGCTAGACCTCTGTGGAGACAATGAGGTTTGGATGGAGTAGCTAAACCTATGTGGAGACAAGAGGTGGGGAGTAGCTAAACTGTGTGGAGACAATGAGGTGTGCGTGCTAAACCTCTGGGGAGACAATGAGGAGGGACTAGATAAACCTCTGTGGAGAACAATGAGGTGGGGAGTGCTTAACGCTTCTGTGGAGGACAATGAGGGGTGGAGTAAGCTAACCCTGTGGAGACAATGAGGTGGGGAATAGCTAAACCCTGTGGAGACAATGAGGTGGGGAGTGGATCTAACCTCTTGGAGCCAATGAGGTGGCGGAATGCTATAACTCTGTGGAGACATGAGGTGCGGGAGTAGCTAAATCTGTGAAGACAATGAGGTGGGGAGTGCTTAAACTCTGTGGAGACAATGAGTGTGGGGAATAGCTAAACTCTAGTGGAGCAATGAGGGGGGAGTAAGATACACCTCTCTGGAGACAATGAGGGGGGAGTGGCAACCTCTGTGGATGACAATGAGGTGGAGAGTAGATAAACCTCTGTGGAGAACAATGAGGTGGGGAGAGTAGTTAAACTGTGTGGAGACAATGAGGTGTGGAGTAGCTAAACCTGTGTGGAGACAATGAGGTGGGGAGTAGCTAAACCCTCTGTGGAACAAGAGTGGCGAGATAGCCAGTTCATTCTACCTTACCTTTTTCTTTCAGTTAGTCTCTAACATATAATCACAGGTTATTCCTGTTTTTAAACAAAATAACGTTGTTATCACCTGAAGGAAAATAGGGCCCGAAATGACTTGTAAAACTGTGAAGGGTGGCAAAACGAAACTGTTAAGGCCTGCACATCAGCCATTTCCCTGCCTAGCGCTAGAGCTTAAAGGCAGTAAGACGCGTGAACACCAGCACACAAAGCATTATTCCCGCTCTATTCGCGGCTCTATCGTGTGATTGGAGTAGAAATAATCACTTTTTCAGCGATTTTTCGCTTGCCGAAAGCAGGGAGGGGGAATGCTTTGAGAAATAATCTCCGCAAGTGTCTTGTGTGCGTTTGAGATGTGGTGGCACGCCGCGCGCGCGTGCGCGGTCGGGTATCCGTGAAGCACATGCGGCGTCATGTGTTGTTTGCGCGGAAACGTGTGTGTGTGTGTTGTGTGTACGTACTATGGGTAGTATGCGCGCTGAGTGTGTGCCGTGCCGTGTCCTAGTGCGTGAGTGTTGTGCGCGTTCGTGGCGCGGCTTAATAAGGCGACGTGTGGTGTGGTGGTGTTGTGTGTGTGAGTGCGCGCGTCTAGTGTGTGTGGGTTGTGAATTGTTGTATGTGTAGGTGTGTGTGCGTCTCATCTCTCTCTCTTATACCTATCTCTCTCATTTTCTCTATCTCTTCCACTCGTGTGTTGTGCGCGCGTGTGCGTGATTGTGTGTGTGTGTGTTGTGTGTGTGTGGTGTGCGGGTGGCGTGTGCG
>CM065697.1:37480464-37506495 GCA_017654935.2 Phymorhynchus buccinoides
GTGGCCTAACCACACTCCGACTTCGGAGGATTTTGGACTTATGATGTTATGCTAGGAGCTTGCCACATGTGGCTAAAGACAGACCTCTCATAACTATGCAGAAACATAGCAACATTTTGATGTAGCCTTGGTGTTCTAGCTTATGTCAGTTGGTTTGACACAGCCTTATGCCAAGGCGAGTGTGTGTGTGTTAGTGCGCGTGCATGCGTGCATGCATTGGTGTGTACGTGTGTGTTTGTGTGTCTGTTGTTGTTTTTTGGGATTTAAAAAAACCCCACCAGACTGATTGAGATAAGTGCCAATGAGAAGGTTATTGTTTTTGATTGAGATCCTACGTAATTGCACAAAAATGTGTTATGGATTAAGATAGGGTGTGATTAAGGTGAGTGAAAGAGAGTTGGTTAGAAAGAGAGACAGACAGAGTGAGAGAGAGTTTTGTGGGTATTTTTTTCCGATTTCCAGTTTTGTATAATTTCTTTATTATCTATTGAATTTCATCATTTTTTAAACTATTTTTTTCATGTCAGTACAGCTTTTTTTTATATATAGTTAATCTGACAATAAATTGACAAAACGGCGGAATTTGGACAAAACGGCGGTTAACAGTTCCAGTTCAGTCCTGTGTGTGTGTGTGTGTGTGCATGTTTGTCACTGTATGCATGTTTATCACTGTATGCTTGATGTGTGTAAGGGCATGCATGTTTGTGCGTAAAACACAAAAGATTTCTGAGTGACATTGGTATTATTAGGTATTAGGTACTTTATAATTATAGTCGCAGAGGCGTCTCTGTGAAATTCGGTTGCTCCCACCTGGAGAGCGCGTCACAGCCAGAGGCGCGCCACCCCTTTTTTTTCTTTTTTTTTTTGCATGCGAGTTTTGTGTGACTGATGAGGAGGGAAAGAGGGGGGGGGGGGGGGTAAATTTTGACCAAATGACAACTTTTTCGTTGCCACTGGGATTAACGTGTGCTAAGTGCATGGGCACACAGGACCTCAGTTTATTGTCTCATCCGAAAGACTCCACGTTGAGACCGTAAGGCCTAGTGCAAAGAGAGGAAAAATCCCCTGTACCGAGGTTCAAACTCGGGTTTACTTGACACGAGGCGAACGCGTTACCACTGTGCCACTCTACACACAGTTTTTTTAGAGGATAGCTATTACTCTAAAAGAAATCATTTACAGCCCTGAAATGATTGACATTGCAAAGGTTATATCCAGTTCTGAGATTGTTCATTTGTTGTAATTGATTCGTTAGTTTACGGTTTTAATCACTTTTATATTGTTGTTGATAAGCACTCACGCACACGCACACACGCGCATGCACGCACACGCACACACACACACACACACACACTTTCCTCATCTTTTTAATTTATTGATTTGTTGTTGTTTTTGTTATTTTTTTTTTTTTTAAAGTCTAATATCACCATTGTTGTGAACAGACTTTAAATTAAATCAATCAAAAAATCAAATCCTCTGTTACAGGACCTTGCTACCAGCAACGTTATCCGAGTACTTTCGTCGTTCAAGTCGGCGGACATCGAGAAGGCAGTGAAGTCTCTAGACGCAAAAGGCGTGGACCTGCTGATGAAGTACATCTACAGAGGGTTCGAGTTCCCGTCCGACAACAGCAGCGCCGTTCTTCTCACTTGGCACGAAAAAGTAAATGTTGAAATTTGGGGGCAATCTTGTAGTTGCACTCACACCCCTAATGTTCACGACCCTCGATCTCAAAGTCTAAGTGTTGCTCTCAGTTTTATGAAAGTGGTCAACTCTAGGCTGATCCTAACCCTAAAAGTATTTTGTCTTGCCTAAAAGTAAATGTTGAATTTGGGGTAATCTTGTAGTATGTACTCACACCCCTAATGTTCACGACCCTCGATCTCAAAGTCTGCTACTTTTAGTTCTATGAAAGTAGTCAACTCTAGGCTGATCCTACCTAAGTATTTCGTCTTGCCTAAAAGTAAATGTTGAATTTGGGGTAATCTTGTAGTTTGGGAGAGAAGAAGACTGATGAAGACCAGTGCATACTTGTTGTTGTCTGTTTGATAAAAATGACTCAAGCAGTTGGCACACTTGATCACCTATATTGTAAACACGTAGTTTCTTCATAAGTAGTGAGTGATTGATTACATCAAATGCTTTTGCAAAGTCAGCAAAGACAATTCCAGTATACTGATTGTTATTAATATTTCCTAGCCATGTATCAACCATGTTAACTAGAGCTGTGTGGCATGAGTGTTGTTTCCTAAATCCTGATTGGCTTGGATGTAGGAGATCATACTTTTCTAAGTGATGAGATAGGTGTGTTTTTGGATGTGTTTTTCTAAGGGTTTTGACAAAACTGACAGTATGGATATAGGTCTATAATTAGAAGGTTCGTTCTCATCACCAGACTTGTGAAGTGGGATAATCTTAGCGTTTTTAAGTTGAGCTGGGAAGTAATTTTTACTAATACATATATTATATATATAGGTTAGACTGTCAGTGATGACAGGAGCAGCAAGTTTAAGGATTATCCCATCCAATCCATTTGCATCCTTAGTTGTAGATTGTTTTATGTGCGTGAGAGCAGCATATACTTCATATATTGTTAGTAACGGAATGGAGACTGTAGACTGGATATTCTTGGATAAACAGAAGTCTTTCAACGTCTTTAGATCATTTTGTTTCCAAGTATCATTTTGGATAAGACATTCCGCAATTGATACAAAATGCTGATTTAATACGTTCGGAGAGGGAGTAGTTGATTGAGGTGATTTTTTGACATAATTCTTGTTTGTCAAGGAATTAATTGCACTCCACACCTTTTTAGGATTTTTGTCTAATAGTAACTCCCTAAAATATTTCTGTTTAGCTGAACGCTTCATTGAATTTACAAGGTTACGTTGGGCATTAGCCCTAGGGTCTTTCGTTGCTTTGTAAAAATCTCTAAGATAGGAAGCCTGATCGATATCATCTGTTATCCATGGTGGTTTAGGTTTATTTTTAACACGTTTTATTCTGATAGGGGCGTGTTTATTATAAACATAACAAAAGGTTTTAATCCAACAGTCGAAGGCTTCCTCTGGATTACAGTATTGATAAACCTTTGATAAACCAGAATTAAGCAGATCCGAGAGAAAGATATCTTTGTTAAAATGCTTAAAGCACCTATAACGAATTGTTTTGTGGCCTACTTGGGGGATTTTAGTTCCTTTCTTTATCCAGGTTACACACACAGGGTAGTGGTCACTACAATTTAAAACTGGTGAGCATACTTCTGCTATGTTGCTCATGGATGAAACATAAATATGATCAATGATGGTGCTTGATGTGTCCGTTTCGCGTGTTGGTCGATCAATCAGTTGATGTAAACTGTAAGATTCGTAAAGTTTTACCCACTGTGTTTGGGGCTTATATAGGTCAATGTTGAAATCTCCAAGTAAAATTATTTCATTGTCTTCTATTACTGCTGCATCCAGTCATTAAGGTGAAACTATCGAACCAATCATTTATCTCAGCGGGATTTCTGTATAAACAACAGACTGATAAGGGTTTAGTGTGCCTTAGCTTAATCTCAATCCACACTGATTCAGTTTGATATTGTTCTAATTTGGGAATTCGTTTTACTGTAAGTGTTTGAGAATAGTAAAGCAGAAGGCCCGTTTCTTTCGGTTTGGTGGGGTCCTGGCGTATAAAATTATATCCTGGGATGCTAAGAGAGAGAGAGAGAGAGAGAGAGAGAGAGAGAGAGTTTGAAGCACGCCTGGATAAATTGTGGAGGGACGAACCCTTCAAACACAATGCCGACCACGATCAAACTATCAAAGTAACCACTACCTCGGAGCCGACAGAAGAGGCCTAGGCTGGCCTGCAGTCGGACATCATCCTATGTATTCCTATGTATGTATTGAGTTGACTAAAGTTCTTCTTCCTTTGAACAACCACCATCATCTTTTTATGGTCTCTGTATCTGTGACAGTGTGTATGTGCGCGCGTCTGTCTCTGTGATGCTCCCCGCCCCTCCTCTAATCATTACGCAAACTTGTTCTCTTTGTCATCATGTGTGCCTGTGTGACAATCTGACAGTTGTGAGAGTGTGAAGAATGGGAAGCTACTCTTAACATATTTACATAACTAGGAAATAAGAGTGTCTACCCCTGACTGTTGCACGTTGTGCTCAAAAGTCGCTTAGAGGTGAGAAATAATCATCAGTTTTAAGATATTGTTGGCAAACGTTTGGATAATGAATACCGTAACTTATGACAATTTCATCCAATTTTTAATATGAAGACCATTTGAATGATTAATGGGGGCGTAAACTCAAGGCAAAGTCACAAGTGTGCAGTTCAAAACAGTCTGGAAACAGTCACACTCGCAGCAATTTGAAACATTCACTAGTTTCAGGACATGCTAAATGCTATGCACAAATTCAAAGTGTAAAGAAGTGTGCCAAACACATTCCTTGCAATAGTTTAAACATCCCTTGATATGATACAAATGTTGAAAAGACATGGCTATTACTAATTATTAGTATTAATCAATAAATTGTCCCATATTTTATTTAACTGTCAAACCAACTCATGTTATATATACTACTCAGTACTCAGACATTATGGCTGGTACCCACGTGTCGTCATATCCGGACACAAGGAGCGCCATATTATGGGAGACCGCCATCTTAGTCCTTACCTTTTTTTGAAAAATGCCAGATCGATGCTGCGTATTTGGCTGTTCCAATTCGAAACTTATCTAAACTGTATTTATAACATCTGGATGTTTTCTTTACACATTTAGATAACATTTTCACTTTGTTTACACACAAATAAGGACTAAGATGGCGACACTTCCGTTGGAATGGTCGCACGCAGGTGGGTTGGAGCCATATCAGACATGTTTGAAACTAAAAGATTTAGAACAATGAGTAAAAAAACCACTACAAACACAATCATTATTGGTGGACACTGTAAGTGTAACCCACATAATTTCAGGGTGTTGTAGCTTCCAGTGTTTATAAAAAATATGGGCTACAGAAGAAACTAAAATGAGCATGAAAGAAATATTCAAAGAAATTAGCGTCTCGCTTTGGCGAGAGTGTTATTATTATGTAGGCTACAGAAGAAACTAAAATGAGCATGAAAGAAATATTCGAAGAAATTATCTTCTCGCTTTGGCGAGAGTGTTATTATGTAGGCTACAGAAGAAACTAAAATGAGCATGAAAGAAATTAGAGTAATTTGCAAAAAAATACCAGGTACAAGATTCAGGTTTAATAATTTATCATATCATATCATATCATATCATATCATAATCATATACGGCATATAGGCTTTTAAATAGCCTTTAGCCTGCTATTTCCTTTTAGTTTATAAGGAAACGCGATTTAAAACTAAAATTTTTTTTGAAAGATTGTTTTTTTATATATATATATATTTTTTATTTATTTTTTAAAGAGTACAACATACAGTGAAAACAAGCAAACTGATCTGCATACTAATTAATTACTGAATACTTATGTTAGTATGGAAGCAATAATCTTCCCAAAAATTATCTAATTTGTTTTTAAAACTATTGAGTGTTCCTGCGGTTGCAGTATCATTTGGTAGAGAATTCCAATTGTTAATAACCCTGTTTGTGAAAAAATGTGCATAAATATTAGTATGAACTAATGATTTTTTGTTAGTTTTAAGGAGTGTCCTCTAGTGGTAGAGTTACTAAGAGAAAAAAGTGTGTTTATCACAGTTCTTGGATCAATTCATACTTTGGTTTAGTGCCCACAAGGTCTGCTGTTTAGACCATGAAAGTGGACACAACTGTAACCCATGAGTAGCTTAATTTTGTTGTCTCCTTAGAAATGTTTGCAATTTTGGGGGGATAAAATGTTTGAATTAGACATTTTTGCAATTAAAAAAAATAAAATGTTTGAATAAGACAGGCGATTAGCATTTTTTCAGAAACATACCAAAAATAGTTGTGTGTGTTGTGTTTTACTACTTGAAATAAACTTGTAAAGTCACTACCCATCAGCATGTCCAAAAATAAGCTGCCATTTTGAACGAAACATCCCCAAAAAATTACCACAAAAAATGAAAAATGATTTCTTGGCAGTAAAAGTTTTATTTCAAACATTTGATATCTTACGCATTTTATGAATTAGATAGAACACAATATGGCCTAATAGATTATATATCATACAAATGTGTTTGAAATAGGACACCCCTTCCAATACGTGGGTGTTTCCAGCATTACAAACAAGTAGAAGTGCACAACTTGTGAAAGTGGTCATGTTCAATATAGTGTGCACACGCACGCACACACACACAGATTATCGTTGATGAAAACACTACTTTGATGCGTTTCGTTATACAACTCTTTGCGATTTATTTCCTTTTTGAAGCAAAACAATTATTTAGAGAGAGGTAGGAGGAGGAGAGAGAGATAGTCACACACACTCACACACACACACACACACCACAACTCTCTTCTTCTTCTGGCGATGCACAATCATTCTGTCAATTCCGTCCCGATCCTCTTTCCCCATCCCTCCATTCTGTGCCTCTTCCCATGCCTTATTCTTTCTTCCATGCACATTTTTTTCTTTAAAACATTTTTCATTCTACAGGGTACAAGATGATAAAAGTGAGCTAATCTTACTTCATTTGCGAAGTCTCCTGATGGACCGATTAGTGAAGCGATGAGACATGAGTAGTTCAACGACGGCGGTGGACAAGATTGCAGCAGACAAGGTGCTATAGATGGAAGGGAGCATTATGGCCAGGTCCATCGGCAGGTCTCTACTGAAGGTGGTGCAGTACGGCTCAGTGCTCTATTGCACTCTGGAGTTTGTGGCTGACTTTGTTCTGGTAAGCTTGTGTGTGTGTGTGTGCAGGGCTCCCAATCGTCCCACAAAACAAGGGGTCCCAGGGACTCCTTCACTTACAGTATAGAGGGTCCTAGAGGCAGGATAGAGGGTCCCAGTGGCATAGCGAATGCTAAAAAGATTTTTTTTCTAGTGCATCCCTGGGACCCCCTGCACATTCTTTTAGAGGGTCCTTTAGAATTTTAGTGCTTCATAGACCCCCAAATGGGGGTCCCTGGGAGCCCTGGGTAGTGTTGGTGTGTCTGTTGGTTGGCGCTCTTTTGCTGTCTCAGGACCGACACCTCCACTCTCTTGCTTTTCTCTCCCTTGCCTTTAGGTCTGTTTCTGCTGTATGCCATTTATGTCATACGTGTGTGTTCGCTTTGTATTGCATTTTTGTTTGAATGCGTTATGAATGCTAACGTCTGTGTGCGCGAATGGCAAGATTCAGCGCCGTTTAAATACTGTATGTTGTTGTTGTTGTGTGTTGTTGTGTGTGTGTTGTGTGTGTGTGTGTGTGTGTGTGTGTGTGTGCTTCCTTGATATTGATAAAACATAATTCACTGAAGGACTTCTCCTCTTTTAGGTTTCTTTTTGTCTCTCCCATCTTTAACCTTTACCGGACTTTCTGGGGTCGCCCACGACCCCTTGACACACACAAAACATGTTATATCTCTAAAAACTATTTAAGCAATCTTCATGAAATTTCATGACTTTGTCAAAAACGTAAATGGCTTTAAGTGTGTTAAATTTCATTAATGTGTATAAAATATAAATGACGTAATATGACGCGTAATTTTGATATACCTGTCCGGATGACGGGGGTCTCCCACGACCCCTACTTTAAAGAGCACTGCAGTGCATTGAGTAGGGGTCGTGGGAGACCCCCGCCATCCGGACAGGGATAAACACATGGTGACTCATTGACAAGTAGGGGTCGTGGGAGACCCCGCCATCCGGACAGGGATAAACACCTAGGAATTCGCTCTTTGCTGAGTAGGGGTCTTCGCCATCGTGTCTGTGTAGTCAAAAGCATGATCCGGTAAAGGTTAACATTTTTTATTTTGAAGGTTTAATGTTTACAGTTTAGTGTACCCAAAAAAGTCAGTTTATACTATATTGATCAAAGTAACAACAGCATTATTATCTCTCTTTCTACTAGCACGAATGAATGTAGAAAAAGTTAATGGTAAGTGAATTGAAAACATGTATTAACAAGAATGGAGAGTTTGTACATAGTCAGGATGCTTAACAGCTGTTGCTTTGTGGGTCAGTGTTTTGGGGCTGGGGTAGACAAACATAAATAAAATGGCAAGTAATAAGCCCCCCCCCCTCTCCTCCCTACTGAAAAGAAGTAAGCCCCATGAACTCATTGCAAATTATTAGTCGCCAGACTTTGCCCCTTTTCAGTAGGGGAGGAGAGGGGGTTATAGTTATACATGGGTTGTTGTTGTCTTACCCTGGCTTAAAAAAGACTCCAGGGATCATCCCAACAGCCGAAACACTTGAACACTATGGTACAAATGCACCAGCTAGGGATGAGAACATTACGTGTGTGACCGTTTTGGATTGATCCCGCCACGTGGGCAGCCACACTCCGACTTCGGGGGATTTTCGAGACTGATGATGTCATGCTAGGAGCTTGTCATGGCTTAAGACAATCCCCGCACACCCATGCAGAACATAGCATTTTGATGTAGCCTTGGTGTTCTAGCTTATGTCAACTGGTCGGACACAGCCTCACACTAAGGTGTCCTTATACACAGGGTAAAAGGTAGAAAAAATGGCTCAAATTTTGCTTTAATAATCACTAAATTGCAACATTTTCTGGGGGCTTCACCCCCTGGGTCCTCCACAAGACCACTACACCTTAACCCAGGACCTATGCAGCTCCCTGGACTCCCCACAGAACACAACACACACACCATACGAATCATTTGGTCCGCCCCTGTCTTACCTAAATTCGTCTGTGCTCTGTCAGTGTAACGGGCCCTCCATGCAACCTACGATCCAGTCTGGCGACGTGGTTCTCACCGAACACGTCAGTGTCAACTTTAACAAAGTTCAAAAGTAAGTAAATATAGTCATTATGTAGTTGTCATACCCTGGCTAAAAGACTCCAGAGATCACCCTTATAGCTGAAGCACTTGAACACTATGGTACAAATGCAACAGCTAGCTGATGAGAACATTACGTGTGTGGCCGTTTTTAATTGTTCTGTCACATGGGCAGCCACACTCCGACTTCGGAGGATTTTGGAGACTGATGATGTTATGCTAGGAGCTTGTCATGGCTAAGCACAATCCCTGCATAACTATGCAGAGCATAGCAACATTTTGATATAGCCTTGGTGTTCTAGTCTAATCCAGATGTACTGTGTACCAGGCCTTAGGCGAATAGTCATTATGTGATGTTTGACTAGAACTGTGTGAGAGATCGTTTAAGTTTAAATGTTATTTAAATAGTCTTTGAAAAGTTTTCAAGAGACCTAAGATGCACTGCATACATCAGTGCTGCTCGCCTCACCCTCCTCCGGTCAACTAAAGTTTTGTTTGTACAAGAATTTTCCGGTTAAGAGGTGTGGGTTTTTTTAAAATATAAAGTTCAGTCTGAGGTTTTTTGGTTTTCAGGATTTTTCATCTTAGGTTTTGAGGTTTTCAAGAATTCTAGTTTCAGTTTATTTTGGACTTCCTCTCACTTGCACCCCTGCATTGTATGTCAGTCGTTTTTGACTTCTTTCAGAGGGGATGTGGTGATATGCCGATCTCCAAAGGCCCCCAGAGAGTACATCTGTAAGCGGGTGATTGCCATGGAGGGAGACAGGGTATTCAACGCAGAGACCGACAAGTTCACCAGTGTAAGTTGAGTTCGATTGAGTTGACATATATATGTGTCATTTACGCATTGGACTGTAGAGGGGAAGTATTGTTTTTTTAAATTTTTGATCTTGTTTGGTTTTTTGCTCCTTTTGTTTGCTGCTTTTTGCTCCTTTTGCTATATTTGCTGTTTTCTTGTTTGTCTATGTTGATAAAGGCGCATTCAGTTCGCCGAAATATCCAGTAGTTTTGCTTTGTGTCTTGTGAATAAAATAACGTCACTTTACACTTGTCGTGTAGTTGTTTGTTGTATGTTCCGGTGACGTTGCAGTCTGTGTCCGGTTTTTTTTAGAATTGATGATTATGACTGAGCTCTGGTGTAGAATAGTTTTGTTTGCTGATTTCATGTTGTGTCTTTTTACCATCACTTTCAACAATCAAATGAAAACATGTGTGTAGTTTATGTTGTTGTTGTTGTCGTACCCTGGCTAAAAGACTCCTGGGATCATCTCAACAGCCGAAGCACTTGAACACTATGGTACACATGCATCAGCTAGGGATGAGAACATTATGTGCGTGACCGTTTTTGACTACCCTGCCACGTAGCAGCCAAACTCCGTCTTTGGGGAAGTGTAGTTTATAAATGCCAGCTGTCCTCAAATCCTTTTGTCAGAGTGGGGACATGCCCTGGGCAAGGCATATCTACCGCATACAAAATTCTTGCCCCGCCATCCAAAATAGCTGCTGCCCCCTCTGCTATCTGGCACAGTGGCAGTCATAGTCGCATGCTACTGCCCCCTCTGCTATCTGGCACAGTGGCAGTCATAGTCGCATGCTACAGATTGTTGTACACATAAAACAATGTTATTGTTTGAAAAAACCCCGTTTCTTGTTTTAAACCCTTTCACCGCCAATGTCGCATTTAAAAACCACAATGGTTTAACACCCTTGTCATTAAAAAGCATCAAATTAGGGCCAGTTATCTGAAGACCCTATTTTCGTAATTTTTGAAGGTAAGGATAGTTCTGATGTTTTACATGCCACAGAGGAATTTGCAATGTTACTTGCAGACATTCTTTTTCTCTACCTGGGTAAGTTTAATGGTATTTTTTGGCTGAAAAATAGTTGGCGGCGAAAGGGTTAAAAGAAAATGAAAGAGTATGAAAATCTTTTTGTTCTCCCTCTTTCTGTTGCTCACTCTCTCTCTCTCTCTCTCTCTCTCTCTCCTTCAGATAAAACGTGGCCACATATGGCTGGAAGGGGACAACAAGGACAGGAGCAGTGATTCCAGAAACTACGGCCAAGTGCCCTATGGTCTTCTGCGAGGACGCGTCTTCTTTGTGGTGAGTTTCAAAGATGACGAGACTGCAAAACAGATGACTAACAAAAAAAGATCCCTGAAAAAACTGGGTTCCAGAAGTCACAATTTTTTTCTCTCTTGTGGCCGTGCACTTTTTTTGTGGTGAGTTTCAGAGATGATGAGACTGCAGAACAGATGTCTAAGAAAAAAACATCCCTGAAAAAAACTGGGTTCCAGAAGTCACAATTTTTATTCTCATTGTGGCCGTGCCTTTTTTTTGTGTCATAAGTTTCAAGATGCATGAGACTGCAGAACAGATCAAGAAAAAAGTCCCTGAAAAACTGGGTTCCAGACATAGTCACAAAGCAATATTTCTTGTGGGTACTGCCTTTTTTGTAGTGAGTTATCAAAGATAACGAAGACACTGTACACCACAGATGACTAAGAGAAAAAATCCTGAAAAAACTGGGTTCCAGAAGTGAAGAAAGACATATTTTACATTAGTGGGCGTGCTTTTTAGTTATATTGTGGGAGTTTCAAGACTACATGAAGAACTGCAAACAGATGACTAGAAAAAATATCCTGAAACTGGTAGGTATTTCCAGAAGTCGCAACAAAACAATATTCTTGTGGGCGTGCCTATATTTTTTGTGGCGAGGTTTCAAAGATGATAGAGACTGCATATACAGATGAACTAAGAGAAAAAAAGCTCTGTGACAAAAATGGGTTCAGCACAGTTACAACAAATAATTTTTGTGTGGGCGTGCCTTTTTTGTGGCGAGTTTTCAAAAGATAACAAGACTGCAGAAACAGATGACTATGCGGAAAAAAAAAATTCTGAAAAAAATGGGTCGGTTCCACGAAGTCCCACAAATTTTTTGTTCTTTGGGCTATCACACGTTTTTTGTGTGGTAATAGTTATTCAAATATAACGAGCTGCAGAACTATGGAAAGGGGGGTAGGTGATTGGACAAGAAAAACAAATCCCTAAAAAAACCGGGTTCACGAAATGACAAACAGACTATTTTATTGTGAGCGTGCTTTTTTGTGTGTGATTTCAAAGATAATAGACTGCAAGCTGCGCGAGATGACTAAAACAAAAATATTCCCTGAAAACAAGTACGTAGGTATACAGAAGGTCAACCAATTTTTTTTTTCTTGTATGGCATGCCATTATTTTGTGAATGAGTTTTCAAAGATAGCGAGACTGCAAAACATATGAAATAAGAAATCAATATCCGAGTAACAAAACTGGTAGGAATTCCAAAGGTCACCCAAAAAATGTTTTCTTTGGGCGTGCCTTTTTTGTGGTGAGTTTTTCAAAGATGACGAGACTGCAGACGAGATGACTAAGCAAAGATCCCTGAAAAAATGGGTTACCAGAAGTCACATTCTTTTTTTTCTTTGGTGTGGCGTGCACTTTTTGTGGTGGGAATATTCAAAGATACGAGACCTGCCACAAACCGATGCTAAGACAAAAAACAACACAATCCTATGAAAAAACACTGGTGTTCCAGACAGTGATTCAATATTTTTTTGTAGAGCGTATGCTTTATTTGTGAGGTGAGTTTCAAAGATAACAATAACTGCAGAACAAGCATGATAACGGAAAAAAAGATCTCTGTGAAAAACTGGGTGCTATGAAGTGACAGCAAGTATTTTTTGTTACTGCTGCGTGACCTATTTATGTGACGAATTCAAAGATAACAGAGACTATGCCAAGACAGATGACTACGAAAAAAAATCCATGAAAAGTTGGTTTCACATAATCATCAAAAGAGTATTACATGATATCTTTACCGAGTATTCTTCATGACTATACATGGACACATGTCCTTTTTATGGAGGTGAGTCCCACGATAACAGCAGAGCAGTGTCTGGTCCATTTGTTGTCTCTGCCAAAAAAAATCTTTAAAACCCCCCCAAAGTAGACTATAACCATAACAAGGTTATAGAAGATTCACCTCAAGACTTCTTCTTCTTCGCATCAGGCACAGTTTCCTGTCATAATGACGCGTAGATGCTCATGCTGCTATTATGCCGCTAACTAAGAATATTAGGCCCAGCATGTACCGACCATTCGCTGAGCAAATAATTTGTAAGAATGCATTATAGAAAAAATGCACATGGAGAGTGGACCAGTAAGACTCAGAAACAGACATACAGTACAACAAATGAAAGAAAGCAAGGGAAAAAGGCATTAGTCACGCTGGATTACTGAAAATTTTAACAAGCAACAGAATTCCATAAACTAGTGGGGGAACTTTGTGTGTATGAAAGACCCGCCCGGTATCCCCACGGGAAGTTCGCCCTCGCTTTCATATGCTTCCTTTGACTGTTAATTCGAACGGTTGACGGAAGGACGGGTCAGACGGAATGTTGGACAGTCAGAGACAAAAAATAGCTTTGCTTGGGAACTGAAAAAAAAAAAAAAAAAACTAGCTGTGTCTCAAAGAACACTGTTTTTATTCAAGTCAGAGGCTTTAATGTTTCCTTTCAGGTAGAAGTGGCTCCATGTTCAAAACTAAGGATGTTTTAAAACTCTCAAGAATAATAAATTTCTGCCTTGGCTAACCCTTCACCACCAATTTCATGCCCACAAAAAGTTTAAAAAAACCTCAGCCACTCTCGAAATTTAAAGCATCACAATCAGGGACCGGTATCCGAAAGACCCCATTTTCTTAATTTTGGGAGGTAAGGATAGGGCCTAATGTTAGTTAATTGTGACGTAACGTGACCCGGGGCCACGACCCACTTTCTTCCGGTTCTAATCAACCACTTGTCTTTCTTACAATCACGAAGCCCACGAACCCTTATGGGCACAAATATAAATTTAGTGATTGAAAAGGGGGGCCGGGGAAAAGTGCTCATTCTCCCATACCCTCGAGAAGTGGGCTCCTAAAGGCAAATTTTCTCTTGAACCCCAATTTAAACACACTGAAAGTCTTCCCTAGGGAGGACTTAGCCTTTAAACCCAAATTATACCTCGTCACAGTGATTCATGCAGAGATGACATTCTCAAATATTGCAAGATAATTTTTTTCTTACCCAGAAAGTGAATAAATGGTATTATTTTGGGCTGCTTGTGGAAAGATGGTGGCAGCGAAAGGGTGTAACAGTTTCTCTTCATCGCTGTGTCAAAAACACAGATATGTAGCCTTTCGCTTACTTAAGAAGTTGTGGCTTCCACTTAATGTAGGTTCTAATGATAGGGTTAAAGTCAAGTATGTTTATTAAGTTTAAATTTATTTAAACCCTGTTACACCGCCAGCCCAATTCAGCCAAATAAGTCCATTATTATTAAATTACCTGGCCTAACCGGATGGAATTAGAGACAAAATCCATTCTGCAGTAATGGGGATCTTGGTGACATATATAAAATAAGTTCGTGTTCTCTTACGTCCCAAACGTGAGATAATAGGGTCTTTTGAATAAATAGACCCCAACTTGATGCCTTTAGTGAGACATCATAGGTGTTCAAAGCCACTATGGTGCCTAAAAATGCGACTTGACGGTGAAAGGGTTTATTTATACAATGAGGAATGATGGTGATATATTCAGTTGTGTCTTTCGTCTTCCCTCGATCGCTTCAGTTTCCTGTCAATGATGAGCGCAGATGTGTCATGCTGCCGTTATGTGTTAAGTAAGAAATAAAATTAGTGGTCCAGCAGGTTGGAGGAAATCTTTTTGAAAGTTTTCAATGAAAAAAAAGTCAGCAGAATGTGCCCTGGGAAAGGACAGAATGATAGTAGATGACAGCAAGCAAAGGGGAAAATGGCCAGAGTCCCCAGAGTGAAAAGAGCATAGACAGATTAGAGGAAGTTACAAGACACAGAACTTTCAAAAAGGTTCGGGGGGAAACTGTGTGTATACAAAAGGAACCCCCCCCACCCCCCCAGTTATACCCACGTTGGGAGGAGGAGGGTTGGGGGTTTTGTGTTTGAATGTTTTCCGGTGTGTTAAAAATATGGTATGAACCTTTTAGACCGTCAACTGACCCGTATCTGTTAGACCCCCTCTTAACCCATAGGGGGGGGATTTTGTGCTATATTTTTCTGAAAGTTCATGTCAATTGTTGTCTGTATAAAGACAGATGTTGGCCTTAGTTTAAACAAAGACAACAGGGTGTTTGGGTTATGCATGCGGTCAAAATTATTCCAACCCTTTTTATGTCGCTCTCCGCTCTGCTTTTATATCTTCCTTTGACCAGGGGTTGCCTGGGTTTAGGGGGTAAAATAGGCCATATGCCACACTAAAAACCATCTCATCAAAATTCAAAATTGTACACTGTAGGTAGGCAGATGCATCAGGGATATCTGCAGCATAAATATTATTCAAAAACTCTAATGGTGCCTCAGCTTCGGGGCTAATGCACAAGGCATTCTGGCAATAATGTCGTGACGTTATTCGGCTAATAACAGTTATCCTTAAAGTACTAATTATCACAAACATAATTTCAGCTTAAAAATGCGAACAAAACTGTAAAAATCTGAAAACAAACATTGTTCACTACGCAAACTGGCATTGTACTTTCCTCCGTATCTTTCTTAAGATAAGTGTAAATTTCTGATATATTTCATGATTTCGACGGATATTGAAACCAAAACCAAAAAAAGTTATCTACAGCATACTGCAATCAACATGCAAAAGGACCACAAAAAAAGTTAAAAAGTTTCAGATGCTATCAGAAGTGATTACCAAAATAGCCTATTTGCTCAATAAATATATTTCATAAGTTCCAACAAATAATTATCAAAGGGCACATATTACCTAATGTACCAGAATTTCCAGTCCACCTCCCCGTATTTCAGACCCCATCCTAGCCAGTGTTTGTGTGACTCATCAAAGTCATTCATCTTCTATCTCATCAACACAGATGAACCCAAATCAAACATCCCTCATCACAGGAATAAACATCTTCTTCGTCACTGTTGTCAGACTGAGGTGTTGACCCTGCCTGGTCCTCAGACGATTTTGTTTGAACCCTGCTCGTCCTCAGACTGAGGGGTGTTGCACCCTGCTGATCAACAAGATGTCCACACCAGGTCTTGAGGCTCGAGGATGTCCCCTGAGGCCATCCTGAGGGTGGCACCAAGAAGGGAAGGCTGGCACGGATGTTTCGGTTGCCGTGTAAAACACCACCATATGTAGCACGGACCCGTGCCGACTCTGAAGCAATATGCACTCTTTCCTTTGCTTCATGATTGAATCTGACTGTTCAAGGGCTGGTCCAACGCTTGACACGGAGAGGCTGGAAATGGAACACGGGAGCGAGCAACATCTGAACCCTCCATCACGCTCATCTACAGCAGCAAGCAACTTCCTGCCCCAGGATAGTTGTCTCAAGATTTGAGCATAATGGATAGAAGAAAAGTTAGACATATGTTATAAGTGCATATTTTGTGGTTTTGCCCAACATGAAGTCAACGGGCAAGCATCTCTCCAACAAGTGCAAGTGAAGTCCAGTTCATTCTTGCTTTCGTAGCACGCAGTAAACCTCAAGACAATCCAGATCATCTCAGCACGACAATGAGCCAAAAAATGTGCCGTTTTTCCCACCTTTCCCTTCCAACACAAACTTTCTGTAGTTTGCAAACATGTCGCAAAAAGTTGTGATACACATTATCGTTTGCAGGGGTGATTTGTTGATTCTCATGGTTGGGTAATCCAGGTACTCGTCACTTTGCCCATTGACATGCTTTGCCTAGGCCTTCTTGCAAGACCATTTCTAAGCAAACAGGCGTTCGAGCCCTTCCAGCATGTCTTGTTGTAACATTCATGCCACCGGTTAAGTGTTTGCCCTGATAAACTCATTCGAATTGATCCTGTTGCACAAACACCTGACCTGGATCGCAACCTCCTCAAAGCCACGAGAACCTCGCATGAGCTCTGCCTATTGCCTACCTGCCACCCATGTAACGAACAGACCAAATGGAAGGAAGGGAAGAGCACAAGGGCGCGGACTATGATCTTCTTGAATTCTCCCGATTCCGCACACCAGCATTGTAAGCCTTTCTTTGCAACGGGGGGGGAAGGTCAGGACGAACCAGGTTGTGTACTCTGGTTTTACCTCCTTTGTTCTTCCATAGCCACTTCCAGCCATGTTGTGCTGCAAGTGGAGTATCTCTGTCACAGGGTGGAGTAGCACGGCTTTGTGCAAGTAGTCCAGAACTGACTCTTGGGAAGAATTCTCTCCCTCTGTACAATGGGCCTAGTCGTGACACAAACCCCGGCCATCCAGGTATTTGTTTGCTTCACACAGAAACTTTCGCCCTGAACAGAACATCCAAAGCAGATTCCGACTTTGCTGCGTTACAAAGTGCATTGGTTTTGCTGTAATGCTGTCTTGGTGACCGAAGAAGGGGCTCTGCTTTTCTGATTAGCATTGCATGGTGCAGGTCCGGTTTGTGTAGCACAGCAAGTAGACTCTCCGCCAACATCTCAATCATAAGTTGATATGTTGGTGTTCCTTTGCACTTGCATGTCATCTTCCTCCCTTGACCTATGAACTCCTGAATGGCAATCCCGGGGGTTTTGAATGTGTTGTGCCACTTCCACTTGGAGTTTCTTCTTCACACAACGTCAAAATTGTCCAAGCCAGATGTTAAACTTTGTTTGGTGGTCTTGGAAAAAGGTTTGGTTGGCAGGACGGCTTCTGTTTGAAGTAGGCTGTGGAATATTTGATTTCCCAAGCCAGTGCACAGGACCATGGGAAATGCCCAGTGCAGCTTCCCTTCCCAAAGTGGTTTAAGAAGACTTGATTAGCTCTGCTTTCCCAGTCCAATGCCGGACTTGTGCATTGGCCAGTCCAATGTGCTTTGGTTGTTTCCAAGCCCCATTGGTAACAGAATAGCAGACACCCTTGTGCAATTTGGATACCAGCCACTCGCTCTTTTCTCTCTCATGGCGGTCCTTTTCCAGACAGAATCACTCTAAGGAAAGTCATGAGAATATGTTCGGCCAACTGAAGCAGACTCTGAGAGGAGACGGCAGTGTTGGAGTGCCAACGTCCTGGGCCATGGGCCCGAAAAGCTGCCAGGATCTGCGCGAACGATCATTGGCTGCCTCCTTCTAACTTGCGACTTTCTGATGCGCAACAGCAGCAAAAGCCAGGTTCAACAGCTATTGGTCCCCAAGTGGAAGATGCTTGGAGTAGATCAGATCACTCCTGAAGTTAGGAGCCCAGAAAAATTTGATTTTCTCCTCCGAAGTGGTCAATGAGGTTTGCCCTTGAGTTTTTGGGTTACGGGTTATGGCTCAAGGGTGTAGTGCTCTGGTGCATTGTCTGCATAAAAAGCAGATACCTTTCTCTCACCATTTGAACTCGCTCTACTTGAGCCTTTGAAATGACACTAAATCTTCAAGATACGTTGCAGATAGGTAGGGAAAAGCCTTCATTTTGTGCTTGTCTTTTTCGTCTTAGTATGGGCGTTGCTTCTTCCATGTGTCTTTCCAGGGCATCGCTAGCAGCAGTTCCTTCCTTGCATGATTATGGTAGTAGGCTATGCTTCAGAAGCTACAAGATCCACTCATGCACTCTGCCTAAGGACCCCAAAGTTTCTGCTTCCTTGTTGATGCCTTATTTGATACTCTGTCTCAGCACATTATTTTTGTTTGCATTGACCAGCTTTGTGTCATATCTGGTTGGTTTGTGTCCTAAGTATTTTCGTTCTCTTGTCACAGATCAACACATTTGTCAGTTGGATACAAAAATCGTGGTTGCCTGTTAGCGCCAGGATTCGTCTTTCTACTCTTTGTTGGGGGAGTTTGGCAAGAAGAACCATCCCCTTCTTCGCAGGTTCAGACTCCACTTCCGTTCTTGTGCATTTTCCTTTTGAGGAGTGTTTTTAAAACGTGAAGCAAATTTTCGATGGAAGGAAGCCCCCCCCCATCATGGCAAACTGCATAAAGTGTTCAGGAAATTGCTCTATAATTGTTTCCAAAATTGAGTCATATGAGCGCTTTCGGAATTATCATCATGTGTCCTCAGCCTCTTTGCTGGGGCTGCTCGTGGAGGGTGGGATGAGTGCCAAAAGTCTGGGCTTTTATTCCTTGGATATGACCACCAATGCACCACCACGACTGTCTGTCTTTCACTTTTGTCTTTCTTTTCCGCAAGAGAACAGAAGAAGAGAAGAAACGAACAAGGTTGTTCGGTCACTCCATTTTTTGTAATTACTGGACAGCATCGTTCAGAGGTGCACAGATTGACAAGTGTACCATTCATTACATTCATATGCATGCACAACACACACACACACACACACACACAAACACACACAAACACACACACACACCACACACAGAGAGGAGAGAGAGAGAAGGGGAAAGAAGAGAGGAGAGAGAGAGGGAGGCGCGCGAGAAGAGAGGAGCATGTTACGGATGACCGAGGAGGAGGAGGGGTGGGAGAGAGAGTAGAGAGAGGTGAGAGAGATACGGGAGAGAGGACGGGAGGAGGGGAGGGGGGGGGGAGGGGAGGAGGAGAGGGAGATAGAGAAGGGAGGAGAGAGGGAGGGGGGGAGGAAGAGAGGAGGAGGGGGGAGAGGGGGAAGGGGGGAGGGAGGGGAGGAGAGGGGGGGGGGGGAGAGGAGGAGGGGCAGGGGGCGGGCGGGGGGGGGAGAGGGGGGGAGGGAGGGAGAAGGAAGGGGGGGGGGGGGGAGGAGGGGGGGGGGGATGGGAGGATGAGGAGGCGAGGAGAGGAAAGAGAGAACGAGAGGTGAAGACCTAATGCTGGGGGATCGAGGGAGGGAAAGAGAGGAGGGAGAAGGGTGGAGGGCCAGAGAGAGAGGGGGGGGGTGGGAGAGAAGAGAGAGAGAGAGCAATGCGTAGCGTCGTTGAAGGCGTGTTTAAAAAATAACATAAATTAATTGAAAATTCATTCAGCCACATGAATTATCTGATGTTCAATGCTAGAATAAACACTTATAGGAGCATTAGAACAAGTCCGTATTTGGGGGTATTGGGAAAAAACCACCAGAAAACTAACAATACAAATTGAAATTTATGTGGTATAACAAAGAAATTAAAATATTAATGTTTTGACGCAATTCCATCACCATACACTTTTATACTAGGCCCAACACTTGCTTCTTCCGTTATCCACTCTCGTGACCCGGAAAAAACATAAGTAGCTACGTCATATATGTTCCCATGATTATTAATTTAATTCTAACCATGGATTCTGACCTAATTCGTTATTCTAACATTAGCCCTACCCAAATCCCTTAAAGGAACCTGACCCCTTATTCTTAAACCCAGCTCCATAAAAACATTGGTACTACTGCATATTTACTCGGGCGAAACCGCGCAATAAATGTCTTCTTCTGCGCGCGTTTGCAAAAAAATGAAAACATTTCACGGTTCTTGTGTTGTACAGCGGTGCTCATAAAATGTTTGGCTCCCCAATTTTCTCCAATTCGACCGGTGGATTGAGGATGTGATGTTTTTTTCTCTACAAAAAAGGCTAAACATACTATAAAAAAATCGAAAATTTCAAAAATGATTCACTATGTTGAAAATAAAACAATAACTGCTTCTGCTGATTGGGTAAAAATATGTTATACTTCAAAAACCCGACACAATTTCTTTGAAGGGGAAAAAAATGCCCTCAATGGGTGCAAAAAACCACAGGGCAAAAAAATCGGGAAGATAGCGTTGGGGTGGTTCAGCGAAGTAATATAAGCACCTAGAATGCGATAGCGTCGGGAGTAAACGTCACGATGACCGTTATGGAGACGAAAAAAAAAAAGCTTTACTAGCTAACTAGTTACTGGAACATACATTGCAGAGGGTCCAAGTAGTAAATAACGTCTGCAAACTCGCACTTAAATCGCCTCCTCTACTACCCTGAAGTCTTTTGAAAAAAATCAACGGCCAACAACATAACTTAGTTCTCCAGGTAAGGTAAAAACTATCAGAAAATCGATACGAGAAATCCCCCCCCTCTAGGTTAACCTTCCACTTTTGCCATGTGAAGGACTCTTTACCACTTCATAGTGTTTTTTTTGTTTTGTTTGTTTTACACTTATGGCCCCTTATCGACTTGGACCATTTTGAAGGATGAAACGGACAAGAGCTTTTGATGATAAAAATGAAAGCTTAACATTTGACGGGAGACGTAGGAGAGAGAGATTATTAAACGTTGTTCGTACAGCATATTTTGTGATGGGTGTGCAATTTTATGAGTGATGAGACAGTACCAGTATCTGATGCTATGTTTTTCAAATGAGTTTTATCGAACCATTTGTGAAGTACCTTATTTGAAAAACGTTTTTTTTTGTTTTTTTGTTTTTTTTTATTTTTTTTTTTTTTTTTTCTCTTCTTATGAGTGAAAACATATTAGTTTTCAGTTACATTTTTGTAGCACAAAACATCTCCCTTGGCACAGCATTGATATTCTAAAATTTTTAATACATGTACAATTTGTATTAGTAAATGCATATATTTACCTGCCTTGCTGACGAAGATACCCATTAACGTTTGAAAGTCTCCTCAGAGAACTTCCTCTACAGGTCAGAATTCCGCATCATCATTGTTTTTTGTTTGGGCCATATTATTATGTTTTTTAGATTTTATATGTAAAACCAGTTGGGAACCACCATTCAGTTTGGGCTGAAAAAAAAGGTGACATTGGAGTACAACTACACAGGCACATCCAGCTTTGTATAGTAAACATAAGCTATGCTCAGGAAATAGTGCTTACTTATTGAAAGTGTTTTTGTTTGCCTGTTTGTCATCGTACCTGGCTTAAAAAAGACTCAGGGATCATCCCAACAGCCAAAGCATCGTTGAAACACTCTATGATCAAATGCACCAGATAGAGACGATGGAGAAATTTTACCGTGCATGACACGTTTTTTTTTTGATTACCCCCGCATGTGATGATGAACCGTTTTTGATGACCTCCAAGCCACTGTGGGCAGCCAAGCCACATTCCGAAAACCTCTTCTTCGGAGGAAGGGGAAGGAGAAGGGGGAGAAAATGTTGTATTTGACATGAAATTTGAAGACAAAGGAGGGGAGGGAAAAAACTAAGGGAAATAAAAAGGCATTTTTTTACAGGTATGTACTGATTGGTGAGATAAAAATAACTATGACTGTGTGATGTTTCATGAAGTTTTCATAAAAGAAAGTTTTTTACAAAATATTTACTAAGATTGTTGTTTTTCGCAAGGAAGCTCTTCCTGTTTGCGTTATTTAGTAGAAGTGTGTTGTGATTGACAGCAATTGACTTTCTGGAAAAACATACTAGTTGCCCTAACCGTCTCAGAATTTCTTCAGTATTTTGTTTTTAGGATGAAATATAAAAAAAAAAAACCCACAAGTAAAACTTTCTTGCTAATATGGATAGGGAAATATAAGTCAAAACGAAATTATGGAAAATAAATTGAAAAAATGCTTTCAACCCAAACGACAATGCAAAAATAAATTCAGCATGTAGTCTAAGGGGTATTTTTCTTTGAATGGATACCCAAATTGTCAACGAAATTTCCTGCTATTACAGTAATTAAGGTTGTTTATATAAAACTGTTATAACGTTTCTAGCTCCATGGTCAAAGGAAAAGTGGTTATAAGGGTTAATAAAGGCAAAGCACCGCCTCCTCCTGTTTTGATTTTTTAAGGGTTTCAAATTTCTGTGTTTGTTCTCTTGGGAAAAGAACCTTAACTCCTATTTTCTCACTCGCATGCAGGTCGTGCTGTGGTTGGAAAACAGTGTTCTGGACTTGGGGTGATGGAGGTAAAAGGAAAGTGTGGTCGCGGGCGCTGCTCTTTTTTTTTAATACTAGATCCTTAGATGTGGTAAATGGGTAAATGATAGTTAACTGGCCCTAGCCTACACCTACTGCAGGCTGTCCACCAGACTTACCACAGCGCTGTCAGACCTTTTACTGCAGGCTGCTCTTGTCTACATGAACTTACTACAGACTGTGACCTTACCGCAGGCGTTTTTTGGCGGATCGTAATGCAGGCCTGTCGGACCTTTACTGCAGGCCTGGGTCCAGACCTTACTGCAGGCTGTCAGACTACTGCAGGGCTGTCAGTCCTTTACTACAGGTTGTTCGACCTTTACTGCAGATGTCAGATCCTACCGCCAGGATGTCAGACCTTACCGCAGGCTGGCAGACCTTTACTACAGCTGTCATTAACCCCTTACTGCAGGCTGGTTCATACCTCAGCTTAAGTTAAACACAAAACCTTAATTTATTTTCTTATAGCCTCATTAACAGCACTGCGTACCAAGCACGCATAAGGTTGATGCGGATCATTTGGCTCACTTTCCTAAGAAATCAGAGTGCAAACAAGTAAACATTGATTTAGTAATTGTGTTAATCTCCGAGTTGGTAAATCAGTTGTTCTTTCGTGGTCTTTGTCTCAATCAAAAAGATCCTGGTGAATTTTCACTATTGTTTGATGAGACTAAGGAACGTGAGGGTGGGGTTTGGGGGTTAACAACTGCAGACTCGTATGCTATTTTATGGTGTATTGACTATTAATGTCTTAGGAAAAATGGGGACAATGTATCAGCATACACCTGAATGTAGTGCCTTCGTGAACTGTTATAGTGAACTTGTTATAGGTTGGACTCACCATATTTCATAGCGCCCTTATCCACACGGTCTTCAAAAGTTGCATAAGTGGTTCAGCGGAGTAATGTACCTTATTCAAGTGTGCCCCCAAAATTTCAGCTTGGACTCTTAATTAGTTCTCGCTGATGCACAGAAATACTGAACAAACACAAAAATTGCCCCCCAAATCCGCAGCTAAGCCGAACCATAAGCCCGCCCTGCCCCACCCACAGCCCCCAACACTCCTAAAACTACCCCCCCCCCCCCTCCCCCCACCCCCCCCCCCCCCCCCTCACGCTACCCCCCCCCCCCCCCTCCCCCCCCCCCCCCAACACCCAACCCGCCCCCCCCCCCCCCCCCCCCCCCCCCACCCCCACCCCCCCCCCCCCCCCCCCCCTACTCTCAACAGTCACAACACTTAAAAACACACTTCAACACAGTTCTTATAATCTGCAAAACAATGTACACTCACCCTCAAAGAAAGTGATTGATAGTCAAGAGGTCGAAAGGCGAAAAGCTCACTGATTAATGTCGCACACCCGCAGCTGCGGTATGATTTTCCCTACACAGCCCTTCATATTTTCAGTAAGTCCACGCAGAGAGCATTTGACTAAACACTTTGTGTTCGTATACGCCAGGAATACGACACCACGACATGTGGCAAATACCATGAATAGGACTGGTGCGAGTAAGTTGTGACACACGGTGTAGTCTGAATGACAAGTGGTGCATTCCAAGTAGCCGACACAAATTCATGATGGAATGTTCTGTGGAATCATAGCCAAATGGCGTGTATAGCCCACAATGGTTACAAATTTGGGTGTAGTGTTTAAAATTACTTATTGAATATTAACCTTTGGCGAGTAATTACGTTCATATAACCAAAGACAGAAATAATAAAACAACCACACCAACCAAGAGAAATGAAAAACACTGAGGAACAGAACCTGGCAGGACGCACTCGCAAAATGCCCCCCTCCTTACCCCAGCAAGAGCGTTATTATGACGGGGTACAGTTAATTATGTTATTACCTGTCACTACACAGAGGAAAACTGGAGAAATTACCGATTTTAGTATGCCTTATAAAGGTGGGATTTTAAAAAAAAAAAAAGAGACCTGTCAGATTTCAATCGAGAAAAATGGTCTAAAATCATATCTTCTTTCGGTTGTTTAAACCAAAAAAACCATATTCTAGGGCTTATGACATCAAAAGTTATGACACTATGACGAACGCTGTTCGTCAACAGAGAGTGAATGTGGTGAAGTTAGCAAAGCAATCTTTCACACATGGAACAAATGATATATTCAACAAAAGCAAACAACCAAAAAAGATTTTGACAAAAAACAATGGTGTATGATTAATAATCAAACAACTCAACAAATGTCAGAATACATACATAGCAAAAAAAAACAAGGGCACAGTATAGCTAAACAGCCAGAACACACACTCGCAGGAAATACACTTGACGCTGTTAATTTGGAGACAAAAATCAAAACTATAGATTGAAAAATAGTCATTACTAGGAGTCAGCTTACAGAAGTTACATACAGTTGAATGATAATATCGCGTCTGGTTTTCAATAAATCATATTTTGTGTTAGTCTAAGCTGGTTTTTAACCATTTAAAAAACCTCCCCTGAGCAAATACCTAAATTCACAGAAGAGGAAAAAATATGAGATGTAAGGACTCTTGCTTGTGTGGGTCAAGAAGCCGCAAGGCCTAGTGGTCCTAAATTCTTGATCTTAAGCTCATCTAGTTCTGGAAATCAAAAGGGTTGATTACAAAAGATTGAATAACAGGATTTCGCTCAGCATGTCAGCATCCTAAGTTCTTCTGAAAATTTTCTGGAGGAGTCACTCAAATAAAAAAACAATGCCTTGAACTCTTTGAATAATGTCTTGCTATTTTAGCACCATTAAGAAGGTAACTGTTATTTAAGACGAATGGACAATGGTTGATTTGAATTAAAATTATTTGAAATGAAAAATGCCAGTCCGCAGACAGCAGTACCGCAAGCGGATGTTTTGCATTATGAATATAACTATGCTTCAATTCTTTCCCCTTTTCATGCCTCCACTCCTTCTTTTCGATCGCTCAGACAGTTCCGGTAGATTATGAGCACAAGGTATGCCGTGCACTGCTGCACAGCTTACGGACCCTAACTAAGAAATTGTTAGGCCCACGCGAGAAAACGTCCTATTCGTGCTGATCCTTCCATAAATAGTGCATCTCATCAGTACTTGTATTCCATTCACAGCTTGCACATTTGATTAACGCCGAACGACTTTTCGCGCTTAAGGCTGCATCAGGCATATACATGCATGGTGGGATTTCGGGAGAATGTGTCTGACGCTTTTGACCATTTAAGGGGATGTCTATGCTGGGACGGATTCATGTAGATGTGGGCAGTAGCTGAGAATTAGATGATGAACTTAGAAGCTCTTCCAAAAGTCCATTAAATCCATAAGGACATGGAAAGAGGTTCCAAGTCAGGGCACATGCCCAAG
>CM065697.1:37506995-37530137 GCA_017654935.2 Phymorhynchus buccinoides
TTTATAAAGTGTTTATTATTTGTTTATAAAGTATTTATTCTCAAGTTTATAAAGTGCTCATAAAGTGCTCATACAGTGTTTATAAACTGTGTGCCAGGATACAGTGTCATACTATGACTTCCATATAGCAGAGGAAGCTACTGCTACTATTCTGGAGAACTGGGCTCGAAGCGTGTGTGTGTGTGTGTGTGTGTGTGTGTGTGTGTGTGTGTGGAGAAGAAGAGAGAGAGAGAGAGAGAGAGGAGAGACTGAGAGAGAGAGAGAGAGAGAGAGAGGAAGAGAGAGAGAGATGTATAATGTATATTCAAAATATATTTGCATACTTTCATAATCCTGTAGTTACATTCGACGAACAACGTTTCGTCCATATGAGTCATCTTCAAACACTAGGCACAATTTCCATCCAAGCATTATGTTCAAACTCCTTATATAATTATTCTTTTGTCCATAGGTTGCGCACATGAGCTTTTTGTTTAGTCTGCAAGCTTTTTTGTTAATTGTTTTAATTAATTAAATAAAAATGTTTTCTACAAGCTTGGCTCAATAGGAATTGTTCGGAAATAATTAAGGGGAGTAATGTCATGGTGTGTGGGAGTGATCTTGCCTAATTCAATCGGTCAAACAGGGGAAGTTACTCTACCATCAGGTAGATCCCCAGCTCTCGCCTCGTATGTTTGAGCAGACATTACAGCACTTAGAACACTGTGCGTCATTCTAAAAAAAATGTATGTAATTTATATTTTTACGTCACATTTTGCAAGTTTTATCAGTTTGTGGCAAACTGGCCACCCCTAATTTTTTCTATTAAAAAAAATGTTTGCAAATCGTTGACTCGCATCCTGCGGTTTCAAGCTTCGACGCCATTTTTGCATTGTTGCTATGGTATTTGGCCGAGTAATGGAGGTAAGCAACTCTAATTTTCACGGAGTGCTCTCCCCTAGTTTTTTTTTTCTCCGAAAATCGTCTATTTTGTGCCTCAACCACACATTTCTTGGAAAGCAATGTTGCAGTTCTAACTAGACGATTGTTTCTAATACTCTGTACAGTTTTACTTCTACTTATTTGATGGATGTGTTTTGATGCTCCATCTGTGCTTAAACGTTACACATTAAAGCTGAATGATTTTAAAAAAAAAACACCCTTGGTATTGACTTGTCTTGTGTTAGTGCAAAATGTACTGTTCAAAGCCATAAAGGTAGGCTTCTTTAAATTGTCACAGGGGTTTTAATTTACCCTTTGTACACATGCTGTTTACATTGTACTGAGCAAGGAGCGCGTGGGAAACACCACCTACACGCTGGTAAGCATAGTCAGATGGGCAGGCTTCTTTAAATTGTCACAAGGGTTTAAAGGGTTTCCCTTTGTACACATGTTGTTTTCATTGTACTGAGCAAGGAGCGCGTGGGAAACACCACCTACCCGCTGGTGGAGCATAGTCAGATGGATAGGCTTCTTTAAATTGTCACAGGGGTTTAAAGGGTTTCCCTTGGAAAGTTGGAAAAAGGGTAGGGAGAAAGGAGGAAGTGGGAAAGAAGGGAGGGACCCTGGAAAAAAAAAAAAGAAAAGAGCTCTGTACACACTGGTTGTTTTTCATTAGTAGACTGTGAAGTAGGGGGTCAAGGAGCGCGTGGGGAGAAAAAGAAAAAAACCACCCACACCACTTACCCGCTGGTGAGCATAGTCAGAAGGGGGGGCTTCTTTACATTGTCAGGAGAGGTTTCTTTGTACAATGTGTCACAAAGGGAGGGGAAACGGGACTTACCCGCTGAGGAGGAAAGGAAAAGGGGGGAGGCTTTGTACACATGGGGAAAAAGGGTTTCCCTTTGTACACATACATTGTACTGAGAAAGGAACGCGTGGGAAACACCACCTACCCGCTGGAGGGTAGATGCAGTGGTCATTTAAAGTCAGGCATATTTCATACCTCATTACTTTTGACGCTTATATATGTTTCTACTGGTAGCCCCAAAGCTTCTATCTTCTACGACGTCATTGCACGCGCACCTGGGTGTTCTTCATTCTCTGTAGTCCCCCAAATATTGACCCCGTGATTTTCAGACATTGCATATTCTTTCAATGAAAATGTGTTATTATCTAACGCGAATGTTAACCATTAAGAAAAGTTAATATTTGTTTTCAATAAAGTAAAACGCAAAATATGGCTTACTGGGTTAGTTGTGAAAAAATGCATATATATCTATATGCGGATAAGGGAGCAAATATTTATAAGCACCGTCTGCGCCGACATGCTAAAATATGTGGAATTGAAGTCGTAAATATTCCCGTGTTGCTTTCGGTTTTAGATAATCTTTTCAGCAGGTGTGTAGACCTATATATGTCTAGTTTTAGCATTTGTGCTAGTAATTCCTTATCAAAATGCGTAACTCCATTACAACTGGCTGATTCAGAAATTTGCCGGTTTAGAACTACCGGTAGTCAGCTTTGAATAACTTATTTAGTGTCGATCTAACATGTTTGCTTCAATTACTCTTTACATCCCCAAGTAAAATCTCAATGCCCCACATGGCCGAAAGGCCGAAGAAGGGCGTAAAGCATTATTTCTTAGTTTTATGTTTGCTTCAGTCAGCAGTCGTCATTTAAACTTTGCTTATTTTTCTGTTCATGTTTGCTTTTAATCTCGATATGTCTATTTTTTTAATTATTATTTTAAAGGCGCAGTCGTGACCAAGAGTGGCTGAAAAAGCATTGTGCCGTAAAAAAATGTATGGTGGTTGCTTTGTGTCAAAAATGTAGTTATCTGATGTTTAACATTTAAAACAAAAAAGCATTTGTATAGTTTTCTTCAATTCTATTAAACATTATGACTGATTTATTAGCCAGGTTAAGTCAAGCAAAATCAGGTCAAGGGATTAAAAGATTTATCTTTGCACACATGTTCTTTACATGGTATTGAGTGGCAATAGAGTGGGAAACACACTACAATTTACATGGTAGATACAGAGATACGGTGATTATTTAAATTCAAGCAGATTGAGGAATTTATTACTGTTCACAAAATCATTTCCCCTTCAACCCCCCACCCCACCCCTGTAGTATATACCAGAAAATTAGTCTCTTCTCTTTGATGTCGTGTTTAATAGTAACCGGTGTTCTTCATCACATGAAAACAGTACTTGTCTACAGACCACTGTCTGTTTTATTACCTCCACATCCACCCCTCAAGAAGGATGCTGTACTTTGTTTTTCTTAGGTGTCCCAGAAACAGAAAAAAATTCAAGTGATTACAGCTAAATACTTAAGAGAACAAGCCTACATAACCTTGGTTCATGTAGTTCACATTTTACAACACTGAACTGTCTACACAAATTGATGCTTTAGTCTCTGAATTCTTAGTTACTTACTGTAAGAAACTGGATATCTTATTCTTAAAATCGCATATAAGTTTCTAGATTAGCCTAAAGGTTTCTGGGGACCCTACACCTTGAAGACACAAATGGAAAATTACGAGTATCAACTATGTGCAGCATTCCCTTCACAATCAATGCTATGGTGAAAAAAGTTGTCATATCATACTTATTCAGTTTGTACTATGACATCACCTTAGCACCCTAGCACCTTCAGGTAACCAGTATTTTTAAGATCCAAGTTCTTTCAGTATCAAGTGAGCTGATAAAAAAAGATTGTTTTCTAAATTCAATCAGCAATTATTTTAGAATAGGGAAGGAAGAGCCTAGTGGTGGGTTTAAAATGACACTTCTGTTCTCTGGACTCTCTACCTATGTGCGTCGTCAGTATAATAATGCAAAGAAACTAGTCACAGAGACGTCTCTGTGAAATTCGGGCTGCTCACACCTGAAGAGAGCGTCGCAGCCGGAGGCGCGCCACCCAATTCTTTTCTTCTTTCTATTCTTTTGCATGCGATCTTTGTGCGACTGATGAGCAAGGAAAAAAGGGGGGAGTAAATTTTGACCAAATGGCAACTTTTTCGTTGTCACTGGGTTTAACGTGTGCTACGTGCATGGGCATACGGGACCTCGGTTTATAGTCTCATCGGAAAGGCGTTCTGCCAGAGAAAGGCCTTGTGCAGAGTGAGAGGAAAAATTCCCTGTACCCAGGTTCGAACTCGGGTTTATTGCATACGAGGCGAACTCGTTACCTCTGTGCCGCTCTAGGCATACAACCTAATGAGAATTCTACACCATGAAAAAACCCCCGTAAAAGGAGCTTGATTTTCAAACAAATGTGTAGATGGAACTGCTTCCGCTGGGAGGCATAATTATTTGATCCTGTCATAATAATTCAGGAGAAGAGATCATATCGACGGTAAAGTAAAGTAGTGGAAAGTCCAGGGTCGAGTTTCGCTAGACGACGGTCGCGCTGCGCGTATAATTGTTGCGCCAAAAGGGGCCTAAGAAACACTTTAGAAAACATTTGCGGAAGAATATTACAAGCTCTTGTCTGATTGGTCAAAAAAAGAGTATTATTTTAAACAAACTGTAATGGACCAATCAACAATAAGGAACGTATTCACCCCCTACTAGTTCCGGATAGTTCGCCGCTTGCTCGGTGTTTGGCAAGAACAAAACGCCACGCGAACTATCGGCAAACGAAGGGTGTTTCTTAGACCGTTTTTGCCGATTTGAGCGAGCGCAAAGTAACATTAGCCCTTGTGAAAAGGCTCCCAGGACAGCGACGTCATCAGGCCTTTATATTATCACACTGTGTGACGACCTTTACTAATATAGAATGTGTCTCTGTAAGCCCTCTAGTAGTTTTAGTAGAGAGTAATTCGCTTTTGTAATGACCGTTACGCATTGTCAAACGGCTGTTACACGCTATGTAAATAAATGACTGTTGCAAATATAGTGTGTGTGTGTGTGTGTCTGTGTGTGTGTGGGTGTGTGTGCGCGTGCGTGCGTTTATGTGTGCGCGTGCGTGTGTGTGGTGCGTGCGTGTGTGTGTGCGTGTGTGTGGTGCGCGTGTGTGTGTGCTATGCGTGCGTGCAGTGCGCACGCGCGTGTGTGTGTGTCTTCTTCTTCTTCCCGTTGATCGGCCTCCTTCATCAAGTTGAAGATTCTGCCGATGTTGGAGAAAAAAAGAAAGAAAAACGATGGTCGTGCGCACAGCCAGGCCAAAGCAAGTTAGAAACAAATAAAAAGTAATTAAATAGACATAAATGATTAGAAGAACTAAATGCACAAAAAACACAAAACAGACAAAAGAGGGTGCGGGGAGGGATGCAAATAACTAAAAGATACAGTGTCTCTACTCTGATGTGCCCAGCATTAGTGGAGCTGCCGGACAGGCTAAAATTGCTTTTCAACCCCCAGCAAGCTGGAGACCTAGCCAGGCCCCAACCCAGCCTAAAGCTGGGCCAGGCCCACAGTCGCCAGACCAGAAGGGAGAAACAAAATAGCTGTAGTCAATCAGAGGGGGGGGGGGGGGGGGACTCCAAGTGGACTATCGTGGAGACCATTGGGGGGAGGGAACCCGAAATCGAGGGATATGGGGCGGGTGGGGGAGGTAGGGTAGGGGGGGGGGAGAAGTTGCGGTGGTTGAATCAGATTTGGGAGCCGAGTCTGGACCTGAAGAGGTCCAGGGACTCAGCTTTCACCGTGTCCTGGGGAAGCACGTTCTAGTCTGGGACTGTCCGGGGGAAGAAGGACATTGTCCTGTACAGAGTACGACAAGATGGAACATCGTATGCCTTGGTGTTTGGTTTCCTGGCGCCATTGTCTTGTGCCTGATCGAACTGGCAGGTAGGCCGAGTTGATTTCAGCAAGGCCCTGGTTGTACTTGTAGAACATCTCCAGTCTTTTGTTCTTTCTCCTTTCTTCCAGGGATGGCCACTCTAATGTTGTGAGGATCTCATCCACGCTGGAGGTTTGGCGGTATCTATGTGCCACTCAGCGGGCACTCCTTCTCTGGACTTTTTCCAGGGTGTGGGTATCTTTCTTTGTGTAGGGGTCCCACACTGTGATGGAGTACTCCAGCACTGGGCAAAGAAAGGCTTTGTAGTCAGTTTATCTCAGCCTTTTATTTGTGGTCTTCAAGTTGCGCCTCAGAAAGCCAAGGGTCTTGTTTGCTTTATTGTTGATGTTGGCAATGTGAGGGCCCCATTTGATGTCATCGGTGATTGTCACACCCAGGTGCTTAATTTCTTCAACTTCCTCAAGTTTTTGGTCATGGAGAGTGTAGTTTCCATCCTTCTTCTCTCTCTTACGTGTGGCCTTCAGAACCTGGCATTTGCTAGGGTGGAACTGCATGGACCAGGTCTTTTCCCAGGTGGTAAGAGCGTTCAGGTCACTTTGGAGTTGATGGTGGTCCTCCAGACTGTTTAAAGTTCTGCTGCATGTTGTATCGTCAGCAAACAGTCTTGACGTAGATGTGATTCCCTCAGGCAAGTCATTGATGTGCATTAGAAAGAGGGTCGGTCCCAACACAGAGCCCTGGGGAACCCCTGACTCAACTGCGATTGGGGCCGATCTTTCTCTGCGTGCGACCGGTCAGGAAGGCGCTGATCCAGCTGTTGATCTTCCCTGTGATGCCGTATCTCTTGAGCTTGTGGATCAGCAGGCAATGATTTACCTTGTCGAAGGCTTTGGAGAAGATGTATGTGTGTATGTGTTTGTTCAGACCTTAATACTTTTCAACAGGGATTAATTCGCTCATAGATCGACCGTTACTAATAGAGAATGTTGACTGTAAACACTTGAAACGCTTCAAGAGAAAGGAATTCGCTCTTGTAACGACCGTTAAGCACTGTCTAAGGATCATAAGGCTATGTACATATAGATACACTCGGAAGTTCCGCACAGAACCCAGTAAATAACTAAAAGAAAGAAGGAAAGAAAAACATGCATGTTTCCGCACGGAAAGTCATACGCTTATTATTTCCTTTTACTTATTTACGGGGTTTCCGCGCGGAAGATCCGCGTATGTATGTGCGTGAGCTTACACAGTATGTAACAAGCGTTTCATATATAGAATGTGTCACTATAAACCTTTGACCTGTCTGTAAGCCCTCGAAACGTTTGAATAGAGAGTAATTCGCCTTTGTTGTAGCAACCGTTACGTACTGTGTAATGACCGCCATACACTATGGGATGACAGTAGCACATATAACGTATATTATTGAATTTACTAACATACGGTAGACACATCTGTATTGTTACAAAAAAATCGGAACATAACTGGTGTTGCACTGGCTTCGGGCATTGCCTCCACGATCGTTCCCACCATCTTTATATGTACTGATGTCCCATATGTGTCTGTTCCAGGACCGGAGGACGTTAAACAGAATTTCATCACTTTTGAATAGAGATGGGTTCACTCTTGCAACGACCGTTACGCAACGTGTAGCGACTGTTTCTAATACAAAATGTACGTGTCTCTGTAAACCCTCAACACTTTTCAAAGGAGAGGAATTAGCTCTTGAAGCCACTGCAATGCACTTTGTAACGACGGTTATGCACTATGCAACAAACGTTACTAATATGAGCCCTCGAAGCGTTTGAATAGAGAGCAATTGGCCCTTGTACCCTTGTAACGAGCGTTACGCACTGATAAGTAACGGTCGTTAAACGTCGAGTTGTAAGAGCGAATTAATCTGTATTCAAAAGCATTGAGGACTGCGGACACAGTCATACTCTATATTTGTAACGTTGTTAAATAGTGCGTAACCGTCGTTACACAATGCGTAACGGTTGTTACAAGAGCGAATTATACTCTCTATTCAAACGTTTTGAGGGCTTACAGAGACACATTCTTTGTCAGTAACGGTCGTTACACAGTGCGTAAAAGTCGTTACAAGTGCGAATTACTCTTTATTTAAATGAAGAGGAAATTGTTGACTGCTGGATCAGGACAACAAACACTGACCTTGATAGGGGGACTGTTGATCATTGCAGGGGGGTTAGTGAAGCTTTCGAGCTTAGCTCTTTGCTCTTTTTCAGACTGAGATGTGAGGGCTTTGCTGTAGTAGAAAAGTGTCTTGTTGATGTGAGTACAATTAAAGACCCCCCACGTCACGTGTCACATTCCCTCTCATGCTTTGAAGATTTCTTAAGATTTCTTACTATCTATAAGAGGGAAAACACTTGAAAGCCATGATTTGGACACGTGACATGGTGGGTCTTTAACAAACGTTGGTAGGGACAAGTTGCCACAGATTCAACGATTCCTCCTTGGCGGAGTTACCGGGGAGAGACGCCATTTTGGACGGGGTGGGTGGAGGACACTCAGAGTGGTTGAAGCTTTTTCTTCTTTGTAGTGCAGTAAAAAAAAAGAGGAGCTATTTCCTTTGTTGAGAGAGACATGGAACAGACTCGCTCACCCGCCGATTGAAGTAGATCTGTATTTCAACAACAAACAGTGGGAGACAGGGTTTTTTCCTTTCCACTTGTGATTAAAAACACTGGAGAAATTTCACCAATCAAAGTCTATTTAATTATCTTCTTTGTAAATCACAGAAGATGTTGTACCATGGTGATGGTTGGTTGATGGCTTCGTCCCACGTGCGCTGCCTTGCAGCCGAGCGGACGGACTTGAAACCTAACTTCCACAGAAGGTGAAGTGGGCCTAGAACGCAATGAGAGACTTAGTGCGATTTTTCTCACGCCAGAGGGCATGACGCTCGTGTGGGGCTAATCCTCTCTATATTATTAGTTGGGGATAAAGAAAGAGAGAGAGACAGTGAGTGGTCCTACCATCACTCTCTCTCTCACTACGCCTAAGTAAGAAAATCGCGTGATAAGCCCCTAGTGCATTGACTGCCCTCTGGCGTGAAAAATATCGCCATAGGTTGTCTGCTCGTACTGCCCTTTAACTACTGACTGTTTTTCAAAATTCTGTTCAACGTGTGCCCTATGCTAGTAGTCTACACCAAATATTACAAAACTAACGACCTAGCTATCCGTTTAGTTTCAATAATTCTGCAATCAAAGGATGGAGACTCAAAATTCAGTGCGCTTTGGGTATAATTTTCTCACGTGAAACTATAATCGGTTAAGGTAGTTTTCTGTGTATTTTTCAACAGTTTTCAATACACGAAGTTTCTAAGAGCTACCTTAGCTTATAAGGAATAATGATAACGTTTACAGTATTTTCGGTTCGGACAGTTACAAGTAATTCGACGGTTACATTAATGATTATACGTTTTGTTTATACTTAATGAAGGCATTCGTAGATGTGCACAATATTTGTTCTATTTAGTAAGACATTCAGTTTATTTCTAGTATTCAGGGGGATGCATTCTGCATATTGTTGAAAGATGGATTTCAAGCATTGATATATCAGCATAATTGCTAGGCCTATCTCTTACACGTATTGATATATCAGCATAATTGCTAGGCCTATCTCTTACACGCATTGATATATCAGCATAATTGCTAGGCCTATCTCTTACACGTATTGATATATCAGCATAATTGCTAGGCCTATCTCTTACACGTATTGAAATATCAGCATAATTGCTAGGCCTATCTCTTACACGTATTGATATATCAGCATAATTGCTAGGCCTATCTCTTACACGTATTGATATATCAGCATAATTGCTAGGCCTATCTCTTACACGTATTGATATATCAGCATAATTGCTAGGCCTATCTCTTACACGTATTGATATATCAGCATAATTGCTAGGCCTATCTCTTACACGTATTGAAATATCAGCATAATTGCTAGGCCTATCTCTTACACGTATTGATATATCAGCATAATTGCTAGGCCTATCTCTTACACGTATTGATATATCAGCATAATTGCTAGGCCTATCTCTTACACGTATTGATATATCAGCATAATTGCTAGGCCTATCTCTTACACGTATTGATATATCAGCATAATTGCTAGGCCTATCTCTTACACGTATTGATATATCAGCATAATTGCTAGGCCTATCTCTTACACGTATTGAAATATCAGCATAATTGCTAGGCCTATCTCTTACACGCATTGATATATCAGCATAATTGCTAGGCCTATCTCTTACACGTATTGATATATCAGCATAATTGCTAGGCCTATCTCTTACACGTATTGATATATCAGCATAATTGCTAGGCCTATCTCTTACACGTATTGATATATCAGCATAATTGCTAGGCCTATCTCTTACACGTATTGAAATATCAGCATAATTGCTAGGCCTATCTCTTACACGCATTGATATATCAGCATAATTGCTAGGCCTATCTCTTACACGCATTGATATATCAGCATAATTGCTAGGCCTATCTCTTACACGTATTGATATATCAGCATAATTGCTAGGCCTATCTCTTACACGTATTGATATATCAGCATAATTGCTAGGCCTATCTCTTACACGCATTGATATATCAGCATAATTGCTAGGCCTATCTCTTACACGCATTGATATATCAGCATAATTGCTAGGCCTATCTCTTACACGTATTGATATATCAGCATAATTGCTAGGCCTATCTCTTACACGTATTGATATATCAGCATAATTGCTAGGCCTATCTCTTACACGTATTGATATATCAGCATAATTGCTAGGCCTATCTCTTACACGTATTGATATATCAGCATAATTGCTAGGCCTATCTCTTACACGTATTGATATATCAGCATAATTGCTAGGCCTATCTCTTACACGTATTGATATATCAGCATAATTGCTAGGCCTATCTCTTACACGTATTGATATATCAGCATAATTGCTAGGCCTATCTCTTACACGTATTGATATATCAGCATAATTGCTAGGCCTATCTCTTACACGTATTGATATATCAGCATAATTGCTAGGCCTATCTCTTACACGTATTGGTATATCAGCATAATTGCTAGGCCTATCTCTTACACGTATTGGTATATCAGCATAATTGCTAGGCCTATCTCTTACACGTATTGATATATCAGCATAATTGCTAGGCCTATCTCTTACACGTATTGATATATCAGCATAATTGCTAGGCCTATCTCTTACACGTATTGATATATCAGCATAATTGCTAGGCCTATCTCTTACACGTATTGATATATCAGCATAATTGCTAGGCCTATCTCTTACACGTATTGATATATCAGCATAATTGCTAGGCCTATCTCTTACACGTATTGATATATCAGCATAATTGCTAGGCCTATCTCTTACACGTATTGAAATATCAGCATAATTGCTAGGCCTATCTCTTACACGTATTGGTATATCAGCATAATTGCTAGGCCTATCTCTTACACGTATTGATATATCAGCATAATTGCTAGGCCTATCTCTTACACGTATTGGTATATCAGCATAATTGCTAGGCCTATCTCTTACACGTATTGAAATATTCTCAAGGGTGCGTTGTACATATTTATTTCAATTTATGCGAGGTTTTCAGAGGGACGTGTAATACATTTGTGTTCGAATTTGTTAGAAATATTCAGAAAGGTGCATGTGCGTTATGAATATTTAGTTTTAATTTTTAGAAATGTTCATTGGGATATTGAAAAGGCGTGCGTTATGCATATTTATTTCTATTTGCTGTCTGTGATTGCAAGGATTTTTTGTTTGTTAACGGAAGCTCAGACGATTTCAAAATGCATGCTGTTTGTATACCCTGCGGTGATCACATCACATATACAACGGACTCTTTGGTTTTATTTTTTACATATAAATATATAATTTATACCGATTTTGTTCTGCCTTGCATTGTTCTGTAAAAGATTATGAAAGAAATACTCTGTAAACCAGCGTGCGAAGAGCGAATGAAACCAAACTACACTTGCATGATATGTTACGCGTGGAGCCTGATTGTATGTTTGTGTGCAGTTCGGTTCTTAGTTCTTCCGTTGTATAGCTATTGCTTCCACCGGTTTCTGAATTTTAGGAGACTGGTGTTTTGAGTCTGCAGTACTTTTTGTGAGAATATTCTGACAAATCTAATTGTTTAAAAACTTGAACAATTTATTTTCTACTGAGACTGGCAGATTATTAATATGTGAGTGGTACATGGATATTAGTCGCCTAATCTTGTTTGTTTTAACTGTCATTCAAAACGGGCATACAGAGCAAAATACTGCAGAACAAATGTCAATAATTTTTACTTTAAGATTCGTATTTTTTTTATTAAAGCAAGTCTGATGCCACATGGGTGCATCACAGAAAAAGATAATCACATTCATAAAGAAAATCTAGTCATAGAAATGTTTATGCACAGATATAGAGAAACATGCACTTGAATGCACAAATGCACACAAACATTTACATCTCTACTCCCTCTCTCTCTCTCTCTCTCTCCCCTCTCTCTCTCTCTCTCTCTCTCTCTCTCTCTCTCTCTCTCTCTCTCTCTCTCTCTCTCTCTCTCTCTCACTCTCTCTCTCACTCCCCCTCTCTCTCTCTCTCTCTCTCTCTCTCTCTCTCTCTCTCTCTCTCTCTCTCTCTCTCTCTCTCTCTCTCTCTCTCTCTCTGCAAATACAACCAAGCAAACGAACAAAACAAAAGAGAAAAGAAAAACCATGGCAGAGGGATTAATCGGAACAAAGGAAAGAGCAAAACATCTTCCGCACTCTTTCAGAGGTTTGTCCTCCTCTCCAGTCTTGTTTTTCTCCAGCTTTCCACTTCACAGATTTACGTTGAATCCAACCCCCTCATGGCAATTTAAAGGTGGACCCTGACGGATGAGTTTTTGCAAGAAACACGTCGAGATCACCAGAAAGACAGCCTTTTCAAGGATCGGAACACTCACTTTGCTCTGGTTTTCTAGAAATGCAACCGTCAAAACGGCGATTCCTCCTTGGCGGAGATGCCGGAGAGAGTAGCCATTTTGGATGGGGTGGGTGGAGGTCACTCATTGTGATTGAAGCGTTTTCTTTTTTTTTGTAGTGCAGTAAAAAAAAAAAAATGGAGTTGTTTCCTTTGTTGTGAGCGAAACTCTAGATAATCTGTATAATTGTTTTTTTATTAGGCTTGTATTGCAAAAAATGTCGTGCACACGATTTGGTCTAAACGCAGGCGGCCATTAGAAAAGAGACCGCACACGCCTTCTCCTTGAGTGAAAGAATTTGACTTCCAGCACCTCCGCCAAGGAGGAATCGCCGATTTGACAGTTTGATTTCTGGTAAACCAGAGCAAAGTGAGTGTTGCAGTCTCTATAAAGGGTGTTTTCCTGGTGATCTGGACGTGTTTCTTACAAAAACTCATCCGTCAGGGTACCCCTTTAAAGGACACCGAAAACTGTTCAGGAGTTACACACCAAACCAGTAGCCAATGGTATCTTACGAACATCCGCAAAATGGAGGCTTCTTAAAGACCCAACACATCACGTGTCAGAATCACGGTTTTCATGTGTTTTCCCTCTTATGCCTTGTAAGAAATCTTAAGAAATCTTCCTAGCATAAGAGGGAATGTGACACGTGACGTGGGGGGTCTTTAAAGACCCACCACATCACGTGTGAACATGTAAAGCGCGGTGAGTCCTGCTGTGTCAGGAGAATAGCGCTATAGATTTATTTATTGGCATTATTAAATTCAAAACGAAACATCACTTTGAAGAGCTGCCTCAATTTGAATTTGGGGGCATTTGTATGTGGGTCACACCTACCCAGAAAAAACCCTCAAAGGGACTTAATCTTGCTGGGTCAGTGTGTGTTTAAAGACCCCGTGACGCGCCACGGTTACGTCCCTTGTTTTTTTTCTGGGTTGCTTTGACCCACATTCGAATTTCCCCATATTCAAATTGAAGCTGCTCTTTAAACTGATGTGTTGCTTTCAATTTTGGGTCATTTATATGGGAGTCAGACTTGGTCAAAACAAGAGGGAAAACACGTGAATCCCGTGATTTTGACACGTGGTCGGGTGGCTCTTTAAGACAGATAAACTAATAAGATCATGTGAAGCATAGCGTATGATAAAACATGGTGAAAGCAAAAACAAAAAGAACATTTCCGAATCCAAAGCATATACACTATTAACTTCAAATTCAAGTTGACGATTTCGAGCACAAAGCCCTAAAGCATCAAACGTTTTCTTAAAAATCAAAATCCGTTTGTAACTTTTTTAACAATTGTAACTCCTTGACTGCCAGAGAAAATTAAAGAAAAAAATCATTGGGCAAATCATGCCATGAAAAAGACAACTGATGGAGCCAATCTGGCAAAATGGTCTGGGGATATAACTCTCTTGACTGTGTTAGAGCAAAAGCCAGCATATCAGGGTTATTCCTCTTCATCAGTGATGTCATCAGGTCAGTACGTAAAACGTTGGTGGCAGTCAAATTAACAAATTCCCCCAAAGGTGATTTTATGAACAGGCCTAAATCAAATTATTCCTAGCCACTATAAACAAACTTTATCCCCGCTCACTGGAATAGCAGCTGCCACCTCTGCTATTTAGTTATCATAATCGGACACAACAGACAGGCTTACATATAAATCAATATCCCTATGTCCTGCTCATGAATTGCATGGGCTGTTCTTTGTAAAATACCTTAATCCTCCTCAAAACGTCACACACAAAATCCGTTTAATATACAGTACTGACGAGTCTACGCGTTGGCTGGGTTAGTGCGTACCCCCCCCCCCCCCCCCCCCCCCCCTGAAATCGTAGAGATTGTAAAGAAATCACGTGATGCTTGCGTCATTTTTTTCCAATGGCGTTTATTTCTTCAGGCTACCATCTTTCAAACGAAAGAGAGCAACTTTCATAGAGTTAGAAGGTAAAATCTGAATCTACTCATTTTACGTGAAAGTTTCCTTTACACGCTTGGTGTGTGTGGGAAAGTTGCTATGGTTTACATATCAGTGTATAGAGATAAAAATGCAACACCCGTAATTACGGTGCGCACTGACCCGTACTGGTATGCAATTACCAATTTGTCATAGTCTTCAGAAATCCGTTTGCTTCTAGAAAACGGTTTCAGTTACAAACCAGAGCGTTGATACAGTGGAAGCAGAAACATTTTAACAGACGCTGGTGATCTAAATCTTTTCCAATATCGAACTGGAGATCCATAAATTGACGTCATATTACGATAATGCCTTAAGGGGTAGCAACGCCCTTCAGTACTCTATATATTTTGAAAAGTAACTTCATTCACAAACAGAAAGAGAGAAATACAAACACACCACACAATGACAAAAAACCCATTTAAAGTTGCTCAGTGGATGTAACGATGCAAAATTAAACCCTGCCCTGAAGATGTGTGAGGAAGTGTCCCAAGAGGTGCAATGATGCTTAGCACCAGAAACGCTTCCAGATTTGATTTTCCTGATTATTATTCTCTCTGAAAAGCTTTCTGTAATACAGTGGAACCTCCCATATAAGACACCCCCCCCCCCCCCCCATTATAAGACTCCCCCCCCCCCCTCCCCACTAATAGGGCTACTTCTCCGAGACATTGCCCTTCTTTGTAAGCATTAAAATTACCTCCCTTATACAACTCCATCCTATTTAAAGACCCAGTGACGCGCCACGATTAAGTACCTTGTTTTTTTTCTGGGTAGCTGTGACCCACATCCAAATTTCCACAACTTGAAATTGAGGCTGCTCTTTAAACTGATGTTTCGGTTTGAATTTGGGGCCATTTATATGGGAGTCAGACTTGGTCAAAACAAGATTTATTTCCAGTTATAAGAGGGAAAACACGTGAAATCCATGATTTTGATACGTGATCTGGTGGATCTTTAAGACCTCATTGTGGGTGATATTTGAAGGTCCTATAAGGGAGGTTCCACTGTCGTCCTATCTGGAGCAACGTTCATCGATCGAATGCGAAGTAAACAAGCAGAAGAAAAGCTAAGCCCATGTCACCGAGCAATAAGCTTCGTGAGTGTTCCGCAAGGTTTCCTAAACTTCACCCATAACCCTATCCCTAACCCCAGGGGACTCATAGAGACGGAGACACAATATATTATAGAGACAGAGACATAATATATAATAGCGACAGGGGCATATTGACGATGAACAACAACAATGAATAATAGGTTGTTTTTTATGTGTATGTTTTTTTTTTATCATTCTGGGTACATATAATCGAGTCAAAAGAAGACAGCTACTTTAAACAAGCATATAATAATATGATATCAGCTGAAACTCAAAATAAAGCACCTTGGATAACATATGTCAAATCTTTGCTACAATCACTGGGGGTGAACAATAGATTTAATTTCTATAGGCCACCGGCCCTTAGAAAGGCCAAAGTCATATAACATAAGCATATCAAAATATCGATTACGTTTTTTAACCACATTCTTTAAGATTAATAAGTAGGTCAACATAATAATGCTGATACTGGAAGCTGTGAGAAAACACAATCAGCAACGATGTCAATATCAATGGACATAATAATTATTAATTAACCCTGCTCGCTGTTATCTTGACTTTTTCGAATGGCATAAAATGGGTACATAGAAATTTTCCTTAACGTCGTAACCGAACCAGTCTTCAAAATATTAGTATAATGGCAGCATATTCCATGTAAGTATTTGTTTCTCATATTTGAATATAGAGGGCATGTAAATATAAAGTGTTGTTCATCTTCTATTACACCACATACTTGACACATAAAATTATTGTTAAGTGTTTCACTAAATGTTCGTCTAAACAATGACTCATTAATTGGAAGAACACCAACACGTAATTTTACTAAACAGTCTCTGAAACATCTATAGTCCAGGAAATCAAAGTATTGTTCTGGTTCAAATGAAGATTTAAGGCACATTGTGGACGATACATAGAGACGGGGGCACATCTAATGTATTCCGTCTGGTTTGTCCATCTTTATACAGGTCATTAAAATGAATTTTCGTCTTCACGACAGCATGTACAAACAGTGTTTCATCGATACTAGAATCAATCTAGTTTGTTATAAAAATAATTTGAGACACATCTACTATCTACATGACATCAGGTCATAATTGTCATTAAGATCAACTCGATTTGCAAGCAGTGATGCACCGAGGATCGAAAAGTGATAGGACAAACTGTCCTGAGACGAGCGAAATCAACAGGACAATGTCCTGGCTCTTGAAGAAATCAATAGGACAAAGCGTGCCAGTGCTAAACAAAAATAATCAGACATGTGTCCTGGCAAGGGAGAACACAATACCACATTTTCAATTTTAATAGGTCAATGGCCTATGACCGGGGCCTCGGGGCATCACTGCAGCAAGTTAATTCATGATAGCGAATCATCTATCTTAACATCTATATATACATAGTTATATACACAGTCAAAACAGTAAAATAATAACACCTAAATAATACTAGGATCAAGAATACAAAACAATCAGGTTCATTTAGTCCTATACTAGATAGAAAGGTAACGTAGCACACGTTTCGGACAATACGTACTTTAGCCGCCTCAAATAATTAAGAACATGAAAAATCCCGTTTTCCATGCGATTTAGAGACGGTTTCCTTCTGGACTAGTGAGGGAAAAGAATAAAATGATGCAATCAGCGGTAAAGTTGAACACAACAAGCAGAGATGCCGATAGAAAGCACGAGGTTTTTTATCTGCTATCGGCCATTTGTTCCTACTTTATTTTATAAAGCGCATTTATATACATTATATTAACCCCTTGACTGCGAGAGAGCATTAAAGAAAGAAATAATTGTGCAAATCATGACATGAAAAAGACAACTGATAGAGCCAATCTGGCAAAATGGTCTGGGTATATGACCTCTATTGACTGTTTTAGAGCAAAAAACAGAATATCAGAATATCTCCCTTGCTCGCCCCTTTAGACCAGATGGCGCTGGCACCACCACTACCTGCTGATTGGCTGGAGAGGGGTGACGTCGCTGTGCGCTCATTGGCTAAGTGGTAGTAGGTGTCTTCGGGATCAGTTCCGGTGTTTGGCAGAGTCAAAGAGAGTAGCAGATTAGAGGAAGTTACAAGCACAGAAACTTCCAGAAGGTGGGGGAACTATCCACGAGGAGAGACTCGTGGAGGAGGCGGGGTCGTTCAGCTCTCCGTAGGGCCTATGGAGGCACGAGGCATCCACCAACTGCCCCAAATCCTAACAAAAAAAACCAATCCTATCCATAACCCTATCGCTAACCCCAGGGACTCATAGAGACAGAGACACATAGAGACAGGGACATAATATATTATAGAGACAGGGGGCACATTGAGGATGACACATAGAGACGGGGGCACATCTAGTATATACCGTCCGGTTTGTCCATTTTTATGCATACCATTTTAAATGAATTTTCGTCTTCACGGCAGCATGTACAGTGTTGCATCGATGCTAGAATCAATCTAGTTTGTTATTTTAAACAAATTGAGACACATATACTATCTACATGACATCATGTCTTAATTGTCATTAACCCTTTCACTGCCAAAGTCGCATTTTAGCACCACAGTGATTTAACACCTATGTCACTATAAAGGCATCAAATTGGGGTCTATTATCAAAAGACCCCATTGTCTTACTTTTCGGAAGTAAGGGTAGACCTTATTTTATAAATGTTGTCACAGAAGAATCCCCAATAATGCAAATGGATTTTGTTCTCTACCCAGGTAAATTTAATGGAGCATTTTTGGCTGAAATATGGCTGGCGGTGAAAGTGTTAAGATTAACCTGTTTTGCAAGCAGTGATGCACCGAGGATCGGCAGGTGATAGGACAAACTGTCCTGAGACGAGAGAAATCAATAGGACAATGTCCTGGCTCTTGAAGAAATCAATAGGAGAAAGCGTGCCAGTGTTAACAAAATTAATCAGACATTTGTCCTGGCAAGGGAGAACACAATATTACATTTTCAATTTTAATAGGTCAATGGCCTATGACCGGGGACTCGGGGCATCACTGCAGCATGTTAATTCATGATAGCGAATCATCTATCTTAACATCTATATATCTATACATAGTTATATACAGTGAAAACAGTAAAATGATAACACCTAAATAATACTAGGATCAAGAATATAAAAACAATCTGGTTCATTTAGTTCTCTATTACATAGAAAGGTAACACACGTTTCGGACAATACGTACTTTAACCGTCTCAAATTATCACGAAAATGAAAAATCTCGTTTTCCAGGCGATTTAGAGACGGTTTCCTTCTGGACTAGCGAGGGAAAAGAATAAAATGATGCAATCAGCGGTAAAGTTGAACACAACAAGCAGAGATGCCGATAGAAAGCACGAGGGTTTTTATCTGCTGTCGGCCATTTGGTTTAAAGAATTTTATTAGGTCCACAGTACATGAACACACATAGATAATAAGCATATCAGCAGCAACAAGCTATATATTATTGTGCCATCTTTACATAGAAAAATATGATTTCACGACTGTTGAACACAGATAAATTAGATAGGAACAAATGAGTGTGTATTTTTTCTCTTTCTTCTTATCTTTTCTACTATAGTTTGCATTTCAATTCAATTGGCAGATGTCAGTCAATATTGATGTTTCTATCTAATTTATCTGTGTTCAATGGCATCTTGTCACCTGCATCTAAATGTGGGAATAGGTCTCATCGATTACCTCCACTCTCCGCCTTCTCTGCATGTGATCATACGTATCCCCCTCCTCCGCGCGCAGGCCATCATACAGCCGATTCTCTCCCCCATCACCCCCACCTCCTTCCCCACCCATCTCTTCACCCCGACCTCCTCCCAATTTCAAGTGATGGTAATCTCCCTTGCTCGCTCCTTTAGACGAGGTGGCGCTGGCACCACCACGATCTGCTGATTGGCTGGAGATGTGTGACGTCGCTGTGCGCTCATTGGCTAAGTGGTTGTAGGTGTCTTCAGGGTCAGTTCCGGGGTTTGTTGTGGTTGGGTTTTGGGGGTTCGCGTTCAGACGGTTGTACACGTCTTCGTTGGGATCGCCACGGTTCATTTCAGGCCCTGCCACTGAAGCAAAGACCGTGTTGGTAGCCCCAGACAGGTGGTTGTACACGTCTTGGTTGGGATCACCACGGCTCATTTCAGGCCCTGCCCCTGAAGCAAAGACCGTGTTGGTCGCCCCAGACAGGTGGTTGTACACGTCTTGGTTGGGATCGCCACGGCTCATTTCAGGCCCTGCCCCTGAAGCAAAGACCGTGTTGGTAGCCCCAGACAGGTGGTTGTACGCGTCTTCGCCGTCAGTTGCAAGGTGCTGCGGGTTCGGCCTTGCCCCGCGCCCGTGTTGTGGGTGAGAATTCAGATGACTGTAGTCATCCTCAGGGAAAGAATCGTCAACGTGCATGGGTCTGAGATCGCTCGGACCGCCTGTACGTCAAAGAAAAAGAGGAAGGAGATGTAAGGAAACCGCGTATGAACAATTCGCATGGTAACGTTGAAAAATAACCTGGGTGATCCTGTTCAAATACGTTTTATTTATTCTCTCTGGTGTGGATTTCTTCGTTCTTCGCTCGATCGCTCATACAGTTTCCTGTTCAATTATGAGCGCGGATGCGTCATGCTGCCGTTTATGCGCCCAACTAAGAAATAATAGTTAGGCCCGGCATGTCCGAATTCGGCTGAAGAAAATATTTGTAAGAAAAATAAAGGCAAGGAAATGGACCAGTATTGGTCAGACAGATAGGTTGATAACAAGTAAGTAAAATATGGGACAAGCACAGAGTCAACGGAGAGGCGACAGATTAGAGGACGCTACCTGCAGAGAACTTCAAGGAGTTGGGGGAACCATTTGTACCGAAAGACCAACACACACACACACCAGCACACACCCAAACACACACCAACACACACACACACCACACACACACACACCACACCGGCATCTTGACGGGGAGTGGGTGGGTGAGGTGGAGTTGAGGATTTTAATATGGAATAAGATTACATTACGGAACAATTTTACTCTAGGCATCTTCAATGCCTACTGACCTGCACTTCTGTCAGGGGAGTGTTGGTTCGTGTTGGTCATCTCTTTGCCCAGCCCTGAGGTCCTGGTCTTTCTTGACCGCCTGGGAAAAAAAAGAGTTCCGCATCATGACCAGGACTAGAGAGTATTTTATAATTAAAGCCTACGTGGAATAAACGGTCAGTCAAGTATAGATTCAGCTATGTGTGTGTGTGTGGCTTTTGTTTCGACTCTGCAGTGGAACCTCCACCCCCAAAACTCATAAACCTCCCCATTATAAGACTCCATCCCATATAAAACCAACTTCTCTGAGACATTGCCCTTCATTCTGGTGTCCGTGGGTTGAATAACGAGGGCTAGGGCCCTCGACATGATATCGCTCTGTGTAACTGGTGTGTTGTTTCTGTTTGTGTCACTACATTGCCCTTCCGGGTAAGTATTAAAAATTACCTCTCTTATAAGACCCCCTCCCTTATAAAGACCTCATTTTGGACGATTTTTTTTGTAAGGTATCTATAGAGGGAGGTTCCATTGTATTTCATCATTACACGGGCCCTTTTTTTGAGGATTTAGTTGGTTTGGGGGGGGGGGGTGTTTTGGAAATTTTAAATTTAAAACTCAAGTGGCCTTTATCATTGGTCTGTAGAAGGGGCCAACAGTAACGTAAGAGTTGTACAATACAGGGTTTTCTACAGTACAGTCGAACCTCACTTAACGGACACCTCAGTATCACGGGCACCTCAGTATACCGGACAATTTTTGTCAGTCTGTAATTTTTTCCTTCATATTTATGACTAAGGGTGTCTCTGGTGGAGCGATCACCCCGCTATTCAGGACAAACGGATCAGAGTTACGTGATACTCAGTCTGAACCACTATTAAGTAGGGTGGTTTACCACTCAGTAATCTGACCACCATGATCACAAATTTTTGATGGCATAGTCAAAGAAAAGATTCAGGCTATATTTATTAAAGCAAAAATCACAGGCAAGGGATTTTGAAACATCAAGGAAAGATCATGGACAATTTGAGTGAAATCATTCCTTTGCTTTATTGGTTAGTCCATGTTTGTCAATAATTAAAAAAAAAGAGTGATTCTTTTCATAATGCAGGGGCGTAGCTTTATGTGTTGCCTTCGTAAAGAGTGATCAGTAGAAAAACGGGCACCTCACTATTACGGATCAGTTTTTGACGGCGGTCTGTTGGGTGGGTGTGGGTGGGGTTGGTGGGTGGGGGGGGGTGGGTAGCATTTTGGACCAAATTGGACAACTTTTTTCGTTGCCGACTGGGTTTTAAGCGTGTGCTTTCGAGAGTAGGCTTGAGTCCAAAGAAAACGAAACGGGCTGGGTGAATGAGCAAGGCAGCGTGGGAATTTACCGTAGAACATGGACAAAGACGTAGGATTTGCAATATAGAGAATATTGAGCAGACACACACAAGCGCGCGTAGAGAGAGAGGAGAGAGAGAGAGAGAGATCGAGAGAGAGGAGAGAGGAGGAGAGAGGAGAGGAGAGGGAGAGAGAGAGAAGAGAGAGAGCTAGGAAAAGGGGAAAGGGGAAGAGGAGGACAGAAGGAGAGAGAAAGAGAGAGGAGAGAGAGAGAGAGACGAGGGAGAGAGAGAGAGAGAGAGAGGGAGAGACAGACGGAGAGACAGAGAGAGAGAGAGACAGAGACAGACAGACAGAGAAGAGAGAGAGGACAGACAGACAGAGAAGAACAGAGAGAGAGAGAGTAGCTAACGCGCTGCACTAACCTCCAGCAGATAACAGCGATCACCACCACCACCCACCACCACCACCACCACCACACAGCTCACCACCGCTGCTACCACCCGAGTCTTTCTTATCCATCGTCGTCGTCGTCGTCGTCGTCGTCGTCGTCGTCGTCGTCGTCGTCATCATCATCGCCATCAACGTTCCCCTCTTTTCTGTTACAAGAAAGCAATAGACATTTGTTGTTGTTGTTGTTGTCGTACCCTGGCTTAAAGACTCCAGGGATCATCCCAACAGCCGAAAAAACACTTGAACACTATATGGTACAAATGCATCAGCTAGGGATGAGAACATTACGTGTGTGATCGTTTTTTTATTACCCCGCCACGTATGCAGCGACACTCCGACTTCGGAGGATTTTTTAAAATACTGATCTTGTCATGGCTAAAGACAATCCCCGCATAACTATGCAGAACATAACAACATTTTTGTTGTAGCCTTGGTGTTCTAGCCTATGCGAATTGGTCTGGCCACAGCCTTAAGCCGAGCAGGTAAATGGACAGTAATCTCTCCACAATAAGCCAAAACAAATAATTTGTAAACACGAATTACGAAGTGCGGGGAAGTGGATAATTAATATGTTTGTTTGTTTGTCTCTCTCATGATCAGTATTACGTAGCTCTTTAC
>CM065697.1:37530637-37586390 GCA_017654935.2 Phymorhynchus buccinoides
GATTTACAAAAACAAATATGTGGCCAATCACGAAATATTTTGCACTGGTTTTGCAAAAGGTTACTTTAACCTATTGGCTCCAGTTTATATGGTACACAGGTATGGTTGTCTGTCTTTCAGGTGAAAATTGTGGCAATTCGATGTGACAAAACCGGAAAATTACTGTCGACCATACGGATCAGCAACATTCGCTATCGGAAAACCAGTTGCACGACTTCTGTTGTCCCTGATCCCCCGTACGACTCTCCATGTGAGGCCTCTACAGAGTCAAGCTTTACATCACCTGCCACCTCACCACTACCTACCTCCACAACAGGTAAGACCGACTAAAGACTGACTAAGTAATAACTAGACTGTATTTCGAGTGGGCATATGCCAGCAGGTACTATCACAAAGTAGGAAAAAAATAGGCTGAAAATACCCCTAGACTTAACTCTGTCACCGCCAAAGTCGCATTTTAGCACCACAGTGATTTACCACCTATTTCACTAAAAGGCATTCCAATTGGGGTCTATTATCCAAAGACCCTATTGTCTTAGTTTGGGGAAGTAAGAATAGACCTTATTTTATATATGTCACAGAAGAATCCCCAATACTGCAGATGGATTTTGTTCTCTACCCAGGTAAATTTAATGGAAATGTTTGGCTGAAATATGGCTGGCAGCTGAAAGGGTTAATAACGTGATTTAATTTAGGTCGCCAGACTTTCTTTCTCCTTGTCTGTATTCATTTCTCTGTCTTTTTAATAGGCTATGAGGCAGAGTCATTGAAAATATACACAGCAACACTCGCACCCACCGCGGCCCCCAATACTCACAGGATAAAAGCATTCGAGTTACAGACAAAAAACCAGTTTCATACTTTGGCCGCTTCAATTAAATGGGACCACCCGCTTTGTTTAGGGAGGATCCGTTACAAGGTTGGTTTTGATGCCATAGATTGACGTTAGAGGGTGTAAAGATGCTTGACAGGAAATCCATCCCCCCCCCCCCACACCACCATGCGTCAGCATGTGCCGGCTGCGTGGCCGGAGTGGGTCAATTTGTGGTGCCGGCCCTGTGGCTTTTCCATGCACCCCCAAGGCAATCAAAAACGGACTTGTCTTGTGCTGGAAAACAACACCATGTGAGCAGGCAATTTAGCACGCCCTACGAGATTCTCCACCCCACCACGTACATCCCTACACAGGGCATAAATTGTGTGGACTTCATTTCTGTTAGATGACAACGGCCACCATCATCGTGCAATCACATCATGCCAGCCAGCACCTACATGATGAGGGAAAGTGTATTATGAATACAATGCATGCCCGCCCGTGCTCTCCCGGACAATGACATCGGAGTTGAACATGTCTGTGGCATTATCCGGACCAGCCGTAGAAAAGCTCCACTGTAGTAGCCCAGCCAAGCATCCTCGTACCGTCCATAATTTACGGGATGGTTCCTACACGAGAGGATGTGGGCGTCAGGATGTTCCAGCCAACGGCATATCAGACAACCTCAATTTTGCAGCTATTATTGAGGAGACGGCGTTGTAGGGCCAGTGATCGGGCCCCGTGCGTGGTCACACCCCCGTTAACAGGTACATTGATTGTAAAAAAATTTTCGCAACTGATGGCCCAAACACTCATTTCTTTACGGTGACTTATTCCTCCCATGCACTGTTTCATGGTCGATTTTCAGGGGTAGTCTCTCGTCAACCGTTCATTGTCGTTACTTACTCGTTCCTTCTGTCCCCCCTCTCTCCCCCCCCCCCCCTATAGTATTCTAATGATTGCTGTGTGGAGGTACATTCGGACCAGTTCAAAGAATTCGATGGGAGCCGTTTTTTTTAGGTGAATAACATGTTCATTGTGTCACGTTATCAATGTGAGAAAAAAACGTCGTCAAACGTATGACCCATAGCGAGCGTTGCTATGTATGTGTTTTAAAACTAACAGCAATCAATCTTTAAGTGGTCTGAGCAGAGCTACTTATAAATTATCTGCCATGTTACACTCATCTGGCTTGCTTCCGCAGTAAATGTAACAGCAGGGTAATTGTTGATTCTTTGCCAACGCGTTATGCCCCTATGCTTTGCTGATGCGTTATGTCGCTATGCACACTTTACTTGAGTTTAATGTACCTGTCCTTCCTGTAATCTGCTTATCTTTGGATGTCTTTATGTATCCAGATCTGGTTGGTTCATATGTTTTCAATGTATTTGTGTTAGAGGGATCACTTACAGAACTCAATGCTTTTGCTGTTTGGCTGACACACACAATGACGTGAGTTAATCTGTTTAACTTTGATCAAGTATGCAGAATATGAACAATTATATTTGTTATTGCTTTATATTTTTTGCAGCTGCTCAAACTCTTTTCTAGAATAAGATTGTCAATTTGGAACTTGGATTTCAATTTTTGCAAAGCAGATTTGAAATTGCGGGGTTTCTATTCTGCAGTGGGATCAAAATTGAACTTCTTGACTTGTGGATTCAGACTTTTGGCAATAAATCTACAAATCGACGTACATGTAGTCTATAGCATAACACTCAAATTAAAAACAGACTATTGTGCGTACTTAGTATTTGCATGTAAACTCCTGAGTGCATCCAGTTGGAAAAAAAACACAACAAAATCTTCTGTATGCTTTTAAAGACGCGCGACTGCATGCACGTTTTTAACGTCAAGTCAAAATTTTATTTAGAGATGTACATTGAATATAAACAAACCCACATGATGTATAAGTTTTTTTTTGTCTCCATCAAGCCATCTAACAAAAACAAAATTCAAAAGTTGTGTGGTCTATGTGTGTGTGTTTGTGTGTTGTGTGTGTGGTGTGTGTGTCGTGTGTGTGTGTGCTGTGTGTGCCTGTGCCCTTGTGTCGAGTGTGTGTGTGTGTGTGTGTGTTTAGTGTGTGTCAACACAAAGCACATCAGAAACTACTTCGGTAATGACGTCAGGATTATCTGTTGAACAGTCATCTGTGCGAGGTATTATGGATTTGTTTTCGTTAAACGTTAAATTGTGGATTTTGACCAATGAACCTGCGCTTGATCAATGCCTTAATCTTTGTAGCATGTTGTCGATTACTATGATAGAAAACGAGTAACAGAATGCGAATATTGCAAGTAAGTTGGTAACTGTATCCTAAGTATTCATCACATCTATACTAGCAGGCCTACATGGTTTTATTTAACGTACAAACAATTGTCATAGGTAAAAGCGCATAGTAATAAACTTACAGACTATTCCTACCTCGTTTGTATTCGATATACATAAACTCCTTGATGTTACGATACCGAACCTTAGAATGCAAACTGATGGACTTTACTCCATGTGCCAACGGTAACCTCAAAGCACACCAATTAACATTTTCCAAAACAAAATGTATTCAGTTGATATACATGTTTAAATGAATAAAACACAGCTGCCTTGGTAGTCATTAGTGAATGAAGCCAAACCAAACAAAATTCAAAAAACATATTAAGAGGGCAAAAGGCTAAAACAAAATAGCCCATAGTGCCATTTATGATAGGCCTATGCTATGCGTATTGCTATGCTATAAAGCTTAAACATGAAAAAAAACACCTAATGTATTCGCTTGTTTGACGGTTTTGTTTTCTCCTGTTGTGCTCACGCGGCATCAATGGATTGCAATTTTAAAAAAAAGGGGGGGGGGGGGGCCTGATTTTAAGTCGTACATAAAAAATGTGTATCACAGAGAAATGCATTTAAAATGTTAAAAAGTATGCATCTATGTAAGGCTGGAGAGCCACGTTCTCGAAAACTTTGAGATTCAAGTAAAAACTCTGTGTCTGTCTGGTCGTGTTTGTGTGTGATGTGTGTCCTGGTGTGCGTGTGTGCGAGTGCGTTGTGTGTGTGTGCGTGCGGTGCGCGTGCGTGCGTGTACGTGCGTTCGTCGTTGTGCGTGTGTAAGTGGGTGTGTGGTCCCGTGTTGCGTTGCATGTGTCCCATGTGTCCTGCCCATGCATGCGTGCTTGTGCTTGTTTGTGATGTTATGAACACGAAATCCCATCAAATGAATTAGTTTCAACATCAGAGCCACCAGTTTCAACGTCGTCCGAGCCAGGTATGACGAATGTTGTAAACATCAAAACTGGCTCCTGCTTGGTAAAGTGAGGGTCTAACCGTTTCCTCTTTTCCTTAGCATGTTGTTCAGCCTTTTGATTTTTCTTCTTAAACTCAATTTGTTATTTTCTTTCTTCTGCTTCCACCGTTCAGAGTTCACATCAGTAACTTCAGAAAGTGAATAAATCTTGGTTGTTACCTCGTGTACGAATGTCCGTTTACTGGTGTCATTATGACAAATTGTTTAATCCATTGCATCTTCCTGATCTGTATTGTGTATCTATCCGGTTGCATTCAGATTTTCGTGTTGCCATCATTTAGCTAGTCTGCATGGCTAGACCCATGCTTAGAATGGCTTAACAAAATCGTTGTTTATGCTCCATTCTTGATTCTTTCGATTTCAACTTATACTTTTTCTCGCTATAAAAAAAAGTCTGTTTGCGAAGATCATTGGGAGTATGGTTGCTTCGTTGATGTACGGGTATTTTAGAAATGATAGTTCTCCTGTTGATGATTTTTGTGTTGTGATGAACGATGCATAAAAGTGTTTGTGTGAGTTCTTGTGGTAAGTGGGTTAATACAATGAAAACAATTTTTTTAAATAGCTTCGTTTCCAAATGTTCCCTGCGGGGATACCGGGGGTCTTTTGTACAAAAAATAGTTCCCCCACCTCCTGGAAGTTCTGTGCTTGTAACCTTCTTCTAATCTGTCACTCTCTTCGACTCTGCTTTTTTCCCTTTGCTTACTATACTTTGTCCGGGTTTTTTGTCTTTGTCCATTCTGCCTATATGGCAATCTTTTATATATCTTTTTTTTTTTACTAGTATGTGTTTGTTATCCTTTTTTTACTTTTGTTTTAATAGCCTCGATCCGATAAATAGAGTAAAGTGACTCAACGTTTCCAGCACTGTGTGGCACTTATGTGGTATAGGGTCAATGATGGAGGTGTCATGCTATGAATTGTACTGTATGTTTTGTTGTTTTCAGGTTGATTGTACGTTGGTAAGATACATTGATGAGAGTCTGTATTTGCGACAACCACAAATTTCACTTTTTCTGTACTTTAACCATTTAACTAACCCTAACCCTAACCCTAACCCTAACCCTATCCCTAACCCTAGAAAAAAAGTGAAATGTGTGGTTCATGCTCAATGTCGCAAATACACATATGTCATAGGTAGCGAGCTACTTATTTTTACGAGCTACCTGCGACAATTTTCATGCGACAAGTGTTTCGTAATAAGTGGTCGAACTTAACGCGGTGACAGTCCTGAGATGACCATAGCTGTTGACGAGACTATAATGGAAAAAACCAAGAAGAAATAAGAGAAAGAGAAAGGAATCACAAATTGGTATTTCTTACTTTATAACCCAGATAGGCACTCTAAACTTTAACAGGTTATTCCCTTGGATATGATGCCTACTCTCACCCCCACCCCATATAAAAATAATCTAATGATACAGTGGAACATCCTTTATAAGAACCTTAAAAAATCACAAAAAATTAGGTATTTTTCTAAGGGAGGGAGTCTTATAAGGGAGGTAATTGTAATACTGACAAAGAAAAACAGCAAAATGTCTCAGAGAAGTAGGTCATATGGGGGATGGAGTGAGTCGTTCCCCTTAATGGGAGGTCTTATAAGGGAGGTTACACTGTAGTGGCAATAGAAAACGCAAACGACTAAGAGAAAGACACACACACACACAAATATGTGACAAATACAAAATAATAAACTCGAAACTCGGCTCCTTCGAGTGAACAATCTGCCCCCCACCCCCATGCAAATCCCTAATTGCGATTACCAGATCGGCAGACAATTGGAACAAAAGACAAGACCGTGCTATTTAATAACGACGAGAATAACAATGGGGGGAGGGGGCAGTGAACATTATGGTAAAGTGGGTCAAACTGCCATCCTCCCTTAGGAAGAAATTCTTTTTCTCTTCTATTTTCTTTGAACCTACAAAGATTTTGTATTAAAAATGTAAGCGATGAAGGCTCAACCACACTAACAAAGCGCCCCCTCTCTTAGCTAGAAAATTCTTTTTGTCTTCTCTTTTCTTGAACCTACGCCATTTTCTTTCTTGAGGTGTATAGGGTGTTTTTGTTTGTGGCTTCAAGCCACAAACCTATTACTCACTTTGTCGGTCGGTCTGTCGGTCCAAAATGGTCGCACATTTTGACAAAATTGTCGCACTTCAAATCGAGGCTACACTTCAAAATTAATTGAGGCCGCTCTTTAAAATGATGTATTTTAAAAGCGTACAAAAATAATAAACATACGTAATACAGACACTACAACAGACACGACGAGTATGCGGTGCTTCTTTCGATGAGCATAAGTAGGATACCATAGTTTTAAATGTTTTCCAAAAGATATAAAAAGTTTCGAAATGGTGCAGAGATAACATTCTGAGTTTACAGATTAAAATTATTGAAAAGCCAGGGGAGGTAACTCATGATTGGAGTGGTAAAAAATAGACCGCGTGCAACAAACTATTGCCATTTCGCGCTTGTTTTCTCTTTAAGGTGGCTTTTTTTGTGTATTGTTTTAAATGTTTGGATAAATTCATCATCCTTTGTTTTTCTTACCTTGACATTTGGGGTAGCTGATTCTAGCTGCAGTTTAATGCTTCAATTTGCTTCTTTGGATGGCTTTTTGCCTTCTTTTGTTTGAATGTTCTGACAGATTATGCGTTGCTTCATGTACAGCTTCTTTTCCTTGCTGTTTGAGTGGTCGCCTCACTGACTTCTTGTGTTTTGAATTTCTGGAAATTATTATTTTGTTTTGTTTCCTTTGCTTCCCCCTCCCCTTTTCTTTTTAATCTTATCATTGTACTTTGTATTGATTGTGATGTGTTTTGTTTTATGCTTTTTCCTTACTTTTATTTTTTGTCTTTTTTGGTGTGAAATGTATTTTCGATGCTTTTTGTTGTGTTTTTTATTTTCAAAAGGATAAGCTACGAAGCTAGACAGACACGTAAATATGGGCTAAATCATGATCGGACAGCAAAGTTTAGGACACTTTATTATACACTAATACACACGAACAATGGCAGGTAGCATTAAAATAGCCTCTCTTCATTGCCAGGGTCTAAATCATTTTGTGAAAAGACGAGATGTTTTACAGTACTTAAGACAACAACAATATTCTATTTATCTTTTACAGGATACACATTTTACAAAAAAAACTAAAGGGTCAGATTAGATGAGAATGGGGTTATGAATGTGTTTTTGCATCACACACAAACAGATCAAGGGGTGTGGCAGTTCTATACAACAATAATTTTGAAATTAAAATCGAAAAAACAATTAAAGACAATAATAAAGCCCAGGTACAGATGGTTTTACAACTATTATTTTTCAAATTTTTCTTGGGGATTTTGTAGTTAGATCACTAAATGAAAGTTTTTTGAAAGGTTGTTTGTCAACGACTCAAAGGGAAGGGGTTATAATTTGTTTACCAAAGGGAGATAAACCGAGAGAATACCTAAAAAAACTGGCGACCAATTACCCTTTTAAATGTTACTTACAAAATTGGATCCAGTTGCATAGCAAACAGGTTAAAAAATGTATTAACAACATTAATTCATGAAGATCAGACAGGATTTATAGCGGGAAGATACATTGGTGATAACATACGCATTATATGTGATTTAATACATTATATTGAAAAAAGAAATTTACCTGGGCTTTTGGTGTCTATCGACTTTGAGAAGGCGTTCGACTCTGTAAATTGGAACTATATGTACAATGTCAATGTCAATGGGTCTACACTTTCTATCATGATATTAAATCTTATGTTATTGTTAATGGAAAAGTATCGCAAGTCTTTCCTATAGGGCATGGTTGTAGACAGGGGGATCCAATATCACCTTATATTTTTGTACTTTGTGCAGAGTTATTAGATTCAAAAATTCGTGAAGATAAAGATATAAAGGGAATACAGATATCAGACTCAGAGTTCAAAATTACTCAGTTTGCAGACGACACATCATTTATGCTACAGGGTGATGAAGAATCATATGAACATTTTTTTTGCAACACTTGAAGAGTTTGAAGAAATATCTGGCTTAAAACAAAATTTTGAGAAAACTATCAACGTTTGGTTAGGTGGCAAAAAGAACTCGAATGTCATATACTTACCGAATAAAAACATGAAATGGAATCCACCTAAATTTAAAATCCTAGGACTCTGGTTAACGAACGATCTATTAAACATAACTGAAATCAATATGGTTGATAAGATGTATGAAACAAAAGTGTTGTTCAAATTCTGGTCACAAAGAACATGCACTCCTTTAGGTAGGGTAGCTGTTTTAAAATCTTTAATACTTTCAAAGTTAGTTTATTTATGGATATTACTACCAAACCCACCAGATAATGAAATAAAAAACCTACAAAAATTATGTTTTAAATTTGTATGGGATAAAAAGCCTGATAAGTTGAAACGAACTCTTTCGGTTCATGATATTGAAAACGGAGGCATTGGAGTCCCAAACATACAAGCATACATACAAGCACTAAAACTGTCCTGGTTAAGAAAATTAATTACCTGTAATATTAAATGGAGGAAAATAATACACTCCCCATATCCAGATACAGCAAATATTAACAACTTTGGGTCAAAAAAGTTTATAAAAAAACAACAAGCTCCACAGTTTTTGGACAGATGTATTCAAGGCTTAAGATCAATTAAATTTTCATGGTGAGTTTAAAAATAACAAAGAAATCACCTCAGCCTATCTTTTTCAACGATAGATTTAAAATTAACAACAGTTATTTTTGCTACATGGCATGGGTAAGAAAGGGAATATATTTTGTGCAGGATATATTGAAAGATAATGGGGGATTTTTAACTGATAGAGAATTTTTGCAGAAGTGGGCAATAACTGTAAATTTTCTTAACCATCTAGGCTGTATCCAATCTATTAAAAAATACATGGGACAGAGAAATATAATTAGTGACAGCAAAGAAAAGAATGAAAATGCAAAAGCATTGCAAATAATATGCAGTGTAACGAAAGGAAGTAAAGCATATTATAATTTATCTTTAGGAAAAAATGAAATCTACGATATACATGCACTTATGAAGTGGGAACAGAAACTTGACATAGTAATTGACTGGGAGAAAGTTTTGAAAAAAATAAGAAAAATTAAAGAAATAAAATTGAGATGGTTTCAACTTAAAATATGTCATGGGATCCTAGTTACAAATAGTATTCTAAAAAGAATGAGAATAGTGGAAAATGAAGAGTGTAATTTCTGTAATGAGGAAAAAGATACTATACAACATTATTTATGGTATTGCCAACATTCTCAAGTGTTCTGGATGAACTTGGAGAGAATATTAAAAGATAAATGTTTAAATTGTGAAGGCTATTTTTTAATGTTGAACTAGTTTTATTTGGTGAAGACTAAAACATTAACAAAACAAACTTTCGATCTGATATTACTAATAGCTAGATACTTTGTCTATATATGCAGAATACACAAAACAAAACCAACAACAAGGAACTTTCTACAGGAATTGAAAAAACAATATATTTTAGAAAAATTTACACATGCCATGGAAATGCGCATTGATGAATTCAACAAAAAGTGTTTACACTACCTAAACTTGCTACGTAAGTAGGTCTAAGGTTGTTTTTGTGTGCGTGGGTTTAAACAAAACAATATTCTTTTATTTTTATTATTGTCTGTGTATGATTTAGCATAATATATAGTGTTTAGTCCACTGCAATAACACTTACATTGGGATATTTGCTTTCCTTTGTCATACCGTTTCAATTCTAGTTTCGAAATGTTCATGTTGATCATAATCACACACGCCCCTTTTTTATGTTCCCTTTATGTTCTATTTTTTTGTTTTGTTTTTCTTTTCTTTCCTTTGTTCTTATTATTATTATATAAAACCCTTGTGAAGCTGGTTTCAAGATAAACTAGTAGATTCTAGAGGAGATTGATTTTCAATTGCCGCTAATTATATGCTGATTTGTTTTATTTGATTATGATGAATATTCAGCATGACTGAATTAATCATTGTGATATTTAGTTCTCAAAAAGAATATTGTCTTGCAACATACATTATGGAAGAAGAGAACCTTCTTTGCAAGGGAGAAAACACACACACACGTTGCCAAAAAAAAACAAAAAACAACAAGATAACCTCGAAACTCAGCTCCTTCATGCAGATCCCTAATTGTGATTATCAGACAACTGGAACAAAAGACAAGACCGTGCTATTTAATAACGACGAGATTAACAATGGGGGGAGGGGGCAGTGAACATTTATGGCAAAGTGGGTCAAACCGCCATCCTCCCTTAGCAAGAAATTCTTTTTCTCTTCTCTTTTTTTTGAACCTACAAAGATTTTGTATTAAGCCATTTCACCGCCAATGTCGCATTTTTGCACCACAATGATTTAACACCCATGTCACTAAAAGGCATCAAACCAGGGTCTGTTATCCAAAGACCCTACTTTCTTAATTTTGGGAGGTATGGTATAGGATCGACCTTACTTTATACATATCACAGAGGAATTTCCAGTATTGCAGATGATTTTTTTTTCTTTACCCAGGTAAGATTAATGGAAAACGTTTGGCTGAAAAATGGCCGGCGGCGAAAGGGTTAAAATGTAAGCGATGAAGGCCCAGCCACACTAACAAAGCGCCATCCTCTCTTTGCTAGAAATCCTTTTTTTTCTCTTCTCTTTTCTTGAACCTACAAAGATTATGTATTAAAATGTAAGCGATGAAGGCCCGCCACACTAACAAAGCGCCCCCTCTCTTAGCTAGAAATCATTTTTGTCTTCTCTTTTCTTGAACCTACAAAGATTATGTATTAAAATGTAAGCGATGAAGGCCCTCCACACTAACAAAGCGCCCCCTCTCTTAGCTAGAAATCATTTTTGACTTCTCTTTTCTTGAACCTGCAAAGATTATGTATTAAAATGTAAGCGACGAAGGCCCAACCACACTAGCAAAGCGCCCCCTCTCTTAGCTAGAAAATTCTTTTTGTCTTCTCTTTTCTTGAACCTACAAAGATTTTGTATTAAACTGTAAGCGACGAAGGCCCAACCACACTAACAAAGCGCCCCCTCTCTTAGCTAGAAATCATTTTTCTCTTCTCTTTTCTTGAACCTACAAAGATTTTGTATTAATATGTATTGACAAAGGCCCAACCCCACTAACAAAGCGCCCCCTCTCTTAGCTAGAAATTCTTTTTGACTTTTCTTTTCTTGAACCTACAAAGATTATGTATTAAAATGTAAGCGATGAAGGCCCAACCACACTAACAAAGCGCCATCCTCTCTTAGCAAGATATCCTTTTTCGCTTCTCTTTGAACCTACAAAGATTTTGTATTAAAACGTAAGCGATGAAGGCCCAACCACACTAACAAAGCGCCCCCTGTCTTAGCTAGAAATCCTTTATGATGAAGGCCCAACCACACTAACAAAGCGCCCCCTCTCTTAGCAAGAAATCCTTTATGATGATGGCCCAACCACACTAACAAAGCGTCCCTCTCTCTTAGCAAGAAATCCTTTCCTTGATCTCTTCTCTGTTTGTGAACCTACAAAGATTTTGTATTAAAACGTAAGCGATGAAGGCAAGAAATCCTTTATGATGATGGCCCATACCACACTAACCGTCCTAACCGTTTGGCATTTGAAAGAATCAAACGCACACAAGAAGCAATAAGTGTAAAAAAAATGTTTGGCCATTTTTTTGCCACTTTCCCTCTAAGGCTCAGTGCGCTTTACACCGAGACCGAGAGAATAAAAGAAGCACATTAGAACAGGATAAATGGAAAGTGTATAGGTAAAGAGCTACGTAATACTGATCATGAGAGAGACAAACAAACATACATATTAATTATCCACTTCCCCGCACTTCGTAATTCGTGTTTACAAATTATTTGTTTTGGCTTATTGTGGAGAGATGAACTTACTGTCCATTACCTGCTCGGCTTAAGGCTGTGTCAGACCAATTCGCATAGGCTAGAACACCAAGGCTACATAAAAAATGTTGTTATGCTCTGCATAGTTATGCGGGGATTGTCTTTAGCCATGACAAGATCAGTATTTTAAAAAATCCTCCGAAGTCGGAGTGTGGGTGCCCACGTGGCGGAGTAATAAATTTAAAAAAACGATCACACACGTAATGTTCTCATCCCTAGCTGATGCATTTGTACCAACATGTTCAAGCGCTTCGGCTGTTTGGGATGATCCCTGGAGTCTTTAAGCCAGGGTACGACAACAACAACAACAACAAATGTCTATTGCTTTCTTGTACAGAAAAGAGGGGAAGCGTTGATGGCGATGATGATGACGACGACGACGACGACGACGACGACGACGACGACGACGACGACGATGATAAGAAAGACTCGGTGGTAGCAGCGGTGGTGAGCTGTGTGTACTTTTATGCATCTACTGTGGTGGCTGGTGGTGGTGGTGGTGGGGGTGATCGCTGTTATCTGCTGGAGGTTAGTGCAGCGGTTAGTCCTCTCTCTCTCTCTCTCTCTCTGTCTTCTCTGTCTGTCCTGTCTCTCTCTCTCTCTGTCTCTCTCTGTGTCTGTCTCTGTCTCTCTCTCTCTCTCTCTCTCTCCTCTTCTCGTCTCGTCTCTCTCTCTTCTGTCCTCTCTCTCTTGTCTCTCTCTCTCTCTGTCTGTCTCTCTCTCTCTCTGTCTCTCTCTCTCTCCTGTCTCTCTCTCTCTCTCTCTCTCTCTCTCTCTCTCTCTCTCTCTCTCTCTCTCCTTACTCTCTCTCTCTGCGTCATGTCTCTCTCTCTGTCTCCTTCTCTCTGTCTCTCTCTGTATCCCTCTCCCACACTCTCTCTGATCCCTCTCTTCTCTCTGCTTTCTCTGTCTCACGCACGTTCCTTCTCTCTCTCTATCTCTCTCTCTCTCCTCTCTCTCTTTCTCTACTCTCTCCTTCTCTCTCATGCTCGCATCGTGCCTTCTCTCTCTCTCTCCTGCTCGCTCTCTCTCTCTCTCTCCTTCTCCCCCTCTCTCTCTCTCTCTCTCTCTCTCTCTCTCTCTCTCTTCATCTCTCTCTCTCTCTCTCTACGCGCTTGTGTGTGCTGCTCAATATTCTCTATATTGCAAACCCTTCGTCTTTGTCTATGTTCTACTGTAAATTCCCACGCTGCTTGCTCATTCACCCAGTCGTTTTCTTCTGGACTCAAGCCTACTATCGAAAGCACACGTTAAACCCAGTGGCAACGAAAAAGTTGTCATTTGGTCAAAATGTCCCCCCAGTCTTCCCCCCCTAAGCTGTACCACCCCCCCAGCACACCCGAACCTCAGTTAACCGACCACCCAACAGACCGGTCAAAACTGTCCGTAATAGTGAGGTGCCCGCTCTACTGAATCACTCTTTACGAAGGTAACACATAAGTACGTGTATTATGAAAAGAATCACTCTTTTTTTAAAATTATTAACAAACATGGACTAACCAATAAAGCAAAGGAATGATTTCACTCAAATTGTCCATGATCTTTCCTTGATGTTTCAAAATCCCTTGCCTGTGATTTTTGCTTTAATAAATATAGCCTGAATCTTTTCTTTGACTATGTTATTAAAAATTCGTGACCAGGGTGGTCGGAATACTGAGTGGTAAACCACACTACTTAATAGTGGTTCAGACTGAGATCACGTACTCTGTCCGTTGTCCTGAATAGCGGGGTGGTCGCTCCACCGGAGACACCCTTAGTCATATATAAGAAGGAAAAAATGACAGACTGACAAAAACTGTCCGGTATACTGAAGTGGCCGCGATACTGAGGTGTCCGTTAAGTGAGGTTCGACTGTACTATAGAAAACCCTGTATTGTACAACTCTTACGTTACTGTTGGCCCCTTCTACAGACCAATGATAAAGGCCACTTGAGTAAAGGGCCGTGAATGATGAAATACAATGGAACCTCCCTATAGAGACCTTACAAAAAAAGCATCCAAAATGAGGTCTTTATAAGGGAGGGGTCTTATAAGAGAGGTAATTTTGATACTTACAAGGAAGGGCAATGTATTGACACAAAAAGAAACAAAACACCAGTTACACAGAGCGATATCATTTCGAGGGGCCTAGCCCTCTTTATCAACCCACGGACACCAGAAGAAGGGCAATGTCTCAGAGAAGTAGGTCTTAATGTGGGAGGGAGTCTTATAAGGGGAGGTCTTATGAGGGAGGTTCCACTGCAGAGTCGAAACAAAAGCCACACACACACATAGCTGAATCTATACTTGAATGACCGTTTATTCCACGTAGGCTTTAATTATCAAATACTCTCTAGTCCTGGTCATGATGCGGAACTCTTTTTTTTCCAGGCGGTCAAGAAAGACCAGGACCTCAGGGCTGGGCAAAGAGATGACCAACACGAACCAACACTCCCCTGACAGAAGTGCAGGTCAGTAGGCATTGAAGATGCCTAGAGTAAAATTGTTCCGCAATGTAATCTTATTCCATATTAAAATCCTCAACTCCACCTCACCCACCCACCCCCGTCAAGATGCCTGTGTGTGTGTGTGTGTGTGTGTGTGTGTGTGTGTGTGTGTGTGTGTGTGTGTGTGTGTGTGTGTGTGTGTGTGTATGTGTGTGTGTGTGTGTGTGTCTTTCCCCCACCTCCTTGACGTTCTGTGCATGTAGCTTCCTCTAATCTGTCGCTCTCTTTGACTCTGGCTTTTCCCTTTTAGCTTACTGTTATCAACTATCTGTCTGCCAAACTGGTCCAATTTCCTGCCTTTTTTTCTTACAAATATTTTCTCCTGCCGAGGACGGACATGTTGGGCCTAACTAATTCTTAGTTTGACGCATAACGGCAGCATGACGCATCCGCGCTCATAATTGACAGAAAACTGTCTGCGCGATCGACGAAGAAGAAATCCACAACAGAGATGATAAATAAAACGTATTTGAACAAGATCACCCAGGTTATTTTTCAACGTTACCATGCGAATTGTTCATACCCGGTCTCCTTACATCTCCTTCCTCTTTTTCTTTGACGTACAGGCGGTCCGAGCGATCTCAGACCCATGCACGTTGACGATTCTGTCCCTGAGGATGACTACAGTCATCTGGATTCTCACCCGCAACACGGGCGCGGGGCAAGGCCGAACCCGCAGCACCTTGCAACTGACGGCGAAGACGCGTACAACCACCTGTCTGGGGCTACCAACACGGTCTTTGCTTCAGGGGCAGGGCCTGAAATGAGCCGTGGCGATCCCAACCAAGACGTGTACAACCACCTGTCTGGGGCTACCAACACGGTCTTTGCTTCAGGGGCAGGGCCTGAAATGAACCGTGGCGATCCCAATCAAGACGTGTACAACCGTCTGAACGCGAACCCCCAAAACCCAACCACAACAAACCCCGGAACTGACCCCGAAGACACCTACAACCACTTAGCCAATGAGCGCACAGCGACGTCACACATCTCCAGCCAATCAGCAGATCGTGGTGGTGCCAGCGCCACCTCGTCTAAAGGAGCGAGCAAGGGAGATTACCATCACTTGAAATTGGGAGGAGGTCGGGGGGAGGAGATGGGTGGGGAAGGAGGTGGGGGTGATGGGGGAGAGAATCGGCTGTATGATGGCCTGCGCGCGGAGGAGGGGGATACGTATGATCACATGCAGAGAAGGCGGAGAGTGGAGGTAATCGATGAGACCTATTCCCACATTTAGATGCAGGTGACAAGATGCCATTGAACACAGATAAATTAGATAGAAACATCAATAGCGACTGACATCTGCCAATTGAATTGAAATGCAAACTATAGTAGAAAAGATAAGAAGAAGAGAAAAAATACACACTCATTTGTTCCTATCTAATTTATCTGTGTTCAGCAGTCGTGAAATCATATTTTTCTATGTAAAGATGGCACAACAATATAGCTTGTTGCTGCTGATATGTTTATTATCTATGTTTGTTCATGTACTGTGGACCTAATAAAATTGTTTAAACCAAATGGCCGATAGCAGATAAAAACCCTCGTGCTTTCTATCGGCATCTCTGCTTGTTGTGTTCAACTTTACCGCTGATTGCATCATTTTATTCTTTTCCCTCACTAGTCCAGAAGGAAACCGTCTCTAAATCGCCTGGAAAACGAGATTTTTCATTTTCGTGATAATTTGAGACGGCTAAAGTACGCATTGTCCAAAACGTGTGTTACCTTTCTATGTAATAGAGAACTAAATGAACCAGATTGTTTTTATATTCCTGATCCTAGTATTATTTAGGTGTTATCATTTTACTGTTTTCACTGTATATAACTATGTATAGATATATAGATGTTAAGATAGATGATTCGCTATCATGAATTAACATGCTGCAGTGATGCCCCGAGTCCCCGGTCATAGGCCATTGACCTATTAAAATTGAAGCTGTCATATTGTGTTCTCCCTTGCCAGGACAAATGTCTGATTAATTTTGTTAACACTGGCACGCTTTGTCCTATTGATCTTCAGGACATTGCTCGTCTCCAGGACAGTTTGTCCCATCACTTGTCGATCCTCGGTGCATCACTGCTTGCAAAACAGGTTAATCTTAACACTTTCACCGCCAGCCATATTTCAGCCAAAAATGTCCATTAAATTTATCTGGGTAGAGAACAAAATCCATTTGCAGTATTGGGGATTCTTCAATACAAATTTATAAAATAAGGTCTACCCTTACTTCCGAAAAGTAAGACAATAGGGTCTTTTGATAATAGACCCCAATTTGATGCATTTTAGTGATATAGGTGTTAAATCACTGTGGTGCTAAAATGCGACTTTGGCGGTGAAAGGGTTAATGACAATTAAGACATGATGTCATGTAGATAGTATATGTGTCTCAATTTGTTTAAAATAACAAACTAGATTGATTCTAGCATCGATGCAACACTGTACATGCTGCCGTGAAGACGAAAATTCATTTAAAATGGTATGCATAAAAATGGACAAACCGGACGGTATATACTAGATGTGCCCCCGTCTCTATGTGTCATCCTCAATGTGCCCCTGTCTCTATAATATATTATGTCCCTGTCTCTATGTGTCTCCTGTCTCTATGAGTCCCTGGGGTTAGCGATAGGGTTATGGATAGGATTGGGGTTTTTTTTGTTAGGATTTGGGGCAGTGGGTGGATGCCTCGTGCCTCCATAGGCCCTACGGAGAGCTGAACGACCCCGCCTCCTCCACGAGTCTCTCCTCGTGGATAGTTCCCCCACCTTCTGGAAGTTCTGTGCTTGTAACTTCCTCTAATCTGCTACTCTCTTTGACTCTGCCAAACACCGGAACTGATCCCGAAGACACCTACTACCACTTAGCCAATGAGCGCACAGCGACGTCACCCCTCTCCAGCCAATCAGCAGGTAGTGGTGGTGCCAGCGCCATCTGGTCTAAAGGGGCGAGCAAGGGAGATATTCTGATATTCTGTTTTTTGCTCTAACACAGTCAATAGAGTTATATCCCCAGACCATTTTGCCAGATTGGCTCTATCAGTTGTCTTTTTCATGTCATGATTTGCACAATTATTTCTTTCTTTAATGCTCTCTCGCAGTCAAGGGGTTAATATAATGTATATAAATGCGCTTTATAAAATAAAGTAGGAACAAATGGCCGATAGCAGATAAAAAACCTCGTGCTTTCTATCGGCATCTCTGCTTGTTGTGTTCAACTTTACCGCTGATTGCATCATTTTATTCTTTTCCCTCACTAGTCCAGAAGGAAACCGTCTCTAAATCGCCTGGAAAACGGGATTTTTCATGTTCTTAATTATTTGAGGCGGCTAAAGTACGTATTGTCCGAAACGTGTGCTACGTTACCTTTCTATCTAGTATAGGACTAAATGAACCTGATTGTTTTGTATTCTTGATCCTAGTATTATTTAGGTGTTATTATTTTACTGTTTTGACTGTGTATATAACTATGTATATATAGATGTTAAGATAGATGATTCGCTATCATGAATTAACTTGCTGCAGTGATGCCCCGAGGCCCCGGTCATAGGCCATTGACCTATTAAAATTGAAAATGTGGTATTGTGTTCTCCCTTGTCAGGACAAATGTCTGATTATTTTTGTTTAGCACTGGCACGCTTTGTCCTATTGATTTCTTCAAGAGCCAGGACATTGTCCTATTGATTTCTCTCGTCTCAGGACAGTTTGTCCTATCACTTTTTCGATCCTCGGTGCATCACTGCTTGCAAATCGAGTTGATCTTAATGACAATTATGACCTGATGTCATGTAGATAGTAGATGTGTCTCAAATTATTTTTATAACAAACTAGATTGATTCTAGTATCGATGAAACACTGTTTGTACATGATGTCGTGAAGACGAAAATTCATTTAAATGACCTGTATAAAGATGGACAAACCAGACGGAATACATTAGATGTGCCCCCGTCTCTATGTATCATCCACAATGTGCCTTAAATCTTCATTTGAACCAGAACAATACTTTGATTTCCTGGACTATAGATGTTTCAGAGACTGTTTAGTAAAATTACGCGTTGGTGTACTTCCAATTAATGGGTCATTGTTTAGACGAACATTTAGTGAAACACTTAACAATAATGTTATGTGTCAAGTATGTGGTGTAATAGAAGATGAACAACACTTTATATTTACATGCCCTCTATATTCAGATATGAGAAACAAATACTTACATGGAATATGCTGCCATTATACTAATATTTTGAAGACTGGTTCGGTTACGACGTTAAGGAAAATTTCTATGTACCTATTTTATGCCATTCGAAAAAGTCAAGATAACAGCGAGCAGGGTTAATTAATAATTATTATGTCCATTGATATTGACATCGTTGCTGATTGTGTTTTCTCACAGCTTCCAGTATCAGCATTATTATGTTGACCTACTTATTAATCTTAAAGAATGTGGTTAAAAAACGTAATCGATATTTGATATGTTTATGTTATATGACTTTGGCCTTTCTAAGGGCCGGTGGCCTATAGAAATTAAAACTATTGTTCACCCCCAGTGATTGTAGCAAAGATTTGACATATGTTATCCAAGGTGCTTTATTTTGAGTTTCAGCTGATATATTATTATATGCTTGTTTAAAGTAGCTGTCTTCTTTTGACTCGATTATATGTACCCAGAATGATAAAAAAAACATACACATAAAAAACAACCTATTATTCATTGTTGTTGTTCATCGTCAATATGCCCCTGTCGCTATGATATATTATGTCCCTGTCTCTATGATATATTGTGTCTCCGTCTCTATGATATATTATGTCCCTGTCTCTATAATATGTTATGTCCCTGTCTCTATTATATATTATGTCCCTGTCTCTATAATATATTGTGTCCCTGTCTCTATGATATATTATGTCCCTGTCTCTATTATATATTATGTCTCTGTCTCTATAATATATTGTGTCTCTGTCTCTATGATATATTATGTCCCTGTCTCTATAATATATTATGTCCCTGTCTCTATAATATATTATGTCCCTGTCTCTATAATATATTGTGTCCCTGTCTCTATGATATATTATGTTTCCGTCTCTATGAGTCCCCTGGGGTTAGGGATAGGGTTATGGGTGAAGTTTAGGAAACCTTGCGGAACACTCACGAAGCTTATTGCTCGGTGACATGGGCTTAGTTTTTCTTCTGCTTGTTTACTTCGCATTCGATCGATGAACGTTGCTCCAGATAGGACGACAGTGGAACCTCCCTTATAGGACCTTCAAATATCACCCACAATGAGGTCTTAAAGATCCACCAGATCACGTGTCAAAATCATGGATTTCACGTGTTTTCCCTCTTATAACTGGAAATAAATCTTGTTTTGACCAAGTCTGACTCCCATATAAATGGCCCCAAATTCAAACCGAAACATCAGTTTAAAGAGCAGCCTCAATTTCAAGTTGTGGAAATTTGGATGTGGGTCACAGCTACCCAGAACAAAACAAGGTACTTAATCGTGGCGCGTCACTGGGTCTTTAAATAGGATGGAGTTGTATAAGGGAGGTAATTTTAATGCTTACAAAGAAGGGCAATGTCTCGGAGAAGTAGCCCTAATAATGGGGGGGGAGTCTTATAATGGGGGGGGGGGGGGGGGGGGGGTCTTATATGGGAGGTTCCACTGTATTACAGAAAGCTTTTCAGAGAGAATAATAATCAGGAAAATCAAATCTTGAAGCGTTTCTGCTGCTAAACATCATTGCACCTCTTGGGACACTTCCTCACACATCTTCAGGGCAGGGTTTAATTTTGCATCGTTACATCCACTGAGCAACTTTAAATGGGTTTTTTGTCATTGTGTGGTGTGTTTGTATTTCTATCTTTCTGTTTGTGAATGAAGTTACTTTTCAAAATATATAGAGTACTGAAGGGCGTTGCTACCCCTTAAGGCATTATCGTAATATGACGTCAATTTGTGGATCTCCAGTTCGATATTGGAAAAGATTTAGATCACCAGCGTCTGTTAAAATGTTTCTGCTTCCACTGTATCAACGCTCTGCTTTGTAACTGAAACCGTTTTCTATAAGCAAACGGATTTCTGAAGACTATGACAAATTGGTAATTGTGTACCGGTACGGGTCAGTGCGCACCGTAATTACGGGTGTTGCATTTTTATCTCTATACACTGATATGTAAACCATAGCAACTTTCCCACACACACCAAGCGTGTAAAGGAAACTTTCACGTAAAATGAGTAGATTCAGATTTTACCTTCTAACTCCATGAAAGTTGGTCTCTTTCGTTTGAAAGATGGTAGCCTGAAGAAATAAACGCCATTGGAAAAAAATGACGCAAGCATCACGTGATTTCTTTACAATCTCTACGATTTTCAGGGGGGGGGGGGGGGGGGGGGGGGGGGGTACGCACTAACCCAGCCAACGCGTAGACTCGTCAGTACTGTATATTAAACGGATTTTGTGTGTGACGTTTTGAGGAGGATTAAGGTATTTTACAAAGAACAGCCCATGCAATTCATGAGCAGGACATAGGGATATTGATTTATATGTAAGCCTGTCTGTTGTGTCCGATTATGATAACTAAATAGCAGAGGTGGCAGCTGCTATTCCAGTGAGCGGGGATAAAGTTTGTTTATAGTGGCTAGGAATAATTTGATTTAGGCCTGTTCATAAAATCACCTTTGGGGGAATTTGTTAATTTGACTGCCACCAACGTTTTACGTACTGACCTGATGACATCACTGATGAAAAGGAATAACCCTGATACGCTCTTGTTTGCTCTAACACAGTCAAGAGAGTTATATCCCCAGACCATTTTGCCAGATTGGCTCCATCAGTTGTCTTTTTCTATGGCATGATTTGCCCCAATCATTGTTCTTCTTTAATTTTCTCTGGCAGTCAAGGAGTTACAATTGTTGAAAAAGTTACAAACGGATTTTGATTTTTAAGAAAACGTTTGATGCTTTAGGGCTTTGTGCTCGAAATCGTCAACTTGAATTTGAAGTTAATAGTGTATATGCTTTGGATTCGGAAATGTTCTTTTTGTTTTTGCTTTCACCATGTTTTATCATACGCTATGCTTCACATGATCTTATTAGTTTATCTGTCTTAAAGAGCCACCCGACCACGTGTCAAAATCACGGGATTCACGTGTTTTCCCTCTTGTTTTGACCAAGTCTGACTCCCATATAAATGACCCAAAATTGAAAACGACACATCAGTTTAAAGAGCAGCCTCAATTTGAATATGGGGAAATTTCGAATGTGGGTCAAAGCAACCCAGAAAAAAAACAAGGGACGTAACCGTGGCGCGTCACGTGGGTCTTTAAACACACACTGACCCAGCAAGATTAAGTCCCTTTGAGGGTTTTTTCTGGGTAGGTGTGACCCACATACAAATGCCCCCAAATTCAAATTGAGGCTGCTCTTCAAAGTGATGTTTCGTTTTGAATTTAATAATGCCAATAAATAAATCTATAGCGCTATTCTCCTGACACAGCAGGACTCACCGCGCTTTACATGTTCACGTTCACGTGATGTGGTGGGTCTTTAAAGACCCCCCACGTCACGTGTCACATTCCCTCTTATGCTAGGAAGATTTCTTAAGATTTCTTACCAGCTATAAGAGGGAAAACACGTGAAAACCGTGATTCTGACACGTGATGTGTTGGGTCTTTAAGAAGCCTCCATTTTGCGGATGTTCGTAAGATACCATTGGCTACTGGTTTGGTGTGTAACTCCTGAACAGTTTTCGGTGTCCTTTAAAGGGGTACCCTGACGGATGAGTTTTTGTAAGAAACACGTCGAGATCACCAGGAAAACACCCTTTACAGAGATTGCAACACTCACTTTGCTCTGGTTTCCTAGAAATCAAACTGTCAAATCGGCGATTCCTCCTTGGCGGAGGTGCTGGGAAGTCAAATTCTTTCACTCAAGGAGAAGGCGTGTGCGGTCTCTTTTCTAATGGCCGCCTGCGTTTAGACCAAATCGTGTGCACGACATTTTTTGCAATACAAGCCTAATAAAAAAACAATTATACAGATTATCTAGAGTTTCGCTCACAACAAAGGAAACAACTCCTTTTCTTTTTACTGCACTACAAAAAAAAGAAAACGCTTCAACCACAATGAGTGACCTCCACCCACCCCATCCAAAATGGCTTTTCTCTCTCCGGCATCTCCGCCAAGTAGAAATCGCCGTTTTGACTGTTGCATTTCTAGAAAACCAGAGCAAAGTGAGTGTTCCGATCCTTGAAAAGGCTGTCTTTCTGGTGATCTCGACGTGTTTCTTGCAAAAACTCATCCGTCAGGGTCCACCTTTAAATTGCCATGAGGGGGTTGGATTCAACGTAAATCTGTGAAGTGGAAAGCTGGAGAAAAACAAGACTGGAGAGGAGGAAAAACCTCTGAAAGAGTGCGGAAGATGTTTTGCTCTTTCCTTTGTTCCGATTAATCCCTCTGCCATGGTTTTTCTTTTCTCTTTTGTTTTGTTCGTTTGCTTGGTTTTAGAAGAGAGAGAGAGAGAGAGAGAGAGAGAGAGAGAGAGAGAGAGAGAGAGAGAGGAGAGAGAGAGAGAAAGAGAGAGAGAGAGAGAGAGAGAGAGAGCGAGAGGAGAGAGAGAGAGAGTGAGAGAGAGAGAGAGAGAGAGAGAGAGAGAGAGAGAGAGAGGCGGGAGAGAGAGAGAGAGTAAGATGTTTTTTGTGCATTTGTTGAGAGTAGTTTCTCTATAGTGTAAAAACATTTCTAGAGATTGAAGAGAGATGTGGCATCAGACTTGCTTTAATAAAAGTGAGAATCTTAAAGAGAGATTAGAGAGAGTTCTGAGAGCTCTGAGAATGACAGTTAAAAGAAACAAGATTAGGCGACTAAGAGATGTACCACTCACAGATTAATAATCTGCCAGTCTCAGAGAAAATAAAGTTCAAGTTTTTAAACAATTGATTTTGTCACAAAAAGTACTGCAGTCTCCTTTGAAACCGGTGGAAGCATAGCTATACAACGGAAGTGCATGCACACAAACATTTCCACGCTCTATATCTGTAGTTTGGTAAACATTTCTATGGTTTACAGAGATTTCTTTTCTTTTACAGAACAATGAATGTGATTATTTCTTTTTCTGTGATGTGCACCAGCATGTGGCATCAAAAAACTTGCTTTAATAAAAAAAATACGAATCTTAAAGTAAAAATTATTGACATTTGTTCTGCAGTATTTTGCTCTGTATGCCCGTTTTGAATGACAGTTAAAACAAACAAGATTAGGCGACTAATATACCAATATGTACCTACTCACAATATGTAAGAATCTGCCAGTCTCAGTAGAAAATCAAACCGTTAAGAGATTCAATTAGTTTTTAAAAAATTAGATATTGTCAGAATATTATCATTTCAATCGTGTAAAGATACTGCAATTAGATATACAATCGTGTAAAACACCAGCAATTATCTGATATATCCTAAAATTCATGCTGAAACCGGTGGATAAGCAATAGCTGATATACAAACGGTAAAGATACTAATGCTGAACCGAACTGCACACAATTACTGATAAAATCGTGTAAGGCTCCACGCGATATATCAATATCGTGTAAGAGATAGGCCTAGCAATTATGCTGATATTCACGTGTAAGAGATAGGCCTAGCAATTATGCTGATATATCAACGTGTAAGAGATAGGCCTAGCAATTATGCTGATATTTCAATACGTGTAAGAGATAGGCCTAGCAATTATGCTGATAACAATACGTGTAAGAGATAGGCCTAGCAATTATGCTGATATTTCAATACGTGTAAGAGATAGGCCTAGCAATTATGCTGATATTCAATACGTGTAAGAGATAGGCCTAGCAATTATGCTGATAACCAATACGTGTAAGAGATAGGCCTAGCAATTATGCTGTATATGTGATGTGATCACGTGTAAGAGATAGGCCTAGCAATTATGCTGATATACAATACGTGTAAGAGATAGGCCTAGCAATTATGCTGACCAATACGTGTAAGAGATAGGCCTAGCAATTATGCTGATATTTCAATACGTGTAAGAGATAGGCCTAGCAATTATGCTGATATATCAAGCGTGTAAGAGATAGGCCTAGCAATTATGCTGATATACAATTATGCTGCGTGTAAGAGATAGGCCTAGCAATTATGCTGATATTTCAATATCCCAATGCCTAACAATTATGCTGATATATCAATACGTGTAAGAGATAGGCCTAGCAATTATTCATATACGCGTGTAAGAGATAGGCCTAGCAATTATGCTGATATATCAATACGTGTAAGAGATAGGCCTAGCAATTATGCTGATAATCAACGTGTAAGAGATAGGCCTAGCAATTATGCTGATATTTCAATACGTGTAAGAGATAGGCCTAGCAATTATGCTGATATATCAATACGTGTAAGAGATAGGCCTAGCAATTATGCTGATATATCAATACGTGTAAGAGATAGGCCTAGCAATTATGCTGATATATCAATACGTGTAAGAGATAGGCCTAGCAATTATGCTGATATATCAATACGTGTAAGAGATAGGCCTAGCAATTATGCTGATATACCAATACGTGTAAGAGATAGGCCTAGCAATTATGCTGATATTACCAATACGTGTAAGAGATAGGCCTAGCAATTATGCTGATATATTTCAATACGTGTAAGAGATAGGCCTAGCAATTATGCTGATATATCAATACGTGTAAGAGATAGGCCTAGCAATTATGCTGATATATCAATACGTGTAAGAGATAGGCCTAGCAATTATGCTGATATACCAATACGTGTAAGAGATAGGCCTAGCAATTATGCTGATATTTCAATACGTGTAAGAGATAGGCCTAGCAATTATGCTGATATATCAATACGTGTAAGAGATAGGCCTAGCAATTATGCTGATATACCAATGCGTGTAAGAGATAGGCCTAGCAATTATGCTGATATATCAATAGGCCGTGTAAGAGATAGGCCTAGCAATTATGCTGATAAGAGATATCAATGCTTGAAATCCATCTTTCAACAATATAGGCAGAATGCATCCCCCTAGCAAATACTAGAAATAAACTGAATGTCTTACTAGAAATATACTGAACAAATATTGTGCACATCTACGAATGCCTTCATTAAGTATAAACAAAACGTATAATCATTAATGTAACCGTCGAATTACTTGTAACTGTCCGAACCGAAAATACTGTAAACGTTATCATTATTCCTTATAAGCTAAGGTAGCTCTTAGAAACTTCGTGTATTGAAAACTGTTGAAAAATACACAGAAAACTACCTTAACCGATTATAGTTTCACGTGAGAAAATTATACCCAAAGCGCACTGAATTTTGAGTCTCCATCCTTTGATTGCAGAATTATTGAAACTAAACGGATAGCTAGGTCGTTAGTTTTGTAATATTTTGGTGTAGACTACTAGCATAGGGCACACGTTGAACAGAATTTTGAAAAACAGTCAGTAGTTAAAGGGCAGTACGAGCAGACAACCTATGGCGATATTTTTCACGCCAGAGGGCAGTCAATGCACTAGGGGCTTATCACGCGATTTTCTTACTTGGGCGTAGTGAGAGAGAGAGTGATGGTAGGACCACTCACTGTCTCTCTCTCTCTTTCTTTATCCCCAACTAATAATATAGAGAGGATTAGCCCCACACGAGCGTCATGCCCTCTGGCGTGAGAAAAAGCGCACTAAGTCTCTCATTGCGTTCTAGGCCCACTTCACCTTCTGTGGAAGTTAGGTTTCAAGTCCGTCCGCTCGGCTGCAAGGCAGCGCACGTGGGACGAAGCCATCAACCAACCATCACCATGGTACAACATCTTCTGTGATTTACAAAGAAGATAATTAAATAGACTTTGATTGGTGAAATTTCTCCAGTGTTTTTAATCACAAGTGGAAAGGAAAAAACCCTGTCTCCCACTGTTTGTTGTTGAAATACAGATCTACTTCAATCGGCGGGTGAGCGAGTCTGTTCCATGTCTCTCTCAACAAAGGAAATAGCTCCTCTTTTTTTTACTGCACTACAAAGAAGAAAAAGCTTCAACCACTCTGAGTGTCCTCCACCCACCCCGTCCAAAATGGCGTCTCTCCCCGGTAACTCCGCCAAGGAGGAATCGTTGAATCTGTGGAAACTTGTCCCTACCAACGTTTTTTAAAGACCCACCATGTCATGTGTCAAAATCATGGTTTTCAAGTGTTTTCCCTCTTATAGATAGTAAGAAATCTTAAGAAATCTTCAAAGCATGAGAGGGAATGTGACACGTGACGTGGGGGGTCTTTAATTGTACTCACATCAACAAGACACTTTTCTACTACAGCAAAGCCCTCACATCTCAGTCTGAAAAAGAGCAAAGAGCTAAGCTCGAAAGCTTCACTAACCCCCCTGCAATGATCAACAGTCCCCCTATCAAGGTCAGTGTTTGTTGTCCTGATCCAGCAGTCAACAACAATTTCCTCTTCATTTAAAGAAAGAGTAATTCGCACTTGTAACGACTTTTACGGCACTGTGTAACGACTTGTTACTAATAAAGAATGTGTCTCTGTAAGCCCTCAAAACGGTTGAATAGAGTGTATAATTCGCTCTTGTAACAACCGTTACGCATTGTGTAACGACGGTTACGCACTATTTAACAACGTTACAAATATAGAGTATGACTGTGTCCGCAGTCCTCAATGCTTTTGAATACAGATTAATTCGCTCTTACAACTCGACGTTTAACGACCGTTACTTATGTCAGTGCGTAACGCTCGTTACAAGGGTACAAGGGCCAATTGCTCTCTATTCAAACGCTTCGAGGGCTCATATTAGTAACGTTTGTTGCATAGTGCATAACCGTCGTTACAAAGTGCATTGCAGTGGCTTCAAGAGCTAATTCCTCTCCTTTGAAAAGTGTTGAGGGTTTACAGAGACACGTACATTTTGTATTAGAAACAGTCGCTACACGTTGCGTAACGGTCGTTGCAAGAGTGAACCCATCTCTATTCAAAAGTGATGAAATTCTGTTTAACGTCCTCCAGTCCGGAACAGACACATATGGGACATAAGTCATTATACATATAAAGATGTTGGGTAAACGATCGTGGAGGCATATGCCCGAAGCGCAGTGCAACACCAGTTATGTTCCGAATTTTTTGTAACAATACAGATGTGTCTACCGTATGTTAGTAAATTCAATAATATACGTTATATGTGCTACTGTCATCCCATAGTGTATGGCGGTCATTACACAGTACGTAACGGTTGCTCAAAACAAAGGCGAATTACTCTCTATTCAAACGTTTCGAGGGCTTACAGACAGGTCAAAGGTTTATAGTGACACATTCTATATATGAAACGCTTGTTACATACTGTGTAAGCTCACGCACATACATACGCGGATCTTCCGCGCGGAAACCCCGTAAATAAGTAAAAGAAATAATAAGCGTATGACTTTCCGTGCGGAAACATGCATGTTTTTCTTTCCTTCTTTCTTTTAGTTATTTACTGGGTTCTGTGCGGAACTTCCACGTGTATCTATATGTACATAGCCTTATGATCCTTAGACAGTGCTTAACGGTCGTTACAAGAGCGAATTCCTTTCTCTTGAAGCGTTTCAAGTGTTTACAGTCAACATTCTCTATTAGTAACGGTCGATCTATGAGCGAATTAATCCCTGTTGAAAAGTATTAAGGTCTGAACAAACACATACACACATACATCTTCTCCAAAGCCTTCGACAAGGTAAATCATTGCCTGCTGATCCACAAGCTCAAGAGATACGGCATCACAGGGAAGATCAACAGCTGGATCAGCGCCTTCCTGACCGGTCGCACGCAGAGAAAGAAAGATCGGCCCCAATCGCAGTTGAGTCAGGGGTTCCCCAGGGCTCTGTGTTGGGACCGACGTGCCTCTTTCTAATGCACATCAATGACTTGCCTGAGGGAATCACATCTACGTCAAGACTGTTTGCTGACGATACAACATGCAGCAGAACTTTAAACAGTCTGGAGGACCACCATCAACTCCAAAGTGACCTGAACGCTCTTACCACCTGGGAAAAGACCTGGTCCATGCAGTTCCACCCTAGCAAATGCCAGGTTCTGAAGGCCACACGTAGGACAGAGAAGAAGGATGGAAACTACACTCTCCATGACCAAAAACTTGAGGAAGTTGAAGAAATTAAGCACCTGGGTGTGACAATCACCGATGACATGACAAAATGGGGCCCTCACATTGCCAACATCAACAATAAAGCAAACAAGACCCTTGGCTTTCTGAGGCGCAACTTGAAGACCACAAATAAAAGGCTGAGATAAACTGACTACAAAGCCTTTCTTTGCCCAGTGCTGGAGTACTCCATCACAGTGTGGGACCCCTACACAAGAAGAAAGATACCCACACCCTGGAAAAGGTCCAGAGAAGGAGTGCTCCGCTGAGTGGCAGGCATAGATACCGCCAAACCTCCAGCGTGGATGAGATCCTCACAACATTAGAGTGGCCATCCCTGGAAGAAAGACGAAAGAACAAGAGACTTGAGATGTTCTACAAGTACAAACCAGGGCCTTGCTGAAATCAACTCGGCCTACCTGCCAGTTCGATCAGGCACAAGACAATGGCGCCAGGAAACCAAACACCAAGGCATACGATGTTCCATCTTGTCGTACTCTGTACAGGACAATGTCCTTCTTCCCCCGGACAGTCCCAGACTAGAACGTGCTTCCCCAGGACACGGTGAAAGCTGAGTCCCTGGATCTCTTTAGGTCCAGACTCGGCTCCCAAATCTGATTCAACCACCGCAACTTCTCCGGCCCCCCCCCTACCATCACCTCAAAAAATCCCAACCCGCCCCATATCCTCTAAAAAAAAAAAAAAAAAAATTAAAAACGATTTTACTCCTCCCCCTGGTCTCCCACGATAGTCCCCCCCCCCCCCCCCCCTCTGATTGACTACAGCTATTTTGTTTCTCTCTTCTGGTCTGGCGACTGTGGGCCTGGCCCAGCTTTAAGCTGGGTTGGGGCCGTGGCTAGGTCTCCAGCTTGCTGGGGGTTGAGAAGCAATTTAACCTGTCCGGCAGCTCCACTAATGCTGGGCACATCAGAGTAGAGACACTGTATCTTTTAGTTATTTGCATCCCTCCCCGCACCCTCTTTTGTCTGTTTGTGTTTTTGTGCACTTAGTTCTTCTAAATCATTTATGTCTATTTAATTACTTTTTATTTGTTTCTAACTTGCTTTGGCCTGGCTGTGCGCACGACCATCGAGTTTTTTCCTTTCGATTTTTTTCTCCAACATCGGCAGAATCTTCAACTTGATGAAGGAGGCCGATCAACGGGAAGTTAAGAAGAAGACACACACACGCGCGTGCGCACGCAGGCTCGCGCACACATGCACACACACTACACTGCAAACAGCACACACACACGCACGCGCACGCGCACGCGACACGCAGAATCACTGCGTTCTCCACACGCACACACACACACGGCACACACACACACTATATTTTGCAACAGTCATTTATTTACATAGCGTGTAACAGCCGTTTGACAATGCGTAACGGTCATTACAAAAGCGAATTACTCTCTACTAAAACTACTAGAGGGCTTACAGAGACACATTCTATATTAGTAAAGGTCGTCACACAGTGTGATAATATAAAGGCCTGATGACGTCGCTGTCCTGGGGGCCTTTTCACAAGGGCTAATGTTACTTTGCGCTCGCTCAAATCGGCAAAAAAAAAAACGGTATAAGAAACACCCTTCGTTTGCAGGGGGGATAGTTCGCGTGGCGTTTTGTTCTTGCCAAACACCGAGCAAGCGGCGAACTATCCGGAACTAGTAGGGGGTGAATACGTTGGCCTTATTGTTGATTGTGTCCATTACAGTTTGGTTAAAATCTTTCTTTTTTTGACTAATCAGACAAGAGCTTGTAATATTCTTCCGCAAATGTTTTCTAAAGTGTTTCCAACGTAGGCCCCTTTTGGCGCAACAATTATGCGCGCAGCGCGACCGTCGTCTAGCGGAAACTCGAGCCTGGACTTTCCACTACTTTACTTTACCGTCGATATGATCTCTTCTCCTGAATTATGACAGGATCAAATAATTATGCCTCCCAGCGGAAGCAGTTCCATCTACACATTTGTTTGAAAATCAAGCTCCTTTTACGTATTTTTTTTCATGGTGTAGAATTCTCATTAGGTGTAGGCCTAGAGCGGCACAGAGGTAAAGCGTTCGCTTCGTCAGGCAAGTAAACCCGAGTTTTCGAACCTGGGTACAGGGAATTTTTCCTTTCACTCTGCACTAGGCCCTATGGTCTGAACGTAGAGTCTTTCGGATGAGACGATACAAACCAAGGTCCCGTGTTGTGCCCATGCACGTAGCACACGCTAATCCCAGTGGCAACGAGAAAGTTGCCCATGTGGTCAAAATTTACTCCCCCTTTTTTCCTTCCTCATTCAGTCACACCAAAAATCGCATGCAAAAAAAAAAAAAAAAAAAAGGGGTTGGCGCGCCCTCTGGCTGCGACGCTCTCTCCAGTTGTGAGCAACCCGAATTTCACAGACAGGAGACGTTCTCTGTATAGTTTCTTTGAATTATTATACTGACGACGCACATAGGTAGAGAGTCCAGAGAACAGAAGAGTCATTTTAAACCCACCACTAGGCTCTTCCTTCCCTATTCTAAAATAATTGCTGATTGAATTTAGAAAACAATCTTTTTTTATCAGCTCACTTGATACTGAAAGAACTTGGATCTTAAAAATACTGGTTACCTGAAGGTGCTAGGGTGCTAAGGTGATGTCATAGTACAAACTGAATAAGTATGATATGACAACTTTTTTCACCATAGCATTGATTGTGAAGGCAATGCTGCACATAGTTGATACTCGTAATTTCCCATTTGTGTCTTCAAGGTGTAGGGTCCCCAGCAACCTTTAGGCTAATCTAGAAATTTACATGCGATTTTAAGAATAAGATACCAAGTTTCTTACAGTAAGTTACTAAGAATTCAGAGACTAAAGCATCAATTTGTGTAGACAGTTCAGTGTTGTAAAATGTGATCTACATGAACCAAGGTTGTAGGCTTGTTCTCTTAAGCATTTAGCTGTAATCACTTGCAATTGTTGTCTGTTTCTGGGACACCTAAGAAAAAAAAAAGTACAGTATCCTGGGTGGATGTGGAGGTAATAAAACAGACAGTGGTCTGTAGACAAGTACTGTTTTCATGTGATGAAGAACACCGGTTACTATTAAACACGACATCAAAGAGAAGAGACTAATTTTCTGGTATATACTACAGGGGTGGGGTGGGGGGTTGAAGGGGAAATGATTTTGTGAACAGTAATAAATTCCTCAATCTGCTTGAATTTAAATAATCACCGTATCTCTGTATCTACCATGTAAATTGTAGTGTGTTTCCCACTCTATTGCCACTCAATACCATGTAAAGAACATGTGTGCAAAGATAAATCTTTTAATCCCTTGACCTGATTTTGCTTGACTTAACCTGGCTAATAAATCAGTCATAATGTTTAATAGAATTAAAGAAAACTGAACAAATTCTTTTTTGTTTTAAATGTTAAACATCATATAACTACATTTTTGACACAAAGCAACCACCATACATTTTTTTACGGCACAATGCTTTTTCAGCCACTCTTGGTCACGACTGTGCCTTTAAAATAATAATTTAAAAAATAGACATATCGAGATTAAAAGCAAACATGAACAGAAAAATAAGCAAAGTTTAAATGACGACTGCTGACTGAAGCAAACATAAAACGAAGAAATAATGCTTTACGCCCTCTTCGGCCATTCGGCCATGTAGGGCATTGAGATTTGACTTGGGGATGTAAAGAGTAATTGAAGCAAACATGTTAGATCGACACTAAATAAGTTATTCAAAGCTGACTACCGGTAGTTCTAAACCGGCAAATTTCTGAATCAGCCAGTTGTAATGGAGTTACGCATTTTGATAAGGAATTACTAGCACAAATGCTAAAACTAGACATATATAGGTCTACACACCTGCTGAAAAGATTATCTAAAACAGAAAGCAACACGGGAATATTTACGACTTCAATTCCACATATTTTAGCATGTCGGCGCAGACGGTGCTTATAAATATTTGCTCCCTTATCCGCATATAGATATATATGCATTTTTTCACAACTAACCCAGTAAGCCAGATTTTGCGTTTTACTTTATTGAAAACAAATACAAACTTTTCTCAATGGTTAACATTCGCGTTAAGCAATAAAATATTTTCTTTGAAAGAATATGCAATGTCTGAAAATCACGGGGTCAATATTTGGGGGACTACAGAGAATGAAGAACACCCAGGTGCGCGTGCAATGACGTCGTAGAAGATAGAAGCTTTGGGGCTACCAGTAGAAACATATATAAGCGTCAAAAGTAATGAGGTATGAAATATGCCTGACTTTAAATGACCACTGCATATACCCTCCATCGTGTAGATGGTGTTTCCCACGCTGTCCTTGCTCAGGACAATGTAAACAACATGTGTACAAAGGGAAACCCTTTAAACCCCAGTGACAATGTAAAGAAGCCTGCCCATCTGACTATGCTCACCAGCGGGTAGGTGGTGTTTCCCACGCGCTCCTTGCTCAGTACAATGTAAACAACATGTGTACAAAGGGAAACCCTTTAAACCCCAGTGACAATGTAAAGAAACCTGCACATCTGACTATGCTCACCAGCGGGTAAGTGGTGTTTCCCACGCGCTCCTTGCTCAGTACAATGAAAACAACATGTGTACAAAGGGAAACCCTTTAAACCCCTGTGACAATTTAAAGAAGCCTGCCCATCTGACTATGCTCACCAGCGGGTAGGTGGTGTTTCCCACGCGCTCCTTGCTCAGTACAATGTAAACAACATGTGTACAAAGGGAAACCCTTTAAACCCCTGTGACAATTTAAAGAAGCCTACCTTTATGGCTACTTGAACATTACATTTGCACTAACACAAGACAAGTCAATACCAAGGGTGTTTTTTTTTTAAAATCATTCAGCTTTAATGTGTAACGTTTAAGCACAGATGGAGCATCAAAACACATCCATCAAATAAGTAGAAGTAAAACTGTACAGAGTATTAGAAACAATCGTCTAGTTAGAACTGCAACATTGCTTTCCAAGAAATGTGTGGTTGAGGCACAAAATAGACGATTTTCGGAGAAAAAAAACTAGGGGAGAGCACTTCCGTGAAAATTAGAGTTGCTTACCTCCATTACTCGGCCAAATACCATGGCAACAATGCAAAAATGGCGTCGAAGCTTGAAACCGCAGGATGCGAGTCAACGATTTGCAAACATTTTTTTTAATAGAAAAATTAGGGGTGGCCAGTTGCCACAAACTGATAAAACTTGCAAAATGTGACGTAAAAATATAAATGACATAAATTTTAGAATGGCGCACGGTGTTCTAAGTGCTGTAATGTCTGCTCAAACACACGAGGCGAGAGCTGGGGATCTACCTGATGGTAGAGTAACTTCCTCTGTTTGACCGATTGAATTAGGCAAGATCACTCCCACACACCATGAACATTACTCCCCTTAATTATTTCCGAACAATTCCTATTGAGCCAAGCTTGTAGAAAACATTTTTATTTAATTAATTAAAACAATTAACAAAAAAGCTTGCAGACTAAACAAAAAGCTCATGTGCGCAACCTATGGACAAAAGAATAATTATATAAGGAGTTTGAACATAATGCTTGGATGGAAATTGTGCCTAGTGTTTGAAGATGACTCATATGGACGAAACGTTGTTCGTCGAATGTAACTACAGGATTATGAAAGTATGCAAATATATTTTGAATATACATTATACATCTCTCTCTCTCTCTCTCTCTCTCTCTCTCTCTCTCTCTCTCTCTCTCTCTCTCTTTCTCACTCACACACACACACACACACACACACACACACACACACACACAGCTTCGAGCCCAGTTCTCCAGAATAGTAGCAGTAGCTTCCTCTGCTATATGGAAGTCATAGTATGACACTGTATCCTGGCACACATAGTTTATAAACACTGTATGAGCACTTTATGAGCACTTTATAAACTTGAGAATAAATACTTTATAAACAAATAATAAACACTTTATAAACAAATAATAAACACGAGAATAAACACGTTATAAACAGAAGAATAAACACTTTATAAGCACAAGAATACACACTTTATAAGCACAAGAATACACACTTTATAAGCACAAGAATACACACTTTATAAACACGAACATAAACACGAGGATAACACTTTATAAACACGAGGATAAACAAGTCGTACCTGCACAACAGAAAAGCCAGAGTGCTGGTAGATGGTCACTGCGGCCGAAAGGTGCTGCTGCGCCAAGGGGTTCCACAAGGAGTACTCTCGCCTACCTTATTCATACTCTTCATCAACGACCTAGTACCAGAGCTGCCAAAGGGAGTCCATGCAGCACTGTATGCAGACGACCTAGTTTTCTGGTGCACAGAAGAGTATGCTTCCACTGCAACGTACAGAATGCAGCTTGCACTAGATAAAGTTACAGGGTGGGCAGAAACCTGGTGTGTGACCATCAACAGGGAAAAGACCACAGCCACTCTCTTCTCGCTTTCTGCCAAAGCCCATCCAGGCAGACTGACCTTGGGAGACACACCACTCAAAATAGACGACCAGCAATCCTACCTGGGAGTCACTTTTGACAAGAGAATGACCTGGAATCAACACATCACAAATACAGAAAGAAAGGCCATGAGAAAGTTGAACATCATGAGAAAACTGGCAGGATCACAATGGGGCGCAAATGATAGGATCCTCAAGACAGTCTACCATGGGACTGTACGACCTCACCTCGAGTACGGTTCCAGTTCTTGGATGACAGCAGCCAAGACGCATAATCAGGCCCTGAATAAAGTTCAGAACCAAGCTCTAAGGATCCTCACAGGCGCCATAAAAACAACGCCCATTCAGAAGATGGAAGAGGTGACTGGCATACCCCCACTGAGCAAAAGACGCGAATGCAAAGCAATGGTACAGGCCACCAAGTATCAATGCACTCAGAACCACCCAATGAATGCCAGACTGAAACGGCTCTCTTCAGGCAGGCTAAAGAGATCCAGCTTTGCAAAAGAACCCAAGGCTTTGCAGAGGAAACACCAGACAGAGATGCCAGAGCTGGTTCAACCACCAACATTCTCCCTTGACATCCCACCCTGGGAAGACAGACTGGGAAACACCACCATCGAAACCACCGTCCCATACCTCACAACAAAGGATGAGAGAGAGAAAATTGAGTTTTACGTCCTCTTGGTCTGAATCAGACACATATGGGACATTTGTATATACAAATATGGTTGGAACAATACTGGAGGCAATGCCCGGAGGCAGTACGAAACCAGTAAAGTCACGATTTTTTGTATTAATACAGATAGCTGTAGCGGTGACCACGCCTCGATTAAACCTCATCGGCTATGGCACCGCCACAAAGGATGAACAGAGTAAAGTGGTAAAGAAGGCTCTGTCACTGTCCATGCTGGAAGAGAAGTACCCCCAATACGCATGGATACGGGTCTTCACAAATGGGTCTGCCACAGACTCCATCAAGAATGGAGGAGCTGGTGTGTACATTCAGCACCCCAGTTGAGAGTGGCAAACAGAAGCAATACCAACAGACCTCCACTGCACCAGCTACAGTCAAAGTCAAAGTCAAAAGTGTTGGGGGATTTTAAACCCAGGGGGCACATGAAAAATGTTAGACATCACAATGTAATCAATACAATAACACAAATCGCTTATAATCAATAGAGACAGAAACACAACAGCATAACATGGCATACAAAGGCATATAAACTGTCACACACAACCTAACATCCGCACACATAGCACCAGTTTACTAAACACCAAAAAAGCTGAGCTTAACCTATAAAATGGGCTATAACTTAGGTTTTAGAAAGCTTTCAAAATGTTTTATGAAACAAGCTAAGCGGTTGAGAATTCGACTGTTTCTTGTTTGAAATAAAGAGTAGAACTTTATAGGATTTAGTCTTTTCTGGTAATAATTTGACATATCTTTTCCTTACATCCTGAAAAGCAGGACATTCAAAAATATAATGAAATTCGTCACCCAGCACACGAAGATCGCACTTAGAACAGAATCTTTCATTATGCGGAATGTTTTGAATTCTGCCTGTTTGTATTGGTAGTTTATGGTTCAACGTTCTAAATTTCACAAATAAAATGGCTAGGTTTTCGGGTAAAATGCTTAGATAAGTTTCAAAGGAAAAAACATCTTTATATAATCTGTAATTATCATAGACTTGTTTTTCTTGCAATTGTGAATACCAGTGTTGAATAAATTGATCCTTTAAAGAACGTACAACTTTAGATTTCAACCAGTTTAACTCGATGTCAGGATGAGGTTGCTGAATCCAGAAACCAGTCAATCCAAGATTATTCCATAAATTATTAACATACACAAAGGCAGATGACAGATGTTTGTTTTCTTTACATAAATGTAACATAAAACAATACATTATGCAATCACATTTAGACTGATTATCATCATTCACAAGCTTGAACCAAAAACGTAACATTCTGCTCTTTGCTTGTATCTCTAAGGGAAAGTGTCCTAGTTCTCCATAAACCATACAGCCAGGGCCTGTATTCACGTTGAGATAGCATGAGACTTAGCATGATGCTAACTTAGAAGCTCTTCCAATGTCCTGTAGGATTTAATAGGACTTTTGGAAGAGCTTCTAAGTTAGCATGATGCTAAGTCTCATGCTATCTCAACGTGAATACAGCCCTGGTGTATATTTATTTAATTTAAGTATCAATTTATAATATCGAAGTTGCAATTTTGATGCTACATCCGTCATATTATGGCACCATACCTCACAACCATAGAGAATAATTGGTGCAATCATTCTATCAAAAAGCTCTAGCTTTACATCTAGTCTTAACAATATCTTTTTACTGTTTTTAGCAGGCAAAACATTGCTCTGGAAGCTTTATCATAGAGCCTTTTTTGTGCACGGTTAAATTTATTGTTATAATTGAATTAAATGCCTAGGTAATTAAACCCAAATACAGTTTCAATGCCCTGTCCATTATAATAAAAATCAGGAATATTACGTATTTTACCTCTTGAAAACACCACAACTTTAGTTTTGGCTGCATTAACTCTTAAATCCCACCTATTACAATGTGTATACATAGCATCCAGAGCCTTTTGTCAATCTTCGGCTGATTCTGCACATATAATTGTGTCATCGGCGTACAATAACAAAAACATTTTTAATATTAATTTCTGTTCCTCCTCTACCCACCCAAGTCCTTGTGCTTCCTGTTTTAAGCTATGCAGACCGTTCATTTCTTCAGTTATGTATGATTGAAGGTCATTAAGATAAACAGCAACCAATACAGGTGAAAGAGTTTTGCCTTGTTTTGCCTGTTGTACACTGAAAAGAATCTGAGCATTGTCCTCCAAATTTAACAACAGATTTAGCTATATTGTACATATCTCTTATTACACTCAATATTGGACCACTTACGCCAGAGTTGAAAATGTTTTGCCACAAAAAGCTCTATTTACATAATCAAAGGCTTTTTGATAATTAACAAACAAGCAATACAATTTATTTTTGTTAAACAAAAAATAATCAATGATACCATGGAGGGTAAATACATGATCAATGGGGGAATGACCTGTACGAAAACCCGCTTGTTGAATTTAAGTTGAAGAAAACATTTAACCTATTGTTAAATAGACTGGTAAATAACTTACCTAAGCAGCTAAGCAAAGTTATGCCCCTATAATTACTCGGGTCTTTATCACTGCCCTTTTGTTTATAGATAGGTATTATTTCACTGATGGCCCATTCTTCAGGGATATTATTGCAAGAAAGGATCAAATTGAAAACTTGTGTATACACTGACAGCATTTTGACACTTCGTTCAAACTCCTGTCATGTCCATGGGCCTCGTTAGGTTTTAACTCTCGAATAGCTTTCTTTACTTCTTCCTCTGTGAAGGGATTGTTAAGGACACTTCAGGGCCTGCATCAGTTACTGATTCGTCTGACTCGGTATTAGGACTATTCATTGTTTAGAAATGATCAAATATGATCACATGATATCTGCGATAAAAGCTCGTCTCTTTCGGATTTCGGCCCATCGATTATTTTCCAGTAGGCCTTGGGATCTGAACTTTTAAGAGAACGAACGTTATTTGATATATTTTTTTCTGTAAAGTCTAAACTGTTTTTTTGGGGGGTTTTGTATGCTCGGCTTGTTTTTTGTTTCTTAGTGAGATTTGGCACAGATTTTACGCTATTATATTGGTTCTTAGCAGTGAAGAACCGCTTTCGTTTGTCTTCACATGCTTGGCTAAACCAGGGGCAGTTATCATGCTTTCGTTTGTACTTTCCTTTACTTTTCTGATTACTTTTAAACATGAAAATAACATTACCACTTTTGAAAAGTATATCGCTTATATTCCCGACTACATTGTTAATATCATCCCGGCTAGCAGAGTCTGCAGAGGACAATACGTTATCTAACCTGGATTTGTTCATTATCTATTAATAAATTGCTCTTCATTTTCTTTTTGCTACTTTGGATACTGTTTATCTAATACTTCTTGATTACCTCTCGTGTTCTTTTCGTTTTTTTGTATTAGGATTACCTAACCGATTCAACAATTACATGGTCACCATCAAGGGACAGTGTACATCTAAATAAAGTTCACAAAAATCCATCACTTCAAAATCGTTAATAAGGTAAAACAGATTAAGTGATACAATTACATAATCCACCACACTCACATTTTTACAAGTACACTTTTCAAAACCAGCATCACACCCAGTGCGGACATTTACAATACATATTTGTTGCCTGGCAAAACTCTAGTCTATGTCCACAGTGATTTGTTGTTTTGTCTTGAGAAACTCTGGTTGGGGGTTGTATGTGATTAGCGTTATTATCAGTATGGTTATCGATTAGTCGACTTTATTAGCTTCGTCATAAGTATTATCACCCAGATTACCCGTTCGGGCATTAAAGTCTCCAAAGAGACACACACCTTTGTGCTCAATATTTAGAAGTGCTTCTTCTATTTCACTGAAAGCGTCTCTATTTTCAAATGCCGAGCCTTCGGGGGGTAAATAAGTCACGCCGAACAGAATATCTCGTGAAACAATTTCTTTACTGAGTTTGAAAAACAATACATTCGAACAGAGACTGTGATCTACAAGAACATAACCCTTACTGTTTAATAAACTAACCTTATATATTTTGGAACTACTTTCAAAAATTGTAACAAATTCGGCCATTTCAATAGGCTATGGTAAAAATATGTGCCTAGAATGTAGGCACAGACGATGGACAAAATAATGTGTATAATATATTATAATGTAAGCATAAATAAATGGAGAAATAATCAGGTGAATAAAAATATAATAATGTATTATTACCTTCAGACAAAACAAGTTTGAAAAACAATGCATTCGAACAGAGACTGTGATCTACAAAACCATATACCCGAGGATAACACTTCACAAACACGAGGATAACACTTTATAAACACGAGAATAAACACTATAATAAAACCTTTTAAACACGAGGATAACCATGAAGATACACGCTTTATAAACACGATAATAAACACTATAATAAAACCTTTTAAACACGAGGATAACCATGAAGATACACGCTTTATAAACACGAGAATAAACACTATAATAAAACCTTTTAAACACGAGGATAACCATGAAGATACACGCTTTATAGACACGAGAATAAACACTATAATAAAACCTTTTAAACACGAGGATAACCATGAAGATACACGCTTTATAAACACGAGAATAAACACTATAACAAAACCTTTTAAACACGAGGATAACCATGAAGATACACGCTTTATAAACACGAGAATAAACACTTTGTAACCACGAGAATAAACACTATCATAAAACTTTATGAACACTTTATAAACACTATTATAAACATTTTATAAACACGATAATAAAATGTACATAAAATGCGATCATAAGTACAACAAAAAGTCCTGGATATATTGATCTATTTATATACACTGTGGGTTAATACAATGTGAATATGGGTTATATACTAACATGTTCATAGCATTTAAACATAGTTTGTAAACACGCGAATAACATGTGCATAAAATGTGATATTAAGTAGGGTTAAATATCCCAGATATATTATTCATCTACATAAACTGTAGTGTTTGAATAAACTGTTGTTAAGAAACAAATAATATACAATGCGAATATAGCTTATATGCAAAATGTTAAGATTAAGATTAAAATCGGCGATCAACAAACAAACAAAACAAACAAGGATAAACACGAGAATAAACAATTTATAAACACGAGGATAACACTTCACAAACACGAGGATAACACTTTATAAACACGAGAATAAACACTATAATAAAACCTTTTAAACACGAGGATAAACATGAGGATATACGCTTTATAAACACGAGAATAAACACTTTGTAACCACGAGAATAAACACTATCATATTACTTTATGAACACTTTATAAACACTATTATAAACATTTTATAAACACGAGAATAACATGTACATAAAATGTGATCATAAATACAACCAAAAGTCCTGGATATATTGATCTATTTATATACACTGTGGGTTAATACAATGTGAATATGGGTTATATACAAACATGTTCATAGCATTTAAACATAGTTTGTAAACACGCGAATAAAATGTACATAAAATGCGATATTAAGTAGGGCTAAAGATCCCAGATATATTATTCTTCTACATAAACTGTAGTGTTTGAATAAACTGTTGTTAAGAGTCAAATAACCATATACAATGCAAATATAGCTTATATGCAAAATGTTAAGATTAAGATTAAAATTAAAGCCCTGTTGACAAGTAAGGCAATGCCAGGGTTGTCACCACGTTAAATCTTACAACGTAATAATGCAAAAATGTACAGAGCATTAAAGCATGCTTTATAAACAAAACAAATCTTACATTATAGGAATCTAACGTATTGACAAAAGAATGTATGTCAAAAACACGGATTATGGATAAAATAATTTGCATCAATTGATGGATTATGATATCAGTTGCAAACATGGATTATGGACAAATCTATGAGCATATAACGTTTTTAAAAAAAATGCCTATGTGCAAACAAGTGTACATGGAAATGTAAAAGAAATACGCTATGGTAAAAACAATGTACCTAGAATGTAGGTACAGACAATGGACAAAAGAATGTTAATAATATATTATAATGTAAGCATAGATAAATGGAGAAATAATCAGAAGGTGAACACAAATATAATAATGTATCATGACAAAAAACGTTTTCAACATAGTAATCAAACATCCCCTTTCAACAAAGTGCATAGTACATAAAACATCAACATTGCTCATGGACAAATGGTATATATCACAAAATGTATTTAGCACTTAAGATGAAGGGAATTGCACAGATGATGAAGGGAACGTAGACTGTAAACGTTACCGATAAATAAAAGGCATGCCATTTAGACTGTAAACTTTACCACTGGACTATGGTCATGTTAAAACTTTACCCATGAATGAATGGCAGGGTATTTAGACTGTAAACTTTACCCATGAATGAAAGGCAGGGTATTTAGACTGTAAACTTTACCCATGAATGAAAGGCAGGGTATTTAGACTGTAAACTTTACCCATGAATAAAAGGCAGGGTATTTAGACTGTAAACTTTACCCATGAATGAAAGGCAGGGTATTTAGACTGTAAACTTTACCAATGAATAAAAGGCAGGGTATTTAGACTGTAACTTTACCAATGAATAAAAGGCAGGGTATTTAGACTGTAAACTTTACCCATGAATGAAAGGCAGGGTATTTAGACTGTAAACTTTACCCATGAATGAAAGGCAGGGTATTTAGACTGTAAACTTTACCAATGAATGAAAGGCAGGGTATTTAGACTGTAAACTTTACCCATGAATGAAAGGCAGGGTATTTAGACTGTAAACTTTACCCATGAATGAAAGGCAGGGTATTTAGACTGTAAACTTTACCAATGAATGAAAAAGGCAGGGTATTTAGACTGTAAACTTTACCCATGAATGAAAGGCAGGGTATTTAGACTGTAAACTTTACCCATGAATGAAAGGCAGGGTATTTAGACTGTAAACTTTACCAATGAATGAAAGGCAGGGTATTTAGACTGTAAACTTTACCCATGAATAAAAGGCAGGGTATTTAGACTGTAAACTTTACTTTACCAATGAATAAAAGGCAGGGTATTTAGACTGTAAACTTTACCAATGAATAAAAGGCAGGGTATTTAGACTGTAAACTTTACCCAGGGTATGAATAAAAGGCAGGGTATTTAGACTGTAAACTTTACCCATGAATGAAAGGCAGGGTATTTAGACTGTAAACTTTACCAATGAATAAAAGGCAGGGTATTTAGACTGTAAACTTTACCCATGAATGAAAGGCAGGGTATTTAGACTGTAAACTTTACCCATGAATGAAAGGCAGGGTATTTAGACTGTAAACTTTACCCATGAATGAAAGGCAGGGTATTTAGACTGTAAACTTTACCAGGCATGAATAAAAGGCAGGGTATTTAGACTGTAAACTTTACCAATGAATAAAAGGCAGGGTATTTAGACTGTAAACTTTACCCATGAATGAAAGGCAGGGTATTTAGACTGTAAACTTTACCCATGAATGAAAGGCAGGGTATTTAGACTGTAAACTTTACCCATGAATGAAAGGCAGGGTATTTAGACTGTAAACTTTACCCATGAATGAAAGGCAGGGTATTTAGACTGTAAACTTTACCCATGAATGAAAGGCAGGGTATTTAGACTGTAAACTTTACCCATGAATGAAAGGCAGGGTATTTAGACTGTAAACTTTAAAGGCAGGGTATTTAGACTGTAAACTTTACCAATGAATGAAAGGCAGGGTATTTAGACTGTAAACTTTACCAATGAATAAAAGGCAGGGTATTTAGACTGTAAACTTTACCAATGAATAAAAGGCAGGGTATTTAGACTGTAAACTTTACCCATGAATGAAAGGCAGGGTATTTAGACTGTAAACTTTACCCATGAATAAAAGGCAGGGTATTTAGACTGTAAACTTTACCCATGAATGAAAGGCAGGGTATTTAGACTGTAAACTTTACCCATGAATGAAAGGCAGGGTATTTAGACTGTAAACTTTACCCATGAATGAAAGGCAGGGTATTTAGACTGTAAACTTTACCCATGAATGAAAGGCAGGGTATTTAGACTGTAAACTTTACCCATGAATTAAAGGCAGGGTATTTAGATTGTAACCTTTACCAATGAATAAAGGGCTTGTAAACTTTACCAATGAATAAAAGGCAGGGTATTTAGACTGTAAACTTTACCCATGAATAAAAGGCAGGGTATTTAGACTGTAAACTTTACCAATGAATAAAAGGCAGGGTATTTAGACTGTAAACTTTACCAATGAATAAAAGGCAGGGTATTTAGACTGTAAACTTTACCAATGAATAAAAGGCAGGGTATTTAGACTGTAAACTTTACCAATGAATAAAAGGCAGGGTATTTAGACTGTAAACTTTACCCAATGAATAAAAGGCAGGGTATTTAGACTGTAAACTTTACCAATGAATAAAAGGCAGGGTATTTAGACTGTAAACTTTACCCATGAATAAAAGGCAGGGTATTTAGACTGTAAACTTTACCAATGAATAAAAGGCAGGGTATTTAGATGAATGAATAAAGGCAGGGTATTTAGACTGTAAACTTTACCAATGAATAAAGGGCAGGGTATTTAGATGAATGAAAGGCAGGGTATTTAGACTGTAAACTTTACCAATGAATGAAAGGCAGGGTATTTAGACTGTAAACTTTACCCATGAATAAAAGGCAGGGTATTTAGACTGTAAACTTTACCCATGAATAAAAGGCAGGGTATTTAGACTGTAAACTTTACCAATGAATAAAGGGCAGGGTATTTAGACTGTAAACTTTACCCATGAATAAAAGGCAGGGTATTTAGATTTGCAAGCTTTACCACCGGAGCATAGGCATGTTGTGAACTTTACCATTGGACATTGCCAGGCTCCATGGATTGTAAGTTTTACCAACAATAAAATAGTTGATCAATCTAACTAATTGACATATAAAACGTCGTTGAGCAGTACACTTTATCACTGAACACGAAGCATGCTATCATTATTAGTATTGGACATATAGGCAAGCAGTGAACTTTACGATAAGACACTAGGCAGGATGCACACAGTATGACGTCATCAAGTCATGGACCAATCACGTTCTCGTAGTTAGTTTTCTTCTCCGCTGTTCTCATGATCAGGACCTGCAAATTTCAACAGAACATTTTTGATATTGTGATCTAAAGATATTATTGATCTTGATAAGCTTCATTGTTATTTATTCTATTGGGTATTTGGGTATAATTTGGTACTTTTTAGTAACACAGGCGTCTCTGTGAAATTCTGGTTGCTCCCACATGGAGAGCGTGTCGCAGCCAGAGGCGCGCCACCCCCATTTTTCTATTTGCATGCGATTTGTGTGTGACTGACGAGGAAGGAAAGAGAAAGAAAGTGTGTGTGTGTGTGTGTGTGTGTGTGTGTGTGGTGAATTTTGACCAAATGACAACTTTTTCGTTGCCACTTGGTTTAACGTGTGCTAAGTGCATGGGCACATGGGACCTCGGTTTATCGTCTCAGCCGAAAGACTCCACGTTCAGACCATAAGGCCTAGTGCATAGTGAGAGGACAATCCCATGTATCCAGGTTAAAACTCGGGTTTATTTTGCACGAGGCGAACGCGTTACCTCTGTACCACTCTACACCTAGCACATTTGATAGAAGCGTGAAATAAAAGAAGGATAGCAGTAACTTTCTAGAAGTGAACTCAAAAGGTTACATTGCCTACCAATTCACTTATGTAGATCATAAAAGACATGTATTTGAAATTTGAATTTACACTTGTAACATAAATCATGTGTGGTAAAAAGAAAGAGGCAGAGAGGCAAACAGACATCTTCCATTCATACCCAGATCTTCGGAAGGTGCAGCATTCCTGGGCGCTGACATCTCCATGTACTCTGAGGGATCTCCATTGTCACTGGGCACTGGAGATAATAAATACTCAGGAGGTGATCGGTCATCTGCTTAATCACACACACACAAACATACACACACACACACACACACACACACACACACACACACACACACACACACACACACACACACTTCATAGTAACAGGATTGTCACCGAGAGGGACGCACCTACACTTCTTCACTCGATTCTACAACATACTTTTCCTCTAACTCCCCTGTCCTCCATCCTGCCCACTTGCCTTCTCTGGTCTGCTCCAAAACCCCTATGGGTGTATATCAGCTGTTGTCGTGGCCGCCATCTTGGGATAAATCTAAGTCTACAACTTTTCCCCCTCACTCCCCTGTCCTCCATCCTGTCATGACGTGGGTCCCACTTACCCTCTCTGGTCTGCTCCAAAAACCCTATGGGTGGGTATCAGCTGTTGTCATGGCCGCCATCTTGGGATAAATCTAAGTCTACAACTTTTCCCCCTCACTTCCAGGTTCTCCATCCTGTCATGACGTGGGTCCCACTTGCCCTCTCTGGTCTGCTCCAAAAACCCTATGGGTGGGTATCAGCTGTTGTCATGGCCGCCATCTTGGGATAAATCTAAGTCTACAACTTTTCCCCCTCACTTCCAGGTTCTCCATCCTGTCATGACGTGGGTCCCACTTGCCCTCTCTGGTCTGCTCCAAAAACCCTATGGGTGGGTATCAGCTGTTGTCATGGCCGCCATCTTGGGATAAATCTAAGTCTACAACTTTTCCCCCTCACTTCCCTGTCCTCCATCCTGTCATGACGTGGGTCCCACTTGCCCTCTCTGGTCTGCTCCAAAAACCCTAATGCACCGAGCGGGCAAATCTACTTCCAACTCCTAGTCCGGCTCACTGCTGGCACACTCTAAGGGCACACAACAACAACAACAACAACAACATACAGTGTTTATGCGACACTAAATCTTGGTAGAAATATAATCGAAGCGCACACACACGTTAAACATTCATAACGCATTTAAAACAAAGACGAACAAGAACGAAAGACATTGCCCTCTCCAACGGGATGCAACACATATACGCGCAAGTTCAGCGCGGAAACCCATGCGCAATCCGCCCCAAAAAATTCTCGAAGTAAGAAATATGAAAGAGTGTGCCCATTACACGCGGAAACCCATACACAATGTACATAACTTGCGGAAACCCATCCGTACTCCCATCCGCTTATTTCTTATATAAGTGTATGGGGTTTTCCGCAAGAAACTTGCGGATTGCGGATCTAATGTGTGTGTGCTCTAAGGCCGTGTACACATACACGCGGATGTTCCGCGCGGAAACACATGAGCAATCAGTAAATAAGTGAAAGAAAGATTTTAAAAAAGCGGACGTGTCTGTATTTCCCCTAATCCGTATATTTTGTCCCTTCTTTCTTTTACTTATTGATTATTTCCGCGCGGAAAATCCGGATGTACTGTGTACCAGGCCTAACCCTATCCATCAACCACAAGGTGCTAAAAGGGCCACAGTAATCTGGATCCACTATTGGATCTGATCTAATGTGGACAGATTGTATCAATCAATCAGTCAATCAATCAATGACAGTTGGGTTTAACGTCCATTCGGCTTCAAAGAGTACATGTGACTCGAACCATCAACCAACCCCCACAACCATCATTCAATGCTCAGAGCAGATCCTGGAGGTACTGCAATACCAGGTCCAAGACGTAAGGTACCAATCACTGTAGCATTGGCTCTTTGGGTATCTCAGTCCCGTATTAATATATTTAAAAAAATGGTTTCATCAAATAACATACAAGGGGCTCTCGATAAGTTTCTGGATGTACAAAACTGCGAGGATGTACACTTCTTCTGGTGGGTCTACATGTTCTTTATCTCGTCCTCACTTATTCAACAAAAGAATTTCAACAAGAGATTTCACATTGGCTAACAGTGTTGATAGTTACAATGACCCCTTGACGATTGTAACGGTCAGTCTCTTCTAACGTCAGTCTGCCAAAGTGGAAATCCTCAAGTCATTTGTGGATGTTGTTTGTAGTAGAGCAAAGTCATAAAAACAATTTACCAGTGTGTGATACCTTTGTTGCAACGTCTTTCCCTGAGCATAAGTGTACAACATCATAATTAAAACATCTGGGATTAAAAGAGATTCTCTCAGCTTGTGATCAGCGTTCACCTTGAGCTTGGCGGACATTTTGCTTTGCCCAACGGTTTTGGTTTGGTGAAAAATAAAGACATTTTGCAACATGCGTATCATGACAATGGTCTATCGCATAACATCATTTGCATTTCTATGATGTGAACAGAATCTTCACATCCAGGAACTTATTGAGAACCCCTCGTACAATCGATTATATTATTTTGGTTGTCGGTTTTGAAATCAAAAGATTATGAACGGAAATGAACCACTTGTATCATCATCTCTTTTGCATCAATGACTATGTCGTATAAAATTATTCATAGGTGAAGAAAAACATGATTCATATTGCTTCAATTCAAAATGGATTTACCATGGGATATAACTCTGTTCTGTGTCCTCTGAATTTCAGCCCCTTCACTCCATGATTGGCTGCGTTTTAATAAAATAATAATGTTTGTATCCAAAATGGCAATAACCCAAAACCCAAATTTGAACGTAACCCTCGTAAACAGGTATCATAAATTCTAATCTATTTTAGTAAGATGCCTCCAGTAGGTTTCGCAGTTCGAAGAACAGACAGAAACGCAGACACCCTCTCTTCATACCCTGATTTCTGGCAGATGCAGCATCCCTGTAGGGTGACATGGCAGTGTACACTGAGGGAACTCCAATGTTACTGGTGTCCAGAGAGGAGTACGTATGAGATGACTGGTGGTCTGCTTGATCACACACACACACACACACACACACACGCACGCACACACACACACGCACACACACGCACACACGCACACGCACACACACACACACACACACACACACACACACTTTTGCGATTCCCATTGTAATGCTGATAAAATTGGAGAAAAATAGTTAACTTGGAGAAAAGATGTGTTGTCTGTCAATAATTTGCAAAAGGAGGCGCGATTTTTGGAAGTATTCATTCATGACTCATATAGAAAAGTTTGTGACATTGCTTTCTTCCAAGAGTCAAGGCGATTGAAAGTTCGACAGAACTCAATTGATTTGCAAAAAGTGAGCATTCACAGATAGAGTGCGGGTTGTGGAAATAATGTGTAGCAGATTTGATAAAAGAACTACTTTAATATTGGTTTCTGCATTAAAAATCTATGAATCGAGCAAAAAAAATATTTCCATTTTAGGAATGGCTTCTTTCACGTCACATCACGTCGCGGGCGAAAGAATGAGATCGCCCTGTGCAGACGATCATTTTTCAAACGGACTAAAATAAAGTTTCAAAAACACACGATCGGCTACATTCTGCATTATGGTATACTTACGTTTATAGCGTCGAAGCAAACGTAAGTATAAGATTATTCGTGTGAAGCAAAATAATGCTTGGAATAAACGCTAAATTCAGCGAAGGATGCCAGTTTACCGATGAGTCGTGCAGCTAGGCCCAGCCATTTTCACATCGACGTCAGTCCCCCGTTAAGAAAGGGAAGTCACTCTTCTTATAAAAATGTAAACAAACCGCTGCCCAAAGCGAAGCCATTATTTTGTGATCGGTAGCTGTCAGGGTTTGATGACAGCAGACAACTGAGCAGCGGAAATAAAATTTTCCGTACGTGACAAAAAGATTTACAAAAAGGATTGAACTATATTAACCCCTTCAGTTAAACTGTGCTGAAGGCTTAAATTCTGAGCCAACAGCTTTCTAGTGAACGCTCAGTTTACCGGTGAGTTACCTCTCTTGAATTACCGTAGATTAGAACGATAACCTTCTGCCCAGCTAGCAATCAAAACGATTCCTTCACACAATCGGTGAGTACTTAGTCATTTGATTTTCTTTGTACAAGCAGAAATAAATCGTCTTTATTTCAAAGTGACCGCCGTGGGAACACGAACATTTTGATTTTTGAGGTGTTGCGGAAATAATTAATAATTCATTACGTAACATTCAAGGGAGATAATAAATTGCACATATCTAATTTACCCTTCCGCCAAGCTATCAATCAAAACGATTCCTTCACTCAATCAGTCAGTACTTAGTAATTTTATTTTATTTGTACAAGCAGAAATAAATCGTCTTTATTTCAAAGTGACCGCCGTGGGAACACGAACATTTTGATTTTTGAGGTGTTGCGGAAATCATTAATAATTCATTACGTAACATTCAAGGGAGATAATAAATTGCACATATCTAATTTACCCTTCCGCCAAGCTATCAATCAAAACGATTCCTTCACTCAATCAGTGAGTACTTAGTAATTTTATTTTATTTGCACAAGCAGAAATAAATCGTCTTTATTTCAAAGTGACCGCCGTGGGAACACGAACATTTTGATTTTTGAGGTGTTGCGGAAATCATTAATAATTCATTACGTAACATTCAAGGGAGATAATAAATTGCACATATCTAATTTACCCTTCCGCCAAGCTATCAATCAAAACGATTCCTTCACTCAATCAGTGAGTACTTAGTAATTTTATTTTATTTGCACAAGCAGAAATAAATCGTCTTTATTTCAAAGTGACCGCCGTGGGAACACGAACATTTTGATTTTTGAGGTGTTGCGGAAATCATTAATAATTCATTACGTAACATTCAAAGGAGATAATAAAATACACTTATCTATCTAAAGGGTCTGTGACACACACATATAACCTACATTTTTAGTGATTGCAAGGCAAGACAATTTGTTTAGTCAAGTGTCGAAAAAAATCACAAATAGCAATGGTTCCAAAAAGTGAAGTTTGAAAGAACATTGCACAAGCAGAAATAAATCGTCTTTATGAAGGAGATCAACGTGAAATAAACGGCTAGTATATTTATATGTAAAGGAGGAGTTGTGGAAAGTGTGGAAGGAGGATGGGACCAAGTAACCACTGATGAAACCAAGATAAAAGTTGACCAAATTCAGCACTTATGTGTCAGGAGAAGAGCCGATAAAGAAGTCTTACTGCACACACAAGCCATATTCAAACCACATGGTAACTTTGAGGCTCTGGTAAGCTGTTTTCTAGCCCATTAATAGATCCGATTGTTTTTGTCGATTAAAATATCACAATGAGCTAGTATCTGCATCCTGGATGAAAACCTGAAGCTTTCGATAACCCCCACAGACATGGTCAAGATTCAATGATCAAAAACGACACTAGCCCAATTATGAAGCGTTTGCAGTCACGAGATTAAAGGGAAAGAAAACAATCACAGTATCCCTGTGACTCACATAGAGTCCAGATCTAAATCTGATTTTTTTAAAAACGGCTGACTTCTGTTGAAAAGAAAATAGTGAGCGGGCTGTGTTTAAATGGTCAAAACCAAGGACTGTGTCTGATTTTTAGCAGGGTGTGTCAGGAGAAGAGTCGATAAAGAAGTCTTACTAGCACACGTCAAGCCATATTCAAACCAAGTGGTAACTTTGAGGCTCTGGTAAATGTTTTCTAGCCCATTAATAGATCCGATTTGATTTTGTCGATTGTAATATACACAATGAGTTTGTGCAGTATCTGCATCCTGGATGAAAACCTTAACCTTTCTGTATTTCCATCCCCCACAGACTGTTGGTCAAGATTCAATAATCAAAAAGTTCCTGACACTAGCCCACATTATGAAGCGTTTGCAGTCACGAGATTAAAGGGAAAGAAAACAATCCACAGTATCACTGTGGCACACTCTAAACTAACTCCATCCGTCAATCTGAAGTTTTTTTAAACGGCTGACTTCTGTTGAAAAGAAAACAAGTGAGCGGGCTGTGTTTAAATGGTCAAAATTAAGGACTGTGTCTTATTTTTACAGGGTGTACACGCTGACGTCATTACAGGGTCATCATAGCCACCTAAAACATAATCCTTAGAAGATCCGTAGAGTACTGTTGGCACAGTGAAATATTACCACCCCAAACGCTAAGGCGATCAAGCTAATATCCGTAACTGATTTTCTGTGATTTTCTAAAGTACACTCATGAGTTTGTGCAGTCATGTTGTCCAAAGCTAAAACGACACAAACAAGTTGGACAGGGACTGTTGGCACACTCTAAGCTAACTCTATCCGTCAAGCACAGTCCGGGTCACTGTTGGCACACTCTAAGCTAACTCTATCCGTCAAGCACAAGTTCCTTACAGGGTCACTGTTGGCACACTCTAAGCTAACTCTATCCGTCAAGCACAAGTTCCTTACAGGGTCACTGTTGGCACACTCTAAGCTAACTCCATCCGTCAAGCACAAGTTCCTTACAGGGTCACTGTTGGCACACTCTAAGCTAACTCCATCCGTCAAGCACAAGTTCCTTACAGGGTCACTGTTGGCACACTCTAAGCTAACTCTATCCGTCAAGCACAAGTTCCTTACAGGGTCACTGTTGGCACACTCTAAGCTAACTCCATCCGTCAAGCACAAGTTCCTTACAGGGTCACTGTTGGCACACTCTAAGCTAACTCTATCCGTCAAGCACAAGTTCATTACAGGGTCACAAGGTAATTTGGATCTACATGATCTAATGTGGACATGTTGAATCAATCTACGATATTGGCTCATTTTGGCATCTCGCTCACTTATTAATAACAAAATTGAGGGGTAATAGACGATTATCGGAGAAAAAAATCAATGGCAGAGTACTTCATGAAAATAAGAGTTGCTTACCTCCATTACTCGGTCAAATACCATAGCAACAATGCAACAATGGCGTCGAAGCTTGAAACCGCAGGATGCCAGTCAGCGACTTGCAAACATTTTTTAAAAAGAAACATTAGGGGTGGCCAATGGCCACAAACTGATAAAACTTTCAAAATGTGACGTAAAAATATAAATGACATAAATATTTAGAATTATGCACGGTGTTCTAGTGCTGTATGTCTGCTCAAACACACGAGTCGATAGGCTACGAGAGCTGATGGTAGAGTGACTTCCCCTGTTTGACCAATTGAATTAGGCAAGATCACTCCCACACACCATGAAATTACTCCCCTTAATTATTTCCGAACAATTCCTATTGCCTAGACGTGTTAACACCTTTCTTAATTCCTCTTGTCATAACACGTTTATAAAGCAATTACCCCTCGGAATGGTTTCTGACAACATTATTGTAAGCAACTGCTAATCTGCTTGTTCAACAAGAGCTGTACATAACTTTCACAACACATTTCTTAAAATGAAAAAAAAAGCATTGGCACCAACTTTAGGCTAATATCAGTCTATAATAGGCCTGCTTCTCTGATCAGTCTCTTCATTTACTATAAATTAATTCGATGCTTTAGAGTTAAAAGGGACTATCTTCAGATGGTTGATTGCCCTTTTATGGAACTTATTGCGAAACCTAATAGCTAGCATTTAAGCAGACTGGGGAAATATAAGGTAGGGAGTATCATGATTATATTTTAAGGCTTTCTTTTTTAATACACGTTATTATTTGTCTCAATGAGTTCCATAATAAGTCAATGGGTGACATTTGAAGAAGTCAAGGAGATGGAACACCCACCTCGTGGCTGACGGGACAAAGGCGGCCTTGCTATTTCATAGCCATCTGCATCTTCTCTGCGAGGCAGAGGGGGTGGACCTTCTTCTATGGCTTCCAGTCTTTGTCTTCAATAACAGGTCAAAAACACACACACACGCACACACGCACACATACACACACGCACATAGATACATACACACGCACACACACTCACATACATACATACACCCGCACACGCACACGCACACACACACACACACACATATATACACACACACACACACACACACACATACATACATACATACATACATACATACATACATACATACATACATACATACATACATACATACATACATACATACACGCGCGCACACACACACACGCACAAACACACAGATACATAGACACACACACACACACATACACACATACATATATACACACACACACACACACACACGCACACACACACAGACACACACACACACAGACACACACGTACAACCATACACACACATACATACATACATACACACACACACACATACAGACACACAGACACACACACATATACACACAAATACACACACATATATACACACATACACACACACACATATACACACACACACATACATACACACACACACACACACACACACACACACACACACACACACACACACACACACACACACACACACACACACACACACACACACACAGAGAGAGAGAGAGAGAGAGAGAGAGAGAGAGAGAGAGAGAGAGAGAGAGAGAGAGAGAGAGAGAGAGAGAGAGAGAGAGAGAGAGAGAGGTACAGAAACAAAAACATTCCAAGCAGGATAGTGTCTAGCATAAGCACATATCTATCAAGCATACTTGGTGCAAGACATGAAACCATCCAGCGCCTATCTGATGAGATTCTAAATGATCGACAAGGCTGTCCTGGGCTGGATTCTGCCATTGCCCCTCTCAACCAAGGAGGAAAAACTAAATCAGCACCCTTCACGTTCTTATTTATCCTCTTTTTTTTAAAGAACATGGATCGTAATATAAAAATACAATTATTTTATTCCAAACCTTACGTTCACATCCATGCATATTTGGACACAAAGGTTTTATTAAATGTTACTATTTCTTTCATTTCCAATGTACTAAGGTTTAGCCCTTGACCAGCGAAACGGTGCTAGCAATAACAACTGTGGTTTTGTCATAACTAGATAGATAGGTAGGTAGATAGTCGGATACAGTATATAGATTGTGAGAGACAGATACATAAACAGACAGACAGGCAGGCAGACCAAACAGACAGACCAACCTGTTGTCTCCATTATTGTCTTGTTGTTCTCCACCTGGTTTTAGTGACAGAAAAAGGGCAACGTAAAAAAAATAGCATATCATACCAAATTCAAATTGAGTGAACGAATGATCAAACGAACGTTTTTTTATTGAGGGATAAGAATAAGCACTATGCAGGCTTGTTTGCACCCAGCCCTCATAAAAAATGAAAAGGGAGAAGAAACAACAATCACCACCATTAACAACAAATGTAAACATAAAAAATAAAAGAATGAAAGTGAAAAAGCATGAACATACACATACAAAATTCATACTTATCAATTAACCATGAAAATACATCAAACGCATTGAAATCAGAGTTACCCATCAGATATACACACACACACACACACACACACACACACACACACACACACACACACACACACTTTCTCTCTCTCTCTCTCTCTCTCTCTCTCCCTCTCCCTCATCTCCCTCTCTGTCTCTCTCTCACACACACACAAACACGTGCGCATGCGCGTGTGAAAATGCCAGTCAAGAAGAAAAAGGGACAAAAGCAAAGTTGCATTCACATCAGGTATCTTGAGGAAACAGGTTTGGAATCTGGGAGAAGGTTTAATTATATGAACAACATGTTATAGAATTGAATTATAAAATTCGGTCATTAGAAATGTTCGATAGTTCTTTTTGAAAGGATTAAAGCATGTTTTAAATTTCGAAATTGCCCAATATGGCATTCCACATGGGCCCCGCCAGAATAAGCTAAACTTGTTTTTAAAAAGTCGATTCTAGGCAAAGGCAGCATGAGTTTGTGAACATGGCGTTGATCATTGACAACAAACCTACTGGTAAGTGATGGTGGGGCATTGCCTGATACAAGTTTGAACATGAAGACAGTTTTGTTGAATTTTAATTTGAACTTGAAAGGTAGTATGTCCAGGGTTTTGTAATCATTAGCTGTTAATGTAAAAGATTTAAGAAGAATTACCTTTAAGCCCAGTTTATGAGTTCGTTGATGCTGTTCAGTAAATTTCGTATACTGCTTTCATAGTTATAGTGATTAATTTGTAACGTTGTTATCGCCAGCACCAATCGTATAACTACTTCGAACTAGAGCAATCGTTGATAACACGTTTAGCAATTACCCTGGAAATGGTTTCTGACAACATTATTGTAAGCAACTGGTAATCTGCTTGTTCAACAAGAGCTGTACTAACTTCACAAACACATTTCTTCGCTTGC
>CM065697.1:37586890-37589390 GCA_017654935.2 Phymorhynchus buccinoides
AAGGACCAATCTAAGAATCATGATTTCCTTTTGTATTATTGCTATAAGGGAACATGCATAATAGATATAGATTGAATGAATGACAGGGGAAGTGAATCCGTCGTGTCTATCTAACAATAGGTACTACCAGTGTGATTCGTTTGGAGTTTGTGTGTATGACTTAAAGACTTAGATGCTATGGCTAGGCCCTAGACTGTGTTAAGCTAGTGCTATGTAAAAGTCCATTTTTCTATGTAAATGCTAAGTTAAATTCGAAGTCAAATGTGTTGACGTCAGTCTTTGACCAATGGCAGCTGCTACAAGTGTGTTATTTATGAATGTTAGATTCAACTTAGCAAAGCAGATGCATATATTTCTCTCCCCTCCTCCAAATTGAATCTAAGGCTTAAGACTGAATGGCTTAATGCCACAGTTATGCTAATAAACAATGATGTGTCCCGATTTCATTTGGATTATAACTGAATTTTTTATAGAATAAGAACTTGTTGGATCATTTTACATATTGCAAACCGATAGATAAGATAGTATTGGTGCTTTCATATAAAAAAACCGATTGTTTTGACTATTACCTGTTAATTTTGTTGTATTTGGTATTGTTACTAATCATGTTAACGTATTCAGCGCCGCGTTGTATATATATATATACGTCCTCTATGACACTTCAGTACTTGCTGTTGACAAGTATATAATACATCAGCACTTAGTCGCGATTGTGCTGCATTAAAAAAGCATGTGGCAAGGAGGCAGCAACTAATAGCGAATAATAGATGGCTCTGAAGGGGTTAATGATTTTAAATATCTTTGTGTGACCTTATGTGTGCAGTTTTTTTCTTCTTATTTTTTTATATTGTAGGTTGATTATGTAGTGTAATGTTGCATTAATCGATAAAATGATTGATTACAACAAAAATGTTGAGTTCCATTAGCATTGTTATGTAATTTGTAATTTATATGTGTTCAACACCACCCAAGCATTCACACACACACACACACACGCACACACGCACACGCACACGCACACACACACACACACATACTATGCATATCACACATATTTGGCATGAAAACAAAGACGCCCAATGTTTTCACAAAGGCGTCAATGGAGAGAATTCAACTGCCTGATATTGTATTATGTTAAACATTGGGTTTGTAGTAAAGTGTGGGGGAGCTGGACAACCCCGCCCCCTCAACGAGTCTCTCCGTGGGGATACCGGGGGGTCTTTCGTAAAAATAGTTCCCCCACCTTCTGGAAATTCTGTGCTTGTAGCTTCCTCTAATCTACCATTCTCTTTGACTCTGCCTTTTCCCTTTGCTTTCAATCATCTACTATCTTTCTGACTTATTATTGGCCCATTCTCTTGCCTTTAAAAAAAAAATTCGCCAAATATTTTGTTCTCCTTTGAGCTCCTCCGAAATCAGAATGTGTCTACTGTATGCAGCGGGGAGATCAGTGAAAACTGAAAACCGGACACATATGTACCTTACCCATTATGGCCATATGGCATAGGAACTGGAAGACTTTGACCATCAAACCAGGGGGCATTTTGCTCTGGCTCTTAGTAATGCAGCCAAAGGGATTGGTTGGCCTTTGGGGACCTTCTCCAAAGCCAACTGCCCTTAAATCCTTTTGGCCAAGAGAGTGGGGATATATCCTGGGCAAGGCATCTCCACTATAAACAAATTCTGACCCAGCAATCCCCTGTTATCTGGCAGTTTGAAACAGCAGACTGGCATACACGTACATGGCATACACATTTTAGGATTTCTCTTTTGGTGAAAGATGAGTCTCGGAGCGTGAGTGAAAGTCCGTTTAACGCCCTCCGACCCGGAACACGTATATGTGGGACATTTTTTAACCCTTTCACCGCCAGCCATATTTCAGCCCAAAATGTCCATTAAACTTACCTGGGTAGAGAACAAAATCCATCTGCAGTATTGGGGATTCTTCTGTGACATATATAAACTAAGGCCTATCCTTACTTCCCAAAACTAAGACAATAGGGTCTTTGGATAATTAATATACCCCAATTTGATGCCTTTTAGTGACATAGGTGTTAAGTCACTGTGGTGCTAAAATGCAACTTTGGCGGTGAAAAGGGTTAAACTGTAAAAGATAGTGGGATGATCCTGGAGGTACTGCAATACCAGGAAAGTCCTGACGTTTTTATGAATAATCAAGGAAAGTTAAAAAAAAGAGTCTCGGAGCAAGCTTTATAATAAGTTGTTTCTGATCAAAAGAAAGTTGTACAACTGGCTGCCGCACCCAGTTAGAGCCAAAATTTCTTTGCTGCCCATCAGAGCGTGGGTCATTTCTTTTCCCATTAATAATCACCCATACAGTCATTTATTTCACTGGCCTTTCTTCCTTCATGGTTAAGATATTTTGAACGACTCAATAACCCAAATGAGAGAGTGCGATTTTTCTCACACCAGAGGGCATGACGCTCGTGTGGGGCTAATCCTCTCAATATTATTAGTTGGGGATAAAGAAAGAGAGAGA
>CM065697.1:37594390-37614390 GCA_017654935.2 Phymorhynchus buccinoides
GTTTAGCATTCGTCTCATGGGCAAATTTGACTGAAATTTGCTTTATTTCATGAGATAATTGGCATGGGCTTCTTACCCGCCCATGGGCTTTTTACCCCGTCTTCACCCTATACCTGCTTGAATGTACTACTATCTTCGTTTGTTTGTTGTTGTTAATGTCGTCGTCGTTGTCGTTGTTGTTTAACATGGGAGATTGCAGTTAATTCAAGACTCAATCCTACCCATCAGACCAAGGATTGTCTTTGATCAGACAAGGAAGTGGCAAACGCATACCATACCAGTCACGAAAACACAAAACATGCTCGCTCCTACAGGTTTTCCGCTCGAGAAACCCAATCAACCAATGGTATTCGAGTTATGAGAATCAGGATGTTAGAACAGCAAGCCACGTCATCTGGCTTTTTTGTTGTTGGGTGCATAATGGTGTGTCGTGTACTATATTAAACCTAAGTTTAATGTATGCGCTATAATTGAAGAGTGGTTAGGAGAAAAAAAAGAAGAAACGCAAGTAACTTGCTACATGGCTTGGCCGCAATTAACGTATCCTACCTCAATATTAATACCTGTTTTTTTAATTAAATCGTGTCTGTCTATTCATTGGCTAATTGGGTACATGGAAATAGTAAGCTAGTTGACCTTTATAGGGGAAGACGGGGTAAAAAGCGCATGGGCGGGTTAAGAAGCTCACCCCAATTATCTCATGAAATGAAGCAAATTTCAGTCTCATTTTGCCCATGAGACGAGCGTTAATGTCTAGCATTCGTCTCATGGGCAAATTTGACTGAAATTTTATTTATTTCATGAGATAATTGGGGTGGGCTTCTTACCCGCCCATGCGCTTTTTACCCCGTCTTCCCCTAGTACTCGTGGTGGTACCATAGCCGATGAGGTTTAACCGAGGCGTGGTTACTGCTACACTTATCTGTATTGTTAAAAAAAAAATCGGGTCTTTACTGGTGTTGCACTGCCTCCGGGCATTGCCTCCAGTATCGTTCCCACCATCCTTGTATTTACAAATGTCCCATATGTGTCTGTTCTAGACCGAGAGGACGTAAAACACAATTTTTTCCTTCCTTTATAGTGATAACCGTCATCTTCTGCAGTCAGTTTTGTAACTGATATGATGATGGTGCAAGAGAGCGAATCAATGAACATATAATTCAACATCAGGCTAAGTTATAATACTAGTGGGAAATCAACGGTTTCTGAATTTGCCAAACTTCCAATGTAATTGCCACTGCAACTTGATTAAACAACAATAACACGATGTCAGATGCCAAACTGACAAGACAGTTAGGGGAAGACGGGGTAAAAAGCGCATGGGCGGGTAAGAAGCCCACCCCAATTATCTCATGAAATGAAGCAAATTTCAGTCTCATTTTGCCCATGAGACGAGTGTTAATGTCTAGCATTCGTCTCATGGGCAAATTTGACTGACATTTTCTTTATTTCATTAGATAATTGGGGTGGGCTTCTTACCCGCCCATGCGCTTTTTACCCCGTCTTCCCCTATGAATTATTTGTCTTAAATTGAAGTAGGCCTATGTTACTATGTCACGTCTATTCATAGTTATTAGAAAACGAGTTGGGCCCGAAAAGTCGTGACTTGTGTTCTTTGTTATTAAATATTTCATTTGGGGGTCAAGTTTTTGACTGTTTTTATTATCGAGTCATATAATATTAACCAAGGCAAGCTTATAGGGTAAGACGGGGTAAAAAGCTCATGGGCGGGTAAGAAGCCCATGCCAACTATCTCATGAAATAAAGCAAATTTCAGTCAAATTTGCCCATGAGACGAATGCTAAACATTAACACTCGTCTCATGGGGAAAATGTGACTGAAATTTGCCCGCCCATGGGCTTTTTACCCCGTCTTCCCCTACTGCTTGCTGTCAGTTTTTGAGTAGGTCTTGTGAAACGTCCTGTCATAGGGTAGCAGCTTACCAACGCGTAAGAATAAAGGAAGACCAGAATGCTAGTGATAGATTGTGTGTGCTAAGAAAAGGGAGGGACTTTCCCTTCGTTTCCCGACTTTTGGAAACTTCGGAACTAACCGTTATAACGAACACATCAGAATCCAAAGTGAGATGGAGAGAAAGAAGGAAGGTGTGGCGGAAGGAGAGGGTGGGGGCGAGGTGATAAAATGAGGATGAAATGAAGGAATACTACTACTTATATATCTAACGGTCAAGGAGACTAGACATGAGCATGAATTTCATGATATAAGATGGCAATGCATGTTTTCCACAGTGACTGAAGTTAGTGGTTTTCCCCCTTTTTCTCTTTTGTGGACTTTTTTTTCACGATGGCGGAAGGTGAGTACAAAGCAGTGTTTTTTTCTTCTTCAACAACTTCATTAAAATTTTTATTCAACTGAAAGAAAAAATGATTTACTTCTTGAAAGTCAATGAAACACTTGAAACAAACAAATAAACAAACAAACAAACAAACAAAAATCGATAGTTCAGCCCGTAATTTTTTTAGGGGGAGATTAAGAGCACTAAGATTTACCAACCATACCTTCATTTCATTGGTCAATAAAATATTTTAATCATTAGAATCATACAAACTTGTTTGCTGGAAAGAATCATAGTGTGAGATGGGGTGGGGGTGGGGTATAGTGGCGAAGAGCAGTAATTTTTTTCTGTCAGCTTTCTGATCACCATAAAACTTAAAATGATAATAAGAACTTGTTTGTTGGATAGAATCATAGCGAAGGGATTAGGGCGGGGTCGTGGTAAAGAGCAGTGATTTGGTTATCACCATACATCACAGTGTCTTTAAAACCGTAAGAAGGACTTGTCTGTTGGAAAGCATCATAGGGTCCAGGTCGTTCCAAAGAATTCTGCGAATCCTCTTCCTGGGCAGGATTCTGGGGGTGATTGTGTTGATCAAAAAACGGAGGTTGGGGTTGCTGTGGAATATATGGTGGTGCAGGTTGTGGAGGAAAACATGGAGGTACAGGTTGTTGACTGAATGGAGGCATAGGTTGTTGACCGAATGGAGTTATCGGTTGTTGACCGAATGGAGGTACAGGTTGTTGGCTGAATGGAGGTACAGATTGTTGACTGAATGGAGGAAAGGGTTGTTGACCGAATGGAGGTATCGGTTGTTGACCGAATGGAGGTACAGGCTGTTGACCGAATGGTTGTACATATTGTTGACCGAATGGATGTACAGGTTGTTGATCAAATGGAGGTACAGATTGTTGACCGAATGGTTGTACAGATTGTTGACCGAATGGTTGTACAGATTGTTGACCGAATGGTTGTACAGATTGTTGATCAAATGGAGGTGCAGGTTGTTGACCGAATGGTTGTACAGATTGTTGACCGAATGGATGTACAGGTTGTTGATCAAATGGAGGTGCAGGTTGTTGACCGAATGGTTGTACAGATTGTTGACCGAATGGATGTACAGGTTGTTGATCAAATGGAGGTACAGATTGTTGACCGATTGGATGTACAGGTTGTTGACAGAATGGATGCACATGTGGTTGACCGAATGGAGATTCAGGTTGTTGACCGAATGGAGGTACAGGTTGTTGATCGAATGGAGGTATAGGTTGTTGATCGAATGGAGGTATAGGTTGTTGACCGAATGGAGGTATAGGTTGTTGATCGAATGGAGGTATAGGTTGTTGATCGAATGGAGGTATAGGTTGTTGATCGAATGGAGGTACAGGTTGTTGATCGAATGGAGGTATAGGTTGTTGATCGAATGGAGGTATAGGTTGTTGATCGAATGGAGGTATAGGCTGTTGACCGAATGGATGTACATGTGGTTGACCGAATGGAGATTCAGGTTGTTGACCGAATGGAGGTACAGGTTGTTGATCGAATGGAGGTATAGGTTGTTGATCGAATGGAGGTATAGGTTGTTGATCGAATGGAGGTATAGGTTGTTGATCGAATGGAGGTATAGGTTGTTGATCGAATGGAGGTATAGGTTGTTGATCGAGTGGAGGTACAGGTTGTTGATCGAATGGAGGTATAGGTTGTTGATCGAATGGAGGTATAGGTTGTTGATCGAATGGAGGTATAGGTTGTTGACCGAATGGAGGTATAGGTTGTTGATCGAATGGAGGTATAGGTTGTTGATCGAATGGAGGTATAGGTTGTTGATCGAATGGAGGTATAGGTTGTTGACCGAATGGAGGTATAGGTTGTTGATCGAATGGAGGTATAGGTTGTTGACCGAATGGAGGTATAGGTTGTTGATCGAATGGAGGTATAGGTTGTTGATCGAATGGAGGTATAGGTTGTTGATCGAATGGAGGTACAGGTTGTTGATCGAATGGAGGTACAGGTTGTTGATCGAATGGAGGTATAGGTTGTTGATCGAATGGAGGTATAGGTTGTTGATCGAATGGAGGTATAGGTTGTTGATCGAATGGAGGTATAGGTTGTTGATCGAATGGAGGTATAGGTTGTTGATCGAATGGAGGTATAGGTTGTTGATCGAATGGAGGTATAGGTTGTTGATCGAATGGAGGTATAGGTTGTTGACCAAAACAACGAGGTACAGGTTGTTGACCAAAACCATGAGGTACAGGTTGTTGACCGAATGGAGGTACAGGTTGTTGACCGAATGGAGGTACAGTTCGTTGACCGATTGGATGTACAGGTTGTTGACCAAATGGATATACTGGTGGTTGACCGAATGGAGATTCAGGTTGTTGATGATGATCAGGATCCTGGGTTTCAGGTGGTTGGACAGGACTCAGGGGTTCAGATGATTTGTCAACTTTGTCCACCAGCAGGCGAGGGACGTTCTCCTTGATGAGTGCAGCATCGTTCATGTTGGCACCAGGGCCGTAAAGGCAGACCAAATACCACCGGTCTTTGGAGCTCTTTGTCCTGCCCACTCCTAGCCTTTGGCTTGATCTCCACACGACCTGGGCGAAATCCTGACTTCTTTCGCTGTCATTATTTTCAAAGTCATGTTTGCCCTTTTCACTGTACCATAGCTCCACCAACACATCCGCGGAGAGAACGACATCAGTCCATCTGCTGTGGCAGCATATCCCAAGACCCTCTTCATAGAGTAGATACCTGAACTCGTCGTTCACTTTGTTTGCGTGATTTCGTGCAAAGTCATCGGCAAAGTCCTGCGCTTTCTTGTTCAATTTCGTGTCCATCCAGCCGTGTCTCTCTCGTCTCTCGTTGTGTGCCTTCAGACACTCCTGTCGAAACGTGTCCATGTCCATCGTGTCTGATGGTGATACGTTGGTAAACCCCGTTGTGCTGATGAGTCTTGCTCCAGCCTCTTTTCTTGGAGAGATCAGCAATTTCACGAGAGTTAAGCTTACCTTGTTATTTTGGTATGATGAACAAAACACCCCGAACACCCACGTTGTTGCTGGTGATATATTTCGGGACCCAAGTTCCCTGGAGTTCCCTTGTTATTTTGGTAGTAAGTTTAATAATGTGAGACTTTTTTCTTTTCTTTTTCTTAACAATGCAGCAGCATCCGCGTTTTAAAAGACACAACGGGATGGGAGTGGAGGGTGTGTGTGCTAATCACAGAAAGAGATAGGCCTAGAGACGCTTTATCGGATTAAGAAGACAATCTCTACGGTTGTGACGGTGTTATAAATAATGTTCGAATCTTTTCTGTGAGAGTTTGGGGTTCCTGTGACAGCTTTGTTTGGTATGGCTGGCTGCAATAACTTCTTTCCTTTTATCCCCCCTCCTCCCCCCTCCCTTCACTAGCCCCGCCATAATTTCCCCCCATTTGTGTTTCATAGTTTTGTTTTGTGTATGATAACATTCCAATATATTGATTTTATTGACCAGTGAGAATGACAGTTTGGAGTCTGTATTCTGTCTTCCTGCTGAATACCAGAGCGTTAGTTTTTATTATTTGTGTGTGTGTCTATTTAGCTTAAGGATAGATAATCTTTGAAAGCTCTTAAAGATATGATAAAACGAATTTTAGAACAGTTTCACTCAGCAAAAGTATAGGCTTACCTCTTAAAGATATATTGAGAGATTAGCTAGTCATGTCAGATTTGTCCTTGAGAAAAAAAAGCAAGTATTTGTTTTGTTTTTTGTATAGCCCGTCCCCGTTGGACCACTGTCCATCCCGACCACTGGTCAGCGGAGGAGGTGGCTCAGTGGTTGGACACCCTGGCAGAGGAGTACGGGCTGGGTCAAGAGGTCAAGGACACGCTCACCGCGCGACTTTCTGATGTGGACGGACCCCGTCTGGCGGTCATGACCTTGGAGGATTTCCTTGACCTTGACCTGGATCCTTACCACGGCAACCTGATCTTTTCTGTCTTCCGCAATATGATGCTGAGCGGTGAGAGAGAGAGGGAGGGGGAGATAGATAGATAGATAGAGAGAGAGAGAGAGAGAGAGAGAGAGAGAGAGAGAGAGAGAGAGAGATGATTGATTGATTGATTGAATTTTATTTATAGAGGGTAATAGAGTAAGCAATAACATGCTTTTTTACATCCAGCCCTCTGGACAGAATACATTTATAAAAGTAGAAAATGGAAAACGAAAATAAACACATACAAAGTAATGTAAAGCATGCAAAAAACATCCCTATATTGTAACACATCAATAACAAAATCAAACCTATTATTATTAACTATACTCATTATTAAAATTCAAAATGTGTGACGTAAGCGCATACACACGGGAAAATAAAACCCAATCCTACTTTTCACACTCAAAGAAGTGCACAAACATATATAAAAAAAAAAATACCTCAATCATACTTCATCATTAAAATGTACTTATTTGAAAAGAAACCCATGCACATAATAAGTCAAACATAATATTACTTTACCTACTCATCTTAACATGCACAATTTAAAATGTAAATACATGTACGTACCCATGGCAACATGAGACCTATTCCTATATTACATTATTCATTTGTAGCATAAACAAATTAAAAAGTAAACACACACTCGTAACAAAAGCAGACCAAGTCATATTGTTTGCAAGCGAATACACATATTAAAAAATAAATACTACTCATAACGAAATCAAGCCTAAGCCTACTTTCTAGTCCTCGTCTTTAACATGCACATAAGTAAAACTTAACTCATCACAAAATTAAGACTAATCCTATTTTACATACTCATAACATGTAACCTACACATTTTAAATTTAAAGCCGATACACATAATAAAATCAAGCCTAAGCCCATTTTACATACTGATCTTAAAAATACATCAAACGTAAATGTAAGCACATATACATGACAGAATAAAACAAATCCTATTATACATACTCATTTTTAACATACACACATTTTGGAATAAACACTTATACATAGCAAAATAAAACCCAATCCTATAATAATAATAGTAGCAATAATAATAATAATAATAATAATAATAATAATAATAATGATAATAATAATAATAATAATAATTCATATAGTGCTAAACATAGTAGTATGCCCGTTGCGCGTTACAAAAGCAACAATGAAAGATGGAAAATATTAATTAAAATCAACAAGAAAGTCATACCACCAACATTCGAATGCAAAGAAATAAAGTAACGAAATAACATGATTTTCACTCACAAAGACATCCACCCTCGTTCACCAACACTGTCACTCTCTGATAACACATCACACTCACAAAAACTAATAAAAATGTAAACAAGTAACAGGAAGGAATGCACCAATTAATACGTGCGTACACACGGCCCATACTCTCTCTCTCCCCCCTCCCTCTCTCCCTCCCTCCCCCTCCCCCTCTCCCTCTCTCCCTCCCTCTCTCCCCTCTCTCCCTCTCTCTCCCCCCTCTCTCTCCCCCTCTCCCCCTCTCTGTCCCCCTTCTCTCTATCTCTTTCCCTCTCTCTCTCATCATACAGGATCCCCAATACAATAATATCAAAGAAACACTTTTCGTTACATAAATATAAACATTCACAATAGACAAAATATAACAATATAAGCCTAAAAATGAAAAAACTAAATTTGTATACTAAATAATTATTTTATGACACTAAACACACACACGCGCGCGCGCACACACTCACACACACACACTGAGAGAGAGAGAGAGAGAGAGAGAGAGAGAGAGAGAGAGAGAGAGAGAGAGAGAGAGAGAGACAGACAGAGACAGAGACAGAGACAGAGACAGAAATAGATAGACTGAGTGAGAGAGGGAAGCATAGCTTTAACAATCATAACATTATAAACACTGATACATGACAAAGTCGAGCCTAGTTACTTGTAGGCCTACTTCGCATATTCAACTAAAAAATAAACCTAATAGTAAACACACACACGTTATAAAATCATAGTAAATACATATCCATGACATCATCGAACTTATTCTTACTTTATATAAGTATTTATTTTTTACATGCACTAATTTGTAAATTAGCATATACACTCGACAAAATCAAACCTAATCCTACCTTATACACTCAAGTTTCAAATATACATTCAACTAACAGACAAGCAAAATAAATCATACGTTTCATCATCATTTTTAACAAATATAAAAAACGACACTAATATTTTTATATATAACATGAGAAAATCAAGCCTAAGCCAACATTACACACTTGTCTGTAAAATGAAGAAATTAGAATAAAACACATACACATTATTAAATCAAACTTAATTATATTTAACATAGCCAATTTTAACATACCTTTATACATGACAGATCAAATCAAGGTAATGTTAGATGCGCAAAATATTTATGAGTGAAAAAGTAAACACATGTAGGCATCATGATAAATAACAGTGCATACGTTCAGTATTTATTTATGTTAGTCCATTGGAGTCAGCAGCAGTGGTTTAATGCTATTTGTTAAAGAGGATACTGTTGGGTAAAAAACTATAAAATAAGTCGTTTTTTGCGAATGTTACGTACCTGATGAAATATTGAGAGAGAGAGAGAGAGAGAGAGAGAGAGAGAGAGAGAGAGAGAGAGAGAGAGAGAGAGAGAGAGGGGGGAGTTTTCATTGTTCATTGTCAGTGGAGTTTGTTCATTAGGTAGTTCTTCATTAGTTTGTTGAAGGATGCTGGGCGTTTGGTTGCTTTTAAGTTGGCTGGCAGATTATTCCAGTAAGATCCACCACTGTATATTAAACTGGTTTTAAATAAGTCTAATCTTGGGGTTGGAATTAGTAGTTTGTTTGACTGCCTGTAACTGTTTATCAAGAAGCGGTCGATTAAAGATTGAGGAGCATTTCCTGTCATGATTTTGTGCATCATCCTTGCTTTGTTATGCTCCAACTGTAATTTAAAAGGTAATATACCTAATGTTTTGTAATCATTGTTCGTAAGAGAAGTTGATTTGAGCAGCACCAATTTAACAGCTCGTTTATGCAGTCTAACGAGAGGTTTTAGAACACTTGCTGACAAAGTAGAGGAATAGCTGATAAGTGAATTTATATGTGCATAATAGAACTGCTTCCTGAGATTGAGATTGAGGAAATGTTTTATTTTTGATAGTTGAAATATTCTTTGCGATACCTTCTTACTTAATATGTCTATGTGTTCTGACCAAGATAATTTGTTATCAATCGTTATACCTAAGGCCTTGTGTGAACTGGATTCCTCGATTGTTTGTCCCGAGATGTGAATTGGGAATGAAGTAGATGAAAGATTTTGGCGTTTCTGTCTGGTTGTCAAACACATATACTTAGTTTTGTTTGGATTCAGACACATGTGATTTAGATCAGCCCATCTGGCCAGTTGATTTACATTTTCTTGGATGTTAGATGACAAAACGTGTAATGAAGGATGAGCGGATTCGACTGAACTATCGTCCGCAAAGAGATTGCAATTGTCTTTAACAAGCAAAGGTAAATCATTAATATATAATAAAAACAACAATGGGCCCAAAACTGAACCTTGTGGAACACCATAGTTGTTTGGGAGAGAAGAAGACTGGTGAAGACCAGTGCATACTTGTTGTTGTCTGTTTGATAAAAATGACTCAAGCAGTTGGCACACTTGATCACCTATATTGTAAACACGTAGTTTATTCATAAGTAGTGAGTGATTGATTACATCAAATGCTTTTGCAAAGTCAGCAAAGACAATTCCAGTATACTGATTGTTATTAATATTTCCTAGCCATGTATCAACCATGTTAACTAGAGCTGTGTGACATGAGTGTTGTTTCCTAAACCCTGATTGGCTTGGATGTAGGAGATCGTACTTTTCTAAGTGATGAGATAGGTGTTTTTGGATGTGTTTTTCTAAGGGTTTTGACAAAACTGACAGTATGGATATAGGTCTATAATTAGAAGGTTCGTTCTCATCACCAGATTTGTGAAGTGGGATGATCTTAGCGTTTTTAAGCTGAGCTGGAAAGTAATTTTCACTAATACATAAATTATATATATAGGTTAGACTGTCAGTGATGACAGGAGCAGCAAGTTTAAGGATTATCCCATCCAATCCATCAGCATCCTTAGTTGTAGATTGTTTTAAATGCGTGAGAGCAGCATATACTTCATATGTTGTTAGTAACGGAATGGAGACTGTAGACTGGATATTCTTGGATAAACAGAAGTCTTTCAAGGTCTTTAGATCATTTTGTTTCCAAGTATCATTTTGGATAAGACATTCCGCAATTGATACAAAATGCTGATTTAATAAGTTCGGAGAGGGAGTAGTTGATTGAGGTGATTTTTTGACATAATTCTTGTTTGTCAAGGAATTAATTGCACTCCACACCTTTTTAGGATTTTTGTCTAATAGTAACTCCCTAAAATATTTCTGTTTAGATGAACGCTTCATTGAATTTACAAGGTTACGTTGGGCATTAGCCCTAGGGTCTTTGGTTGCTTTGTAAAAATCTCTAAGATAGGAAGCCTGATCGATATCATCTGTTATCCATGGTGGTTTAGGTTTATTTTTAACACGTTTTATTCTGATAGGGGCGTGTTTATTATAAACATAGCAAAAGGTTTTAATCCAACAGTCGAAGGCTTCCTCTGGATTACAGTATTGATAAACCTTTGATAAACCAGAATTAAGCAGATCCGAGAGAAAGATATCTTTGTCAAAATGCTTAAAGCACCTATAACGAATTGTTTTGTGGCCTACTTGGGGGATTTTAGTTCCTTTCTTTATCCAGGTTACACACACAGGGTAGTGGTCACTACAATGTAAAACTGGTGAGCATACTTCTGCTATGTTGCTCATGGATGAAACATAAATATGGTCAATGATGGTGCTTGATGTGTCCGTTTCGCGTGTTGGTCGATCAATCAGTTGATGTAAACTGTAAGATTCGTAAAGTTTTACCCACTGTGTTTGGGGCTTATATATGTCAATGTTGAAATCTCCGAGTAAAATTATTTCATTGTCTTCTATTACTGCTGCATCCATCATTAAGGTGAAACTATCGAACCAATCATTTCTCTCAGCGGGATTTCTGTATATACAACAGACTGATAAGGGCTTAGTGTGCCTTAGCTTAATCTCAATCCACACTGATTCAGTTTGATATTGTTCCAATTTGGGAATTCGTTTTACTGTAAGTGTTTGAGAATAGTAAAGCAGAAGGCCCGTTTCTTTCGGTTTGGTGGGGTCCTGGCGTATAAAATTATATCCTGGGATGCTAAGGTCAGAATCAGGTATTTGGTTACGTAGTCTTGATTCTGAGAGACAGAACACATGGAAATTATTACCATTATTGTCTAGAATAGCCGCTATTTCATCTAGTTTGTTGTATGCACTATTAATGTTAAGGTAACCAATACGCAACCCTTCTTTAGAGGGCCACGTAGCCGAAGTTTGAGACATCGCTATGTGTAATGACAAAACTATAACAATCAATAGCAAGGGAAAATCAACCCAATCAACACAAGAATAAAACAATCAATATCAAAGGAAGAGTCAATTCAAAACTATAACAGTTACTAGTAAAGAAGAATTAACCCAATACTAGAACAATCAATAGCAATGGAAGAATTACTCAAGACTATTTCTATTATTCAATAGAAACGGAAAGGTCAAACCACTCCTTTGATAATAATAGAATTAAAACAAAACAAGCAAGTAGAACAGAAAAATGACACCAAAAACAAATTATATCCGGAACTTTAAGAAACACAATAATATGATAGAACGTAGGTAGGTCCTCATAAACAAGTCTTTTTCCTTGTGCAGTTCGTTAGTGTCTATGTAGGCCTATAACGAAGATAGCCTGTAACCGGTTTCTTTTCTGTTCTTTTTCCTTTTTTGAATTTTTGCATCAAATGACAATGCCCTTTTTCGATCACATTTCTGTGGTCCTAGTCCAGTGAGGAAAAAATAAAGAGAAATAATTGATAATCCTAGAAAGTCTCAGAAGGATTTGACACCCAACACGGCAGTTTTGACACAGGGCATAGTCTAGAAATATCCAAATATTTCAAACAAAATGCTGTCAGTATAATCACGTGTACAAAAAAAAATGAAAAAATGTGAGAGTGTCACAGATTCACCACAAAAATGAAGCACATTGACATGCAGCTTATCACCGCGCTATAACAAAAGAAGAAGAGAGAGACAGCCGAGAGAAGGCGTGCATGCCAGAGAGAGAGAGAGAGAGAGAGAGAGAGAGAGAGAGAGAGAGAGAGAGAGAGAGAGAGAGGGGGGGGGGGGGGGGGACAACGGAAAACAGTTTTTCGACTGATCACAGTCTCTTTTCAACGTTGTAAGTAGGGGTGTAATAATTCTGCCAATAGTTCAATCAGAGGCTGTGCGGTTGAAAGGGGCTGGACTTGTTGTCTGGGGGCGGGAGGGTAGGGGTTTGGTACATGGGCGGGGTGATAGGGGGCTGGTGGGAGTCCAGGCGGGTAGTGGAGGGCGGGGACATAAGGAGGTGATTGTTGGACTGATTGGTATTGGTAGTTCGTAGGGGGGAAGGAGGGTTGTGTTTGGGAAGGTGGTGGAACTGGGTGTTGTTGGTAATTGGGGGGGTGTTTGCCATTTGTCGGGGAGGGAAATTCCTCGCTGTGGTTAGAGTCTTTGTCGTTGTGGGCAGTCTGTGCCGTGTTGTGGTCAGTCATGGAGGAGTGGTCAGGGGTGGAGATGGCGGGGTTGGAGCGCCGTCCATTCTGCTTGCCCTGGCTGACAGCTTCAGCATAGTTGAAATGTTGACGCTGTGACTGTTGATTTTGTTTCACCGCCACTTGCTGTTGCCCGCTGCTGTCTGGGGTGACGCGTTGGCGTTGGCCGAAATACCGGATGTTTAGTGCTATGGCCCTGGAGCCAAGTGCACTGGGATGTATCTGGTCCAGGTACATAGCCTTTTTTGGTTTCCCAGACTTGGCGCGGAAGGAGGGGGTGTGGTCGATGCAAGTGATCCCCTCTCTGTGACAGGTCTGGCGAAGGTGGGTGGAGGAGAGGAAAGCAGGCTGCCACAGAGGGTGATGGTGACCAAAGGGAGGGAGGAGGGAGGAGGCTTGGAGTAGGGCGTTGGGAAACACCCGTTTCATCCCGCGGATCAGAGAGGCCCACTCTGTTGAGGAAACAGGCCCTTCCCCACAGCTGTTGATTCCGACGTGAAAGGTTACGTGACAGATGTGGGGGGAGGGTGGGCGTGATTTAAGCCACTGGCATAGGTCTTTCACTGTCAGACCTGGGACACTGATGACTTTCACTTTCATGTTCTCTGTCGACATCTTCTTTTCCTCCACCCCCTTCAGCACAGAGTCCCCCAGTAGCAGTGTGTTGCAGCTAGGGGGGACATGGGTTTCACTGAGAATAGCTAGGGGGGTAGGGCGAGGCTGTGTGTTGCTAGTGTCCTTGTTATTGCTGTTTTCTCTAGTACTGTTGGGGTTGACGTGTTGGTTTGCCTTATCTTTGTGCGTGTCTCTACTTATCTGTTTGTCCTCTGTAGTTGTTGCACGCTGTGATGATTTGGTGTCATTAACATCTTCCTCTAATTGCGATAGAACTGAATATCTGTTGCCTGTTTCTACGCTAATTTCTACTCGCTGATCTGGAGCGGGAGGACTGTTGTTTGACTGACTGCTTGTTTGTTTGCTTGCATGAAGTGTGTTTATCTGCTTCCTAATTTCACTGTTGATGTTTTGCTGACTGTCTTTGAGTGATTGCAGTTTGCTTGTAGTATCTTTGAGTTGATGGTGTAGCACATTGTTTTCTTCCCTAAGGTCGTCTACCTCTTGAGAATGTTCTTGCTTCAATGTTTTTATTGCGTTTTTGAGTCTAACTTCCGTATCATTGATGCTGAGAGTGTTCTGCTGTGCGTGCTGTGTAACCTGAGTCAGTTGTTGTGTCAGTGACTGTACCTGGGATGTCAGAGTGGAGATGACCTTGTTGGCTGCCATCAGTTCGTGGTACAGTTGGAGGGCTGAAGGTAGTTCTGGCCCAGAGATGATGACACCGGCGGCGTCGGGTTTGGATGAAGGTGAACGGGATGGAGTTTTCTCCCCATCTATAGGGGATGGGGGAAGGGAGGGAGAGAGGTGGACAGTGGTGGGTGGTTGGCTGTACAGGACAATGGCTGACTTGTGGGTTTCCTCTGTTGTTCTGGCCACGGAGAGAGGGGTAGAGATGGAGAGGGGATGAGAGATGGAGAGGTGGGTAGAGATGGAGAGGGGGTTAGAGGAGGAAAGAGGGGTCGAGGCAGGGTCAGCGGTTGGTGTGTTGGTTCTTTCAGACTGAACTCTTTCTGCCGATGTTGGAGAGATCGGAGGAGGGGTGTTGAGGAGGTCAGCAGTGAAGGGGTGGAGAAAAAAGGAAGCACTGACTTTGTTTTTTGTGGGGGCTTCCTCCGTAGTGGTGGGGAGGGGCACAGCGGGTGGAGTTTGTTTCTGGTTGGTTGGGAAGGAGGAGGTTAGCAACGGGTTGGCGTTTTCACGAATGAGGGTTTGGGGTGGGGAAGGGGAGGGAGTGGCGTCTTCAATGTTGGAAGAAGGCAGCTGAGGAGATGGTGACAGCGTAGAACAGCCCTCGCCACCGGCTGAGGCTGTGGCGTCTTCCACAGCATCCAGGGCTGTGGCGTTTTCCACAGCAGCCAGGTCTGTGGCGTCTTCCACAGCAGCCAGGGCTGTGGCGTCTTCCACAGCAGCCAGGGCTACGGCGTCTTCCACAGCAGCTAGGGCTGTAGCGTCTTCCACAGCAGCCAGGGCTGTGGCGTCTTCCACAGCAGTCAGGGCTGCGGCGTCTTGCACAGCAGCTAGGGCTGTAGCGTCTTCCTCGTTCGATAGTGCTGGAGCAGCCAGGGCTGTGGCGTCTTCCACAGCAGCTAGGGCTGTGGCGTCTTCCTTGGTGGATAGTGCTGGAGCAGCCAGGGCTGTGGCGTCTTCCACAGCAGCTGGGGCTGTGGCATCTTCCACAGCAGCCAGGGCTGTGGCGTCTTCCACAGCAGCTAGGGCTGTGGTGTCTTCCACAGCAGCTGGGGCTGTGGTGTCTTCCACAGCAGCCAGGGCTGTGGCGTCTTCCTCGGTGGATGGTGCTGGAGCAGCCAGGCCTGTGGCTTCTTCCTCGGTGGATGGTGCTGGTGCAGTCAGTGCTGTGGCGTCTTCCACAGCAGCTGGGATTGTGGCGTCTTCCACAGCAGCCAGGGGGGTGTCTTCCTTGGTGGATGGTGCTGGGGCGTCACGTTCAACAGCACGGGCTGGGGGGTTGCCGTGCTTCAGGGCCAGCAGTGGCCTTCTGCCGCCCTCAATGGCCAGGGGTGGTGCAGTGAACACGGGCAGTGTGCGAACTGCTTTCATGAGGGTCTCAAAGGCTGTTTCTGTGGCAGTATGGTTTTCAACCAAATATTTAACAAGATATTTTAAGCTTTCGAATTCGCGTTCTGCCCAGTCAATGCACACGTTCCCTTGGATTAAAACTTTCCCTGTGGTGTAATAAATATGAATGGTTAACAGCTTGTCTTTGTTGCAGTTCCAGTGAATTTGGGTGTGCCCTAGTCTAAAAGGTAGTGGTTTGATGAGATCGTGTGAAAAGATCAGTTTTTCTTTGTTGTCACTTGTTGACTCTGTTAGTTTTGATGTTGTGTTTTCTGGCATTAGTTGACCGTGGTAGCGTTGGATGATGACGTATCTCCATTCTGGGAGATTTTGAAAAGCAGAATCAAAAGTCACTTGGCAGGGGTCTCTGGTGTGATGTAATTCTTCCCCGCCAGCAACATCGGCGCTCCTAGAGCGTGCAGATCGTAATTCCATGATGGGTTACATTTTAAATCAATTAATATAACTAGAGAAAAAAGAAGTTCTTGTAAGCTAAGAGGAGTGGAAGGGGAAGCGGTGTTTTGCTGCGGTTAGTGCCATGCTTTAGCCAGCACTCCAGCAACACACTGACGTCATTGTTTTGTAGTAGGCCTAACACTGCGCGTTCTTAGAAAGAAAAGAACACATTACTTACTTGGGGCCCTAGATGGGAAAGGCACTGCTCGTTCTTCGAAAGAAAGGAAGACAAATTTCATTTAAATTGACATGGGGCCCTACACGGGATGAGCACGCTATTAAGCTAGGGCAAGTCCAGTATAATAGTGATGTGGAGAGGTGAGTGTAGGTGATGGAGAAGAGGGGGTAGTAGGCCTATAGGGGGATCCTTGTCTCCATTTCCATGCTTGCTCCACATGATGTCCGGGCACAAGCTTGGCACTGGGTTAACTTGACCAATTAGGCCACTTCACTCAAACGGTTACACCATAGTAATGCTACACCACAGCTGCTCGCGCGTTAGGTCCATGCTACGAAGTTTGAATAAGCAGTGTGAGGCACAGTGAAAATAAGAATAGATTTTTTTTTATAAATCACAATAACAACCATACGATGGAGTACTCGTCTTTTTTTACTTTACAATCACATAGCACATATGCCTAGACACCACTTGGTCGAATTATAGACTTGCAATTAGAAGATATCAATCCTGAAACATCCTTAATACACAGAGCGATGTAAAGTGTGACTCCACCAGTTGGCTAACTATAGAGAGAGAGAGAGAGAGAGAGAGAGAGAGACCGAGTCTGACTGTTTATTGTATGTAAGCCATGGGCCTTAATGAAAACACAAAGATGCAAAGGGTCTAGGGGTGGGGGAGGATGAAGGGGTGGTGTAGAGAGAGAGAGAGAGAGAGAGAGAGAGAGAGAGAGAGAGAGAGAAGCGAGAGAGAGAGAGAGAGAGAGAGAGAGAGACCGAGTCTGACTGTTTATTGTATGTAAGCCATGGGCCTTAATACAAACACAAAGATGCAAATGGTCTAGGGGTGGGGGAGGATGAAGGGGTGGTAGAGAGAGAGAGAGAGAGAGAGAGAGAGAGAGAGAGAGAGAGAGAGAGAGAGAGAGGGAGGGAGGGAAAACTTTGAATACTTAAACTTTATTTTTCAAGGATATAGATTTTAGGCAACGCCTATTCTTCCAATCTGTTCCAATCAGGGAAGAAGGGGGAGGGGGGAAAGAGAAGAGAGAGAGAGAGAGAGAGAGAGAGAGAGAGAGAGAGAGAGAGAGAGAGAGAGAGCTGTGGGCTAAGTATCATTGTGTGATAACCGTAATGGGGAGTGTGGGTGGGTTGGGAAGGGGGGAAGGAGGAGAGGGTTGGGAGCAGAGCCTGTGTATCTATATACACTGGCTATGGTTGGGAGGAGCACTGTGCTTAATATAGCATTTGCCACGAGCGTTCGTTCTCTATACTAGACTACTAATTTGCCCGCACTCGTTCTGCCCGAGTTACGCTGACCTTTCCAATTCAACTCTCTTAATTCAACTCAGTGAATTTCAAGGTCGTCCTCACGTGGCAAATGCCCTATTTTACGAAGTTCTACTAATACAAAGCTTAAGTGGGAAACTAAACGTTGTTACTTTCTAAATTAAGTAAATCGGTTTACTGAATTTAGACAGTAACAACGTTTAGTTTCCCACTGAAGCGTTAGTAGAACTTCATAAAATTAAGCACTGACCTCTATACTTTTGTGGGAAGGAGGGAGAGTGGGGAAGGACTGGGAAAGTTGGGCAAATGGACTTTTATAGGGCCTTCTAGTAGGCTTCAACAACAGTGGAAAAAGATATTGCTATAAACCCAGGGCTCCCAGGGACCCCCATTTGGGGGTCTATGAAGCACTAAAATTCTCAAGGACCCTCTAAAAGAATGTGCAGGGGGTCCCAGGGATGCACTAGAAAAAAATATTTTTTAGCATTCGCAATGCCACTGGGACCCTCTATCCTGCCTCTAGGACCCTCTATGCTGTAAGTGAAGGATTCTCTAGGACCCCTTGTTTTGCGGGACGATTGGGAGCCATGTTAAAACCGCACCAAGCTTTAGGCTAGCAGAGATCGAAAGACGAAGAGCGCTAAACAAAATATATATGCTGCAACAATGCGACCATGACGATTAAGCAGCCGTGAAACGAAAGCTGGCTACTGTTTTCGGGGCTGTGTGTGCGTGGCTGACTATCTGTCTGTGTTATCACGATAGCGTCAGAACTGAGGGACCCAGGGCACTCACATTTTGCGTGCGGATAGATGTAGAGTGGCACAGAGGTAACGCGTTCGCCTCGTGCACGATGAACCCGAGTTCAAGTCGAACTTTGTTACAGGGGATTCTTCCTCTCATGAAGAAGAATCTGTTTAACGTCCTCCGGTCTGAAACAGACACATATGGGACACTAGTAGATATAAAGACGGTGGGAACGATCCTGGAGGCAATGCCCGGAGGCAGTGCAACACCCGGAAAGTCACGAAGTTTTAACAGTACAGATATTATTGTGACTTCCTCTCATTCTGCACTAGTCTGCAGTGGTCTGAACGTACGTGGAGTCTTTCGGATGAGACGATAAACCGAGGTCCAGTGTGCCCATGCACTTAGTACACGTTAAACCCAGTGTCGAAAGGAAACAGTTGTCATTTGGTCAGAATCCCCCCCACCCCACCCCACCCTGTCCTTCCTCATCAGTCACACGAAATCGCATGCAAATTTAAAAAAAAATTGCGTGGCGACCGGTTGGGCGGAAAGACAGTAAATGACGGTAAGCAAATGGAAAAGGCAGAGTGTAACAGATAAGAGGAAGTTACAAGCACGGAGCTGCCAGAAGGTGGGGGAACTATTTCTACAAAAGACACCCCTCCCCGGTATCCCCACAGGGGGTAGTTAATGGTGAAGATGAGGATAGTGACGAAAGAAATTTAAAAGAAGAGCGAGCGAAAATGGTGTTTTACGTCCTCTTGGTCTGAATCAGACACATATGGGACATTTGTAAATACAAATATGGTGGGAACAATACTGGAGGCAATGCCCGGAGGCAGTACGAAACCAGTAAAGTCCCGATTTAAAAAAAATTAATACAGATAGCTGTAGCGAGAGAGAGAGAAAGATAGAGTTTTAACGCCTTCTGGGTCAATAACCATTTGGGGCATTTAAAATTATAGAGATAGCTGTAGTTCAGTTATCTAGAATTTTACGTCCTCTCGACCTGGGAAGGCACATATGGGACATTTGTTAGTTGTAAATAAACAAAAGACAATACATGAACGTAAGAGGACGTGTACAAAAACAAAGACAAAACATAAAAAGTTTTGGGGAAGGATTCTAAAAGCGCAAGTTTTTCGTGTGTAGTGAGGAATATCCTGTTTAAAATTATAAAATTAGTTGGTGATATCTAAAGATGCCTATTAAATAACTATATATGTATAAAATATTAAGTTAAAATTCATTTGTTATCTGGCCCGAGTACAACCCTCCCTATTGTATTAAAATTTCAAGGCTACTGTGTTAAAAATATCAATTTTTATATTTATTAATAAAAACCAATTTTGGCCGTTAAATATTTGTTTAAAATTATATTTACAGATATAAATTTGTTATTTACAGTAAATATATATTTTATTTTTATGTACAAAATTGGAAACTATATACATCTATTTTATTAAAAATGCCGGGGGAGAGAAGAGATAGCTGTAGCGGTGACCACGCCTCGGTTAAACCTCATCGGCTATGGCACCGCCACAAGTAGTTCCAAAATATTATTTTTTTTTAAAGAAGAAGAAGAAGAAGAAGAAGAATGATGACTAATGATGATGGCGAGTAACTTAAAATTGTTATC
>CM065697.1:37629390-37636890 GCA_017654935.2 Phymorhynchus buccinoides
TCACAAATGTTGCTTATTACATCAAACGAGAGAGAGAGGGTGAGAGAGAGAGAGAGAGAGAGAGAGGGGGAGAGAGAGAGAGAGAGAGGAGAGAGAGAGAGAGAGAGAGGGAGAGAGAGAGAGAGAGAGAGAGAGAGAGAGAGAGAGAGAGAGAGAGAGAGAGAGGAGAGAGAGAGAGAGCGCGCGCTTCAAACTTCGAATGCTTTATTTTACAAGGATACAAATTTACGCTGGCGCTTGTCTTCCATTCTGTCCAAGTTCTATGCATGCAATACATAGCTATTTAACTAATACTATTATTGAACATCGAGAGAGAGAGAGAGAGAGAGAAGAGAGAGAGAGAGAGAGAGAGAGAGAGAGAGAGAGAGAGAGAGAGAGAGAATTCAAACTTCAAACGTCGAATACTTTTTTTTACAAGGATAAGAATTTACGCTGGACTTTGTCTTCCATTCTGTCCAAGGTTCTAAGCATGCAATACGTAACCAATACAATAAATGAACATCGAGAGAGAGAGAGAGAGAGAGAGAGAGAGAGAGAGAGAGAGAGAGAGAGAGAGAGAGAGAGAGAGGGAGAGAGAGAGAGAGAGAAGGAGAGAGAGAGGGAGAGAGAGAGAGACAGAGAGAGAGGGAGAGAGAGAGAGAGAGAGAGAGAGAGAGAGAGTTCAAACTTCAAACCTCAAATAGTTTATTTTACAAGGATAAGAATTTAGGCTGGGCCTGGTCTTCCACTTTGTCCTTGGTTCTACGAATGCAATACATAACTAATACTATACTATAAATGAACATTGAGAGAGAGAGAGAGAGAGAGAGAGAGAGAGAGAGAGAGAGAGAGAGAGAGAGAGAGAACAATGAACATTGAACAGTGAACAATATTTTTAATATCCACTGGCCCTTAGAAAGGCCAAAGTTTTACACGAACACGCATCTACATAAAGTACTGGCACATGCGGATATTAATGGCATAAAGATAACAATAAATGTTGAAAACACACAATGGGCCTTGATATCCTAAAGTATTCTAACATTATGCGTTCTCATTATTATTTTTGTGAGTTTCCTGACTGTTTCTACAGATCCATTAAAAAAAAGCCCAACATGTGTGCTCCACTTGAATATTTGCTTCTGATATCAGAGTACAAAGGGCATTCATAAATAAAGTGACGTTCGTCTTCGACAACATTGCATATAGGGCATCATTTGTTAAGATTTTCATTAAACGTTCTTCTAAATAACGATCCATTATGAACACCAACACGCAATTTTACCACACAATCTCGAAAACATCTACATGTATAGTCCAGAAAATTAAAGTATTTTTGAAGTTCAAATGATGTTTAAAACAGACAATATTGTCGAGTAAGTATCCTTATTCATCACTGAGCTGTACCAGTCCTGCTAATAGTAATCTATCATGCATTCTCTGTTTAAACAAGGAAATAAAATACATTTCATAGCTCACTCCTTGGTTAACCCAAGCGTAACCAAAACCCCAATTAAACAAAGTTTGTTTAACCATTGTTGCCCAACATACTTCACCTTTTGCATCCTTATTAACGAGCATTGAATACGCCTGGCGTAGTATTTGTGACATATCCATTTTAAGAAGTTTTAATACTTGAGACACCTGACAGCACTATTGTTGTAAAGGGGGTTTCGTCCAGTTTCTCTATACACAAACTTATTAGGTAGTTTAAAAGGAAACCTACGAGAGATTTTACATGCAAAATAATATACATTTTCAATACTACTTAATATATGTAGGCCCCACATTTCAGACGCATACAATAACACAGCTTGAACTTGAGAATAACAAAAATGTTAAAGAACCAGTTCTTTGAAACGTCGTCCAGTCTACCAATGCATTTAACACAAGTTCAAGTTCAAGTATGCTTTAATATCCCCCAAAGAGAAATTAAGGTTAGGTGCAACAGCATGACAGGAATACAACATAACTGAAAGAATATTAATCAAACGTGTGAAACGAAATTACACCAAACCAAAATATTATAATTAAAATTCATTACATTAACTTAGAAAATGTGCACATTTCATACAGTAAAGATGTTCTCACACTGTGCACATACTCTCCTGCCCTTTACTGCCAGAGCTTCAACACCTCTGATCAAACTCACTTTAATTGTAAAAACGAAGACTAAAGAATTATACTGGTTCTCTACTTCCAATTCTTTTTCACCTAAAGTTCATCTTTAATTTTTACCTAAGAAGCCACCCTTATGAAAAAACATCACTTTAGTTTTATCTTCGTTAATGTTAATTTTTTTTGTACAAGTGTCATGAAGAATATTAGTCGATTTTGTATGTCCCTGGCAGTGTATGAGGGAAGAACAATGTCAGCAAAAAGAAGACGAAACAATTCAATCAAACCAGGCAGTAACTGAATGCCACGAATACCCTTTTCATTCACAGAGGCTGCTATTTCGTAAATAAAAATAGAAAATAGAACTGGACAATGTACACAACCTTGTTGTAACCCTACAGGACAATCAATGGCTTCAAATTTTGTGTGATTGTGTATCTCGGGACAGGGATGGTCCTGTAGAAAAAATAAAACTGTGATGACCTTGATTTTGAAGTTTGACCCTGAGAACCGGTTTTTTTCTTGAGGCCATATCTTTCACATTGTTGGATTTGCAATGTTTAAACTTGGAATGGGGGTTCATTAGCAAATATTAATTCCAAATATTGGGTAAAAATGAAGGTCAAGGTCAAGGACTAGACCTTGGAGGTGTCTGATCAGTATTTCAGCTATATATTTCAGTTTGGCAGGTTGATAGACCGAAAACTGAAATATTTGCTTGATACCATATCTCTCAAATCGTTCGATGTAGCGTTAAAACTTGGTATGTGGGTACATTGGCTAATGGTGATTCAAAATATTGGGTACTGTCAAGGTCAAAGTCAAGGATGAAGGCCTGGAAATTTCAAATTGATATTTTTGTCATATCTTGCACATTTGTGCAGTTATAGGCATCAATTGTTTTGGCAGTGTTGGCTGTTATGTAGACTTTTAACTTTTTTTGCAGCAGTAGCTATATTTCGGACACCATTGGGGCTACAGCCACATAACCACAGAACATATTCTTGATCAGAGTGACCTAGGTAATGCAACAGGAGACATTTGAAGTCACTTGACCTTGACATTTGACCTTGAGTCTTTTATGTGATGACAGGCTGTCTGGTACGAATTGCTTCAAATTTTGTTTTGGAGGTGTATCACCCCGGGAGACATTTTGAAGCGGTCATGCGATGCAACACACTCCAAAACCGGTGCTCAAAGTTTCAGAACCACGAAGCGTAGCAAGCTGGTCTTCAATAAAAATATGTTAGTTTATCCCCGTTATCTGCGTGTTTCAGGTGCCTCCGGATGATGGAGGAGGAGAGGGGAGGGGAAAAGGTGGAGCAGATGCATCTGTACCATGGCACGCACGTGCAAAACGTGGACAGCATTGCTCTCCATGGGTTTGACCTGACCAGAGCTGGGACCAATAGGGGATCCTCCCACGGACGTGGTATGCTTTCCTTTAACCCTTTCACCGCCAATGTCGCATTTATGCACCACAATGGTTCGACACCCATGTCACTAAAAGGCATCAAATCAGGGCCTGTTATTCAAAGACCCTATCCTCTTGATTTTGGGAGGTAAGGATAGGCCTAATGTCATAATGTCACAGAAGTATTCCCAATATTGCTGACAATTTTTCTTGTCCCTCTACCCAGGTAAGTTTAATGGTATTTTTTGGCTGAAAAATGGCTGGCGGCGAAAGGGTTAATTTATGTTATTTGCTTATATTTGTTGCCCTTTTGATTATCTGCCAAGTCGGTTTCTTATTTTCATATATACAATTTGTGACGATTTTCAATCGCTCGAATACAGCAAGCGAAGTCATTGATCGGATATTTGGTCATTAGGGGTCAAAAGTATGAATAAATTTGGACGAAATTATGTGAGCTTAGACAGTTAAGGTACTATAGTAAAATAAAGAATTAATGTCTGGAGTAAACTGAGATCCTCATTCAGTTATGGGATAAAGAAAAAAGCTTTTTGTTTCCGATATGAAAGAGGAAGAGATCCAGACTGAATTCATGGATTCTTCGTCGTTTTATTTTCCTCAAACAGTCCAGAAGGAAGCAGTTTCTAATTGGCGTAGAAAAATTAGATTTGTTGAGAATTTTCGTGCGGGTTTGTATTTGTAAACAGTCAAAACTTCATATTGATCAGGATAACAGATAATACTTCTTAAATATCATACCACATATTTAAAAGATCTCGTTTTCCAGGCCATTTCGAGACTTGACTTTTTTTACTTTTTCTGTGTGAAGCTTACCCGTTCAAAGTGGTACAGCGGTACTTATCATTTTGTGTGTGTACTCTTTCTGTCTTCCTAAACAGGTGTGTACCTTGCAGACAAGAGCTTCTTCTCCCACCCATACTCCCCGAGTGTCCCCGACTACTGTCCACAACTGCTGCGCCATGCTGTTCCCCTCCATCGGCCCCAAAGACCTCCGAATGTCCATCGTCCTGCAGATTCGCAGCAAGCTGTGCATCAGCCATCTGCTGCAGGAGACAGCAACGATCGTCTGCCATTACTGGCAGGTAACAGCACTGATCGTCTGCCGTCATTGGCAGACAGCACTGTGGTTGACATAGAGGGAAGGAGGCCTCCACGACCTCACTACATGTTCCTCTGCAACGCGCTTGTAGGGCGGACCGCACCAGGGCACGAGAGTTACGCCCAACCCCCGCTTCTGGATCCTAGCAACCCTCGTGGAAGACGTTACGACAGTTGCTGCGACCTCTATGGAAAAGCTGGGCAGTATGTTATATTCGGCAAAGACCAGATCTACCCTGCGTACTTGTTGGAGTACACATACAAGGAAGCGAGGATGGGGCGAGGTCGGCTTCGGCGGTACACTGTCTTGATTATGGCAGCTTTTATGGTCCTTTCCACTGTCCTTATCTACGTCCTCGTTCATTGTCCCTGAGTCATCATTCATTTTCGTCTATCTGTCATTCATTGATTGATTGATTTAATTTAAAGTCTGTTCACACAATGGTGATATCAGACTATTAAAACAATACAATTAAAATTAGTATGTGTGCGTGACTGCGCGTGTGTGTATGTGTGCGTGCGTGTGTATGTATGTGAATATGAGAGCGTGTGTAGAACTGTCATTCATATCATGTTTTATGTAATCACTTTGTTTGCTGTCTTCACTTCATGACTAAGTGCTTAAGGCACGAAACGTTGGAGCTTTCCATTTTGCTTCCTTTACAGGTACCTTGCTTCCTTTACCCACCCCTTTCACAGGTACCTTGCTTCCTTTACCCACCCCTTTCACAGGTACCTTGCTTCCTTTACCCACCCCTTTCACAGGCACCTTGCTTCCTTTACCCACCCCTTTCACAGGTACCTTGCTTCCTTTACCCACCCCTTTCACAGGCACCTTGCTTCCTTTACCCACCCCTTTCACAGGTACCTTGCTTCCTTTACCCACCCCTTTCACAGGCACCTTGCTTCCTTTACCCACCCCTTTCACAGGTACCTTGCTTCCTTTACCCACCCCTTTCACAGGTACCTTGCTTCCTTTACCCACCCCTTTCACAGGCACCTTGCTTCCTTTACCCACCCCTTTCACAGGTACCTTGCTTCCTTTACCCACCCCTTTCACAGGCACCTTGCTTCCTTTACCCACCCCTTTCACAGGTACCTTGCTTCCTTTACCCACCCCTTTCACAGGCACCTTGCTTCCTTTACCCACCCCTTTCACAGGTACCTTGCTTCCTTTACCCACCCCTTTCACAGGTACCTTGCTTCCTTTACCCACCCCTTTCACAGGTACCTTGCTTCCTTTACCCACCCCTTTCACAGGCACCTTGCTTCCTTTACCCACCCCTTTCACAGGTACCTTGCTTCCTTTACCCACCCCTTTCACAGGTACCTTGCTTCCTTTACCCACCCCTTTCACAGGAACCTTGCTTCCTTTACCCACCCCTTTCACAGGTACCTTGCTTCCTTTACCCACCCCTTTCACAGGTACCTTGCTTCCTTTACCCACCCCTTTCACAGGAACCTTGCTTCCTTTACCCACCCCTTTCACAGGAACCTTGCTTCCTTTACCCACCCCTTTCACAGGAACCTTGCTTCCTTTACCCACCCCTTTCACAGGCACCTTGCTTCCTTTACCCACCCCTTTCACAGGCACCTTGCTTCCTTTACCCACCCCTTTCACAGGTACCTTGCTTCCTTTACCCACCCCTTTCACAGGTACCTTGCTTCCTTTACCCACCCCTTTCACAGGCACCTTGCTTCCTTTACCCACCCCTTTCACAGGTACCTTGCTTCCTTTACCCACCCCTTTCACAGGAACCTTGCTTCCTTTACCCACCCCTTTCACAGGCACCTTGCTTCCTTTACCCACCCCTTTCACAGGTTCCTTGCTTCCTTTACCCACCCCTTTCACAGGTACCTTGCTTCCTTTACCCACCCCTTTCACAGGTACCTTGCTTCCTTTACCCACCCCTTTCACAGGTACCTTGCTTCCTTTACCCACCCCTTTCACAGGAACCTTGCTTCCTTTACCCACCCCTTTCACAGGCACCTTGCTTCCTTTACCCACCCCTTTCACAGGTACCTTGCTTCCTTTACCCACCCCTTTTTACGTTGATCTCCAAAAGGTACTGCCGCCACTTTTTCACCATCTTATTGCGTCTTATAGCTCCTTCCTGTCTGGCTGCTTTAGAGGGCAATGGAGCTATTTAGTAGAGGTGGGGGGGACCGGTTTGAACCGAAAAAAACGGTGCTAAACTTTCGCGGTTAGAAAAACCGGTTCGAGTTGCTGTGAACCGGTTTTTTTAACTGCAAACTGAAAGTAAGTTTTTTCTTAGAATAACGCATTCTTTTTTAAGAACAACACTAATTCTCAGCGCAGATTGGGTGTTTGTACACCCAGAGTAGCTGTTTCTAGTTTGTGGTGGTGTATGGCTTTGACTTTGACTGAGTGTTGAGTTGAGTGTGTGTGTGTGTGTGTGTGTGTCATAAGTTTCTTTATTGTGTGTATGTGTGCGCGTGCGTGCGTGTGTGTGAATATTCTGACAAATAAATATGTGTTTGCATAGGTGAAACTAGTGATGCGAGTACTGGTTAAAAAAACCGGTTCGATGAAACCGGTTCGAAGAGGGAAAACCGGTTTAAAACCGGTTCGGATTTTTGAACCGGTTCTCAACTCTACTATTTAGTTCAAATGTGTATTGTTTTGTTGTTGTTGACAGATTTGAAGGTGATATAGGGATGTGGTATGTTCAGAAGTGTAGTGGTGCTCTTCTCAAGCTAGAACGTAGAAATCTGTACCAGTAGGTCAACTCAGTTTCATGTGGGTTTTTTTAATGATTGCGTTATATAGTATAACTCTTGTTCATACCTCTGGAAGGATTTTTTCACTCTTTCACCATGGCGGCATAGTGATGGGCAAGTTATATTGC
>CM065697.1:37649390-37661890 GCA_017654935.2 Phymorhynchus buccinoides
GAATTTTTAGCAATACAGGTTTACTAAAGAAGACGTGGTAAATTTACCACCTATTAATACAGCTATTTGGTCTGATGGTAAAACTGTAACAGACTTGATTGTAACTCCAAATGCAGTTGAAATTAAGTTAATGGAGTTGGATGTAAACAAGGCTCAAGGGCCGGATAATATTCCTCCTAGGGTGCTTAAAGAACTATGTCAAGAATTATCTGTTCCACTTTGTATGTTATTTAATAAATCTATGGAATTGGAAACAGTTCCTATTGAATGGAAAAATGCTTATGTTACTGCCTTGTTTAAAAAGGGTATGAAGAGTGATCCTAGTAATTATAGACCAGTGAGTCTAACATCAGTAACTGGTAAGGTATTTGAAAGTATTATTAGAGATGTTATAGTTGATCATATGATAATTAATACATTGTTTTCAGAGTGTCAGCATGGTTTCCGTCAGCATAGGTCTTGCACCACATAGTTACTGCAGGTAATAAATGACTTAACTAAATTAATAGATAAAGGTAATAACGTAGATATTATTTATTTAGATTTTAGAAAAGCGTTTGACACTGTACCCCATCAGAGATTACTTATTAAACTGCAATATTATGGTATAACAGGTAAATTATTAGCTTGGATTGAAAACTTTTTGAATGATAGAAAACAATTAGTTAGAGTTGGTGACGCTTACTCTGATAATGTAGATGTAACTAGTGGTATACCCCAGGGAAGCATCCTTGGTCCGTTACTTTTTACGATTTTTATAAATGACTTGCCACAGGACATAACTAGCTTTTGTAAGATATTTGCAGATGACACAAAAATATATAATACATCCGTAAATAAAGATGCGATACAAAATGATCTAGATTCATTAGTGAAGTGGACAGATACTTGGAAATTATACTTTAATGCCTCAAAATGTAAAGTTTTACATCTGGGTAACAATAACACTTGTAATAATTATACTATGATTACAGATGGTACCAACTATGTTTTATCAAAGTGCACAGAAGAAAAGGATCTTGGTGTAATTTTTGATGAAAATTTTAAATTTGATAACCATATTCATTATGCTGTTAAGAAATCAAATAAAATGCTTGGTATTATTAAAAGAACTTTTTCATATTTAGATCAGGATACTTTCCTGCATTTATACAAAGGCTTAATTAGACCGCATATAGAATATGGTAATGTTATTTGGTATCCCAAATTGAAAAGACAATCAACATTAATAGAGAAGGTGCAAAGAAGGGCAACTAAATTAATTGATGGATATAATAACTACAACAAGGAGTTGGTGATGTAAAATGTTTTCAGCGTATATTTAAACAACGCCTCATTGGTATGTTCATTCAAGAATGGTCTGGCGCCATCACAGACAGTGACATATATGAAAAGTATAGAAATATTAAGATCATATTTGAAAAAGAAATATATATTATGGATATGAACACATACTGTTTTCGTGTATCCATAACGCAACTGCGATTAAATGATTTACCGTTAAACAACAATAACTACCGCTACAGCACAGCTGAAAAAGACAGATGTTGTCCTTTTTGTAGAAATAAAATTGAAAATGAATCCCATTTCTCATTCAAATGTCCTCAGTATCAAGACCTCAGCGCTAAATTTCTTAAAGACGTTGAACATCTGCCTCTTCATATCCTTATGAAAGCATCTAATGAAATTCATAGGCATAAAATTTCTCGGTATGAGAGAGGGAGAGGGAGCTAGCGAGAGAGAGGGAGAGGGAGAGAGATAGAGAGAGAGAGAGAGAGAGAGAGAGAGAGAGAGAGAGAGTGCGTGTGTGTGTGTGTGTGTGTGTGTGTGTGTGTGTGTGTGATAGTCTACTATATGCAGAATATGCAGAAGAGGTATGACTGTATTTGCAGTGAACGTACTCATCCAGTTTTCTGTGTGGTTTATTTGTCGTCAAGTGGTAGTTGCGCTCAAAGACGAAATTAAAGACCCAGCAGGTCACGTGTCAAAATCACGGTTTTCCCTCTTATAACTGGTAAGAAATCTTATTTTGTCCAAGTATGGCTCCCATACAATTTAAAGACCCTCCACGTCACGTGTCAAAATCATGGTTTTCACGTGTTTTCCCTTTTATAGCTTAAGAAATCTTCCAAGCATAAGAGGGAATTTGACATATGACGTGGTGAAGAATCATCATTTTGAACTTTTTTTCACCCCCGTGTCTGGCCTCGATCGTATATGAAGAAAGTCTGTATGTGGGCCACACTAACCCAGAAAAAACCCCAAGGGACTTCATCGTGCTGGGTCAGTGGGTCTTTAATCTGTGCAATGCAGTTAAGCGATGCTCTCAATAGTAACATGGAACATTATTCAACTTCCTTCTTCGATACAGTTCCTGTTTCAGACTCAACCCAGTGTTCATGGATAATTGTTTGATATAATTAAACTCTTCTACTGCTTTGTTCGGAGGGCTGTACATGGTAAGTGGGGAGAATTGTTGTTAAATGGTTAAATAAATCGTTGTTGCGTTTTCTGTGTGTTGGTAATTATCATACGAGGGTGTTTGTCGTGAAGAGGATTATGACAGTGAACCTAAACTTTGTTTTTTGGCTCCACAAGTGGAGACAATCGAGTATCGGTAAGAACTTTCCTGAACTGATTATTGAGCTCTTTTAAATCAACAAATAAATCATTATTATTAGATATTAGATAATCTCTATAAGTATTACGTTGACACATAGTCGAGACAATAGTGATTGCAGTAGAAGAAGAAAAATATGTAAAACGTCCTCCGGTTTGAAACAGACACATGCGGGACATTAGTAGACATAAAGATGGTGGGAACGATCCTGGAGGCAATGCCCGGAGGCAGTGCAACACCAGGATAGTCCGGATGTTTTAACAATACAGATATTGTTGTCGTGATTACCGTAGGCTACAACTTGCACTGTTTGTTGTATAGTTGATGATGACGATGATACGGTAGCTGTGTAGTATTTGTAATATGAATTGTTGTGATTGTACTGTGATATCAGGTATTTTTGTGTGATACTGTAATGTGTGTATCGATTCTATGGGACATGTGCATCATATCGTTATCGATTAAGAAAACTCGGGACTTTCCTGGTATTGCAGTACCTCCAGGATCGTCCCACCATCTTTTTATATTTTAATGTCCCACACATGCCTGTTTCAGGCCGGAGGACGTTAATTGGATTTTCATTCCTATGGGGCATGTGTGTGCAACGTGGTCCATGTAGGCTATATGCTTACCAATGTTGGTATAATATGTGATAATATTTTCCTCGTGAGAGTGAGAATCTGTTTAACGTCATCCGGTCTGCCACAGGACATAACTGGGACATAAGTAGATATAAATATGGTGGAATTGATCCTGAACGCTATGCTCGGAAGCAGTGCAACACCAGTAAAGTCCTGAATTTTTAGCAATGCAGGTTTACTAAAGAAGACTTGGTAAATGTACCACCTATTAATACAGCTATTTGGTCTGATGGTAAAACTGTAACAGACTTGATTGTAACTCCAAATGCAGTTGAAATTAAGTTAATGGAGTTGGATGTAAACAAGGCTCAAGGGCCGGATAATATTCCTCCTAGGGTGCTTAAAGAACTATGTAAAGAATTATCTGTTCCACTTTGTATGTTATTTAATAAATCTATGGAATTGGAAACAGTTCCTACTGAATGGAAAAATGCTTATGTTACTGCCTTGTTTAAAAAGGGTATGAAGAGTGATCCTAGTAATTATAGACCAGTGAGTCTAACATCAGTAACTGGTAAGGTATTTGAAAGTATTATTAGAGATGTTATCGTTGATCATATGATAATTAATACATTGTTTTCAGAGTGTCAGCATGGTTTCCGTCAGCATAGGTCTTGCACCACATAGTTACTGCAGGTAATAAATGACTTAACTAAATTAATAGATAAAGGTAATAACGTAGATATTATTTATTTAGATTTTAGAAAAGCGTTTGACACTGTACCCCATCAGAGATTACTTATTAAACTGCAATATTATGGTATAACAGGTAAATTATTAGCTTGGATTGAAAACTTTTTGAATGATAGAAAACAATTAGTTAGAGTTGGTGACGCTTACTCTGATAATGTAGATGTAACTAGTGGTATACCCCAGGGAAGCATCCTTGGTCCGTTACTTTTTACGATTTTTATAAATGACTTGCCACAGGACATAACTAGCTTTTGTAAGATATTTGCAGATGACACAAAAATATATAATACATCCGTAAATAAAGATGAGATACAAAATGATCTAGATTCATTAGTGAAGTGGACAGATACTTGGAAATTATACTTTAATGCCTCAAAATGTAAAGTTTTACATCTGGGTAACAATAACACTTGTAATAATTATACTATGATTAAAGATGGTACCAACTATGTTTTATCAAAGTGCACAGAAGAAAAGGATCTTGGTGTAATTTTTGATGAAAATTTTAAATTTGATAACCATATTCATTATGCTGTTAAGAAATCAAATAAAATGCTTGGTATTATTAAAAGAACTTTTTCATATTTAGATCAGGATACTTTCCTGCATTTATACAAAGGCTTAATTAGACCGCATATAGAATATGGTAATGTTATTTGGTATCCCAAATTGAAAAGACAATCAACATTAATAGAGAAGGTGCAAAGAAGGGCAACTAAATTAATTGATGGATATAATAACTATTCGTATAGAGAGAGAATGGAACGCCTGAATCTTCCAAGTTTGAAAGCAAGGAGAATAAGAGGTGATCTAATACAAAGTTATAAAATATTTAATAATATTGATGATTTAAATGCAACAGAATTTTTCAAGCTAACAAATTATGACAGAACAAGAAATAGCACTGATAAAATATTTATTGAATTTTGTAAAACTAACACAAGAAAATATTCTTATACTAACAGAGTTGCACCTTTATGGAATCAACTACCAACTAACATTAAGAGAGCACCTAATACTAACAGCTTTAAAGATGAGCTCGACCAGTTAAAATTTTATAAAGACATAATGTCTTACGATGACATATTATAAAGACATACGATGATTAATTCAACGCAAAAACCTGAGTGCACGATATACCTTGAGTATGTAAAAATAAAAATAAAAACACAAAGATGGGACTTTGAAAGCCTAACGGCTATATTTTTTTCGTCCCTATTTCTAATCTAATCTAATCTAATCTAATCTAATACATATGTATGACTTTAATGATGATTTTTTCTTTTGGCTTATGCTTAATGTATTTCACTGTACAGTTCTGTGTTTATACCTATTGCAGCTATTGATTTATCTGAATTGAGATTATACAGTTTTCTTGGCTTGACTTGAGTTGACTATAATAAAAACGTCTATAATGATAACCACCTTCATGATATTTTTTCTTTAAATGAATTTGAATGTGACGACGATGATGACAGAATCGTGACAGTCTTTTAACCCTTTCACCGCCAATGTTGCATTTATGCACCACAATGGTTTAACGCTCATATCACTAAAAGGCATCAAATCAGGACCTGTTATCTGAAGACCTTATTTTCTTCATTTTGGGAGTAAGGATAGGCCTAATGTTATGTATTTCACAGATAAATTCCCAATAACTGCAGATACTTTTTATTTTTACCCTGTTCAGTTTAATGGATGTTTTTGTTGTTGCTACAAAATGGCTGGCTGCGAAAGGGTTAAATGTGACTTCGTATTATATGCAGGGTCACCATGAACCAACTTCATGTAGTTCACGTTCTGATGCTCTTGAGTCCTCTGCTGAGTGTGTGAGTATCTCGATACATGGTCTATGATTCGTGTTCTACTCATTCCTTTGAGTTTGTAGCTATGTGTTTGGACAGATGCTTGTTTAGCATGCTTTCTTTTGCACAATCTCTTGGTTTGCGTGTCAATGGTCAACTTAGGACGCTCCTTTCACTGCCAGGTGGCAATCAAACCAATAGGGGTTTATCGCGTGATATTCTTAGTTAGGGGTAGTGAGAGAGATAGAGGGAGGGACTCATCTCCCTCTCTCTCTTTCTCTCTACCCCCAACTAAGAATACCACGCGCTAAGCCCCTACTGGTTTGATTGCCATCTGGCGGTGAAATGAGCGTCCTACGTTGCTCGTTGCTGCCTGTTTGTGCCTATTTTTTCTGTGTGATTAAATGTTTATCTGACTCATGTTTGTTGGATTTGTGTTTGTCTTATTCGTTCATTCTCTTTATATCCTTATCGGTCTCTGTATACATGCCTTGTGTTTCTGTGGGGTTTAGTGTTTGCTCTCTCTCTCTCTCTCTCTCTCTCTCTCTCTCTCTCTCTCTCTCTCTCTCTCTCTCTCTCTCTCTCTCTCTCTCTCTCTCTCTCTCTCTCTCTCTCACACACACACTCTCTCTCTCTCTCTCTCTCTCGCTGTGCTTTGCATCTTGTGATTTTTTTAGGTCTTTTCAAGATATGTTTTGGTACTGTGTATATATATGCCTTGTGTTTCTGTGGGGTTTAGTGTTTGCTCTCTCTCTCTCTCTCTCTCTCTCTCTCTCTCTCTCTCTCTCTCTCTCTCTCTCTCTCTCTCTCTCTCTCTCTCTCTCTCTCTCTCTCTCTCTCAGCTTTGCATCTTGTGATTTTGTTTGGTCTTTTCAATATATGGTTTGTACTGTGTTGTATGTATGTATGTATGTATGTGTGTGTGTGTGTGTGTGTGTGTGAATGTGTGTCAGTGCCGGACCTAAGTTTTTAAGGGGTGGGGGGGCTAATTCAATTAAATTGTGAAAAAAACATCGAAGGTGCTAAGCACCAAAATCCCTAAGGGGGGGTCCGGGGACATGCTCCCCCAGAAAAGGTTTAAATCCGAGAAGCAAAATACTGCAATCTGGGCATGAAATAAAGGACTACCATTACTGTTCATACCCCGATTAAAACATGTTTTGAACCATTAAGTACCTATCGACTGGTGGTGCTGATGAGTGCTAGGCATAGCCCGCGAGGAAATTTAGCTGCCGCTCAGCGACATGAATTTTGTTTTTGGGAGGAAAAAGGGTGGGGGCTGTAGCCCCCCTCCCCCCGTAGGTCCGGCCCTGTGTGTGTGTGTGTGTGTGTGTGTGTGTGTGTGTGTGTGTGTGCGTGCGCGTGCGTGCGTGCGTGTGCGTGTGCGTGCGCGCGGGCGCGCGCGCGTGTGTGTTGATTCAAAACAAACTTCAATTAAATGGTGAAAAAACCGAAGCAATGCTTGTAGGAACAAAAAAATAAACCAGCCTCTGTTTCCGTCGAGTCAATACAGCTGGGTAACAATATCATTCCTCTCTCTGACTCTGTCAAAAACGTGGGTGTTACTCTGGACAATAACCCCCCTGTTTCCCCGTCATTGAAGCTCTTTCTCTCTGTCCCTCCTCTTTCTTGCCTTTAGGACCATTTCTCAAACGTGTGTGTGTTTGTTATCTTCTTGTCCGTCTTTGTTTAAATGCGTTATGAATGCTTTTAACGTGTGTGTGCGCTTCGATTTGATTTTTTAAATCAAGACTTAGCGCCGTATAAATACTGTATGTTGGTTGTTGTTGTTGTGTGTGTGTGTGTGTGTGTGTGTGTGTGTGTGTGTGTGTGTGCGTGCGTGCGCGTGTGTGTGCGCGTGCGTGTGTGTGCGTGTGTGTGTGTGTGTGCGTGTGCGTGCGTGCGTGCGTGTGTGTGTGTGTGTGTGTGTGTGAAATTGCTATTCACATATATTTGTCATTCGTTTATTGAACTGACTTTTTTCCTTTTCTTTTCTAATATTTTATTGTTTGGGTTGTTTGCGAGATGTAAAGAAGCGTGTACTGTGCTTATTCTTTTCCAACATTAAGACCAGATTCGTTCGTTCGTTCCTTCGTTCGTTCGTTCGTTCGTTCTCTCACACACAGACATACACACGCCTTTTAAATCTCATTAATATCGCATAAAACAACGACATTCACAACCATATGTTTGTTTTTGATAGGAATATAAAAAGGAAACAATGACAAGCACTCATAAAATAATTCTGAATATAGTTACCACACAGTCTGCGTTTATCCGGGTATCACATAGGCAGGCCTCCAGCACATGTCTTATTAAAGGTGGACCCTGACGGATGAGTTTTTGAAGCTAAAATTGAATCTATTTCCTTTGTTGTGAGCGAAACTCTTTTAAACAAACTGCATAAAATGATAAAAAGAATAAATAACAAGAGGCAAAGCCTTCAAGGCTCACGTCTGATTTTTATTACTATAGCAGGCATGGTAATTCCCATGACAATTCCCATGCCTGTATAGAGAGAATATTGTTATGTAGACACTTGTGCATCTGAAAACAAAATTAATTTTTATTTTACTGTGTAAATTAAATTATTTCTATGAATTAAATTACCCCTACCCCTTTCTTTAAAATTTTATTATATGTATGTTTATATATGCGCATGTAACATAGTGGAACCCTATTTTTATTTTTGGCAAACAAGTAAAATTGAAAAGCATATTGACCAAGCTTTCAGAAAAAACATAGTGACCAATCCCCCCTCCCCCCCCCCCCCCCCGCCGGGGTAAGGGGGGGTCTACGGACACCTGTAGTAGGCCTAGTCTTTGCCTGTGGGTCTAAGCCTCTTACTCTTAGAAAATTAATAATTGAAGTTGCGTAATTCGTAAGGCCATACTCCTGATCTGTTACTGTTTTAAACTGATTGTTCATGCGATGAAAACTTGTTCCACATCATCTACATTTCTGTCAGATATTTTATATTAGTCCTAATATTTTATTTTCATTTTCGTTTCGTTAATTCTCCCCCCCCCCCACCTCTGCCTCAAAGCAAAGGTCAAGGTCACAGCCAGCAAGCTCATCCATGTTTATCTTCCCCTGTACAGTCTTTGCACATGGTGATCAATCGTCTAGGCCCAACAAAGGATTCGTACGTCGAAGGCAGTGAAATCGACGAACCCTGGATTTTCCGTATATTTTTTTTCAAGACTGAAATGAATGTGGGATAAATGTTAAGTACGTCGTCTTGATTATGAGGTAAGGCGTGATATCTTATTCTCTAGGCCTAGGCCTTGTTGCCGGAAGTGCGGTAGGCTAAGTATTGCATGCGCAGAGATGATGTGCGAATGAACACGAACAACCGTTGTCAAAGGCGCAAATAAAACGAAACAACCGGGCCGTCAACGCACACACTCGGTACATCCATTTGTTACAGAAAATATAAGTTAACGACGTTAAAATGTACCTATTTGTTGTACACACCTGAAGTCTTGTGTTTCTTTTTAAAGAGCGTTTTTGTATATCTAATGGAGAGTCTTCTTTCCAGTATCTCTACTCGGTACAACACAACAGTAATCTCTGCAACAAATGATTTTCTTTCTTTTGTTCCTTACCGATGTATCTGACTGCTTTGATCGTCATGACTTGAAGGCTCACGTCAAAATCAAGTATCCTGCTAACTTTAACCCTCTAACATCTTATGTTTTTTTGAGAAAACGACAACGTTAAAGTTTCAGTGGAGAGTGAGAGTCTTCTTTAGTTTGAAGAGTGTGACTGAGTCAAGGTTAAAGGTTGCACAACAGTAATCTCTGCAACAAATGATTATCTTTATATTGTTCTTTATCAATGTATCTGACTGCTTTGATCGTCGTGACTTGAAGGCTCACGTCAAAATCAAGTATCCTGCTAACTTTAACCCTCTAACGCCTTATATGTTTAGAGAAAATGACAACGTTAAGGTTTGAGTTAAGGTTAAAGGTCGGGGCCACGGACGCAACACACACACACACACACACACACACACACACACACACACACACACCCCCCCGAACATGTACGATACTATAGACTCACTTTGTTTTAAAAAACGACGTGAGCCAAAAAAACTTGTATTGTGAAAAAATCGTGCAAACAATTTGGTCGCCATTACAAAAGAGACGGCACACGCCTTCTCTTTCAATTAAATTATTTGACTTCCAGCACCTCCGCCAAGGATGAATCGCCGATTTGACGGTTTGATTTCTAGGAAACCAGAGCAAAGTGAGTGTTGCGATCTCTGTAAATATTGTTTTCATGGTGATCTCGATGTGTTTCTAGCAAAATGTCATCCGTCAGGGTCCACCTCTAAAACAACGTAGCCTAAACCATTCGCTGCCGGACATTCATCAAATGGCTGTGTGGAAAGACTAAGATAATGATTTTGTCATCATTTCTTTCTGTCCTTTCATTTCATAGAAATAGGGTTACGACATAATCAGTTGCCTTCAGTAAGACTAGTCTCAGCCTAAAATCGTAATCCATGCAACAATAATGATTTTTTTCTTGAGTCTCTCTCTCTCTCTCTCTCTCTCTCTCTCTCTCTCTCTCTCTCTCTCTCTCTCTCTCTCTCTCTCTCTCTCTCTCTCTCTCTCTCACACTCACTCTCCTCTCTCTCACACACACACACACACACACACACACACACACACAGAGGCTTACACACGGACTAGAAATACATTTGAGTCAGTTAAGGTCAAACCGAAAACTAAAATGTACATATTATAAACATGGCCCTTCGGATGAGACCTCAAACCGAGGTCCCGTGTGCGAACGCACGCACAAGATCTTGCGCGCACGTTAAAGCCCATTCCACTATTCGGTACGAGTAGGCCGGGTGTGCCGGTGGAATGGATGAGACGAACTCACAAAGCATGCATCCTGTGCGCCAATAGCAGTATAAACGAAGACTTTGGGCGTGGGGCAGGATAAACATCCCCAATCGGAAGAAGGGAAGGACAAGATAATCGCAAACTCAAGTCACATAAGCCTAATTGAAAGAATACAATAGGGATTGAAGGAAAGCGTGTAAGACACTATAATGCAAACCAGGAAATGGGCGTCTGTGTTCTTTATTTCCTTGTATAATATTATTATATCACAGCAATGTTTTCTTACAAGCTGCACCATCATCATGTTCGACGGCTATACAACATCATTTGTTGCACAGCTCTCGCTTTACTATTGGTGCCAATACAACAGGCTAATGTCAGCCAATGATAAAATGCATTGATTTTAAGTAAAACAGAACTAGACTGAACAATAAATGCATTTGATTTTAAGTAAAACAGAACTAGAACGAGAACACTAAACCTAAGAACCGTAACTCGTGCTATATCATGATCTCTAAATCTTACTTAACCCTCTCTTTTCATTCTGAACTCTATTCAGGGTTGTTGTTGTCATCTTGCTTTTAAACTCTGTCTCTCTCCCCACTAAACCCCCAGCCTGATGAAAGCTCTACGAGCGGAAAGCTTGCTTCTTCCCTTGATCACCAAACCCAAACCCTGGTGAGTTTTCCCCATTCTTCCATTTTCGTCCCTCTAAATCTTTCCCGCCGTTTCAATGTCTGTTTTCTGCGACGATCGTTTTGACGTCTGCTTCCTTCTTTCCCTCCCTTTTCTCCCTTTCTGAAGAAGGCGACCAAAGGGCCGAAACTCGACGGTAAACGTTTTTTTTACAAAGGAGGCGAGATAACTCGCTACAGCTTCGAGCCATTGCCAGGCTGGGGAGGAAGGGAGGTAATTTCGCCGCGCTATTTTTAGCGCCAGATGTAACCTTAACCACTCAAAGGCCGAGGCCACGCCTTCAAAGGTCAGGGCCACTGTGGGGAACACTTCCAGAGCTGAAAGGTCAACAGAAATCAAAAGAAAAGTCAACCAGTCAGTCAATCAATTGACCAACCAAATTAACAAACCAGTCAATCAATCATTCAACTCAAAATTATAATTCTCATCAGCATTAATGTGATCTCTCTCTCTCTCTCTCTCTCTCTCTCTCTCTCTCTCTCTCTCTCTCTCTCTCTCTCTCTCTCTCTCTCTCTCTCTCTCTCTCTCTCTCTCTTCTTCTTCTTCTTCTTCTCACATCTGTCTTCACGGATACATATTTATTGTCTGCTGGTCCATCTCTTTCGCTCTCTTTCTCTCCTCTCTCTGTGTCTCTCTCTCTCCCTTCTCTCTCTTTCTGTCACTCTCTTTCGGCTCCTCTCTCTCTGTCTCTCTCTCCCTTCTCTCTCTCTCTACGAAAAAAAATATCTCTCCCTTCTCTCTCTTTCTGTCGCTCTCTTTCTCCCCTTCTCACTGTCTCTCTCTCCGTTCTCTCTCTTTCTGTCGCTCTCTTTCTCTCCTCTCTCTCTGTCTCTCTCTCCCTTCTCTCCTCTCTCTCCCTTCTCTCTCTTTCTGTCGCTCTCTTTCTCCCCTTCTCACTGTCTCTCTCTCCGTTCTCTCTCTTTCTGTCACTCTCTTTCTCTCCTCTCTCTCTGTCTCTTTCTCTCCTCTCTCTGTCTGTCTCTCTCCCTTCTCTCTCTTTCTGTCGCTCTCTTTCTCTCCTCTCTCTGTCTCTCTCTCTCCTTCTCTCTCTTCTCTCGCTCTCTTTCTCTCTGTCTCTCTCTCTCTCTCCCTTCTCTCTCTCTTTCTGTCGCTCTCTTTCTCTCCTCTCTCTCTGTCTCTCTCTCCCTTCTCTCTCTTTCTGTCGCTCTCTTTCTCTCCTCTC
>CM065697.1:37671890-37684390 GCA_017654935.2 Phymorhynchus buccinoides
AGACTCTGCCCTATTTCAAGAACAATTTTAATTTGTACATTTTCTGCATTTCCTTTACTTTTCAGTCGGAATCTCCTTCAGTGAAGCGGGACACAAGGGCGTGAAACTCGAAAGTAGGAAAACGGGAGGGCTCTTACAAAGCGAATGGGCTTGCTCCACGAAAGGCAACACGCACTGTCTGATGTTTGACTACAAACTGGGCAGTGAAGGCCCAAATGACGAGATTCTGGTGTTACTGGTCGATGGAGAGACGGAGATACCCGATGAGTTGTTTAGAATGAGGTCTACAGAAAGTGGGAGTGGATGGCAACAAGCTGCCATTCAAATCAGACACAGGAACAAATTTCAGGTATTATAATAGGGCAGCGATTTAATGCTCCCACAAAATAGATGATTTTGACCAAAAAACAGATGCTTGTGGCAAAAGAAAAGACCATGTAACCCTAACCCTATCCCTAACCACGGAAAGAACCAAGAAATAGAGCAAGAGGGTGTAAATCTACATATTTGCCGGGAAATCGATGTACAAAGCCATGCACTTATACTATTTTTTTGCTGGAACCATTCCTTTTTTTGGTTGATAAATTTTAAGTCTTATAGGCCTGCGTGTCTGAAAGAGAATGCAATGATCTGCTTATGGGAAGGATTAGTGGAAAATTCCATCTTGATTAACCCCTTCTCTGTACATTACTTTGGGAGCGTTTGTTGCCTATGGACAAAATTATTCAATAAATGGGATTTTGTTTTCAAAATGAAATTTGGTGAAGGAGTTTTGTACTATTGATACAAGCAAGCAAGTAAGCAAACAAACAAACAAACAAACAAACAAACAAACAACAAACAACTACAACAACAAAAGATGCAACTAGCTTCGCCTTGGCTTAACTGAGGCTGTGTCAGACCAATTGACATAGGCTAGCACACCAAGGCTACATCAAAATGTTGTTATGCTCTACATAGTTATGCGGGGGTTGTCTTTAGCCGTGACAAGCTCCTAGCATAACGTCATCAGTTTCCAAAATCATCCGAAGTCGGAGTGTGGCTGCCCATGTGGTGGGGTAATCAAAAACGGTCACACACGTGATGTTATCGATAGTCCCTAGCTGATGCATTTATACCATAGTGTTCAAGTGCTTTGGCTGTTGGGATGATCCCTGGAGTTATTAAGCCAGGGTACAACAACAACAAAATCTAATGATTTTTATTTCGTAAATTGGAAATGTCATTCAGAAGCTTGAAATTATATGTAAATTAATCTTAACCCAGTATCAATTAGGATGGACTTCAAACCGAAGCTGAGTTTTCTTTCCTCTTGACGGAGATTTGCATTGAGTCAGTTTTTTTCTTGTCAGGTAGTCTAACTGATAGATTTGGGAACTATCAAGACATATGTCAATGCAATAATACGCAAATGTGTTGGAAAATGTAAAATAAATGTAAAGTCTAATTGTTTTCCCGGGAAGATCTTAAATTATATAGGCCTACCGTTTCTTTTCAGTTGCGAATTGTGGCTGTTCGGTGTGATGCAACAAAAAGGGATCAGTCACAGATAATGCTTAGCAATATTCGCTACATGAGAGGACAGTGCCTACAATCCCAGGGCCCTAAGCCTCCTTATCCATACCCATGTGACGACTCCTCATGGTCAAGCTTTACTTCACCTGCCACATCACCTCCATCTACCACGACAACAGGTAAGACCGACTAAAGACTGATTAATTAATAACTACAGAAAAAAGCATAATACTTTGGCCGTTTCAAATCGGATCACTTCGTTTAGTGATTAATCTAGTTTTGGTTTTGATGTGATAGATTGACTTGAACGAGTGCAATGATGCTTGAATGAATCTTTCCATCCAACATCATCGGTCAGCATGGCTGCTGTGGTGGAGGGTCTATTTTGGTGCAGCGGGGCATTTCCGTGCAAGGCAAGACTGACTTGTTTGTGCTGGAAAACAACCTCTTGTGAGCAGACAGATATTGGTACGAGATTCTCCACCCCATACTCCGTCCCCACACAGGCATCAGTGGTGCAGACTTCATTTTCATGGATAACAATGGCCGCTATCATCGTGCACGTCATGCCAGCCAGCACCTGCAGGATGAGGGAAAGTGTATGAATTCAATCACCTGCGTGCTCTCTGGACATAAATCGGATTTAACATGTCTGGGCATTATCGGACCAGCCGTACAAGCATAAGAGCAGCATCCTCGTACCGTCCATAATCTCGGGATGGTTCTCCAGGAGGAGTGGGCCAGGATTCTCCAGCAGCGGATCAGAAACCTGAGTTGTAGCATGAGGCCTTCGCTGTAGGGCAGTGATCGAGGGCCGTGGTGGTAACGTAACACCCGTTAACAGTTCATTAATTGTAATCTTCACACTGATGGCCACTCATTTCTTATGATGACTGTTTCCTCCCATGCCCTGTTTCATGTGGATATCAGGGGTAGTCTCAGTCTTCCATTAATGTTTGTTCTTTACGCAATACAATTTTCTTAGATTGTTTTCAAATAAAGTAATGTTCAAAGAAGTTGATTTGACCATTTACGGGTGAATAAAATGTTTATCTTGTACGTTACAATGCGTCAAACGTATGACCCATAGCGAGCGTTGCTATGTATGTGTTTTAAAACTAACAGCAATCAATCTTTAAGTGGTCTGAGCAGAGCTACTTATAAATTATTTGCCATATTGCTCTCATCTGTCTTGCTTGCGCAGTGAATTCAACAGCAGTGCAATGGTTGATTCTTTGCTGATGCGTTATGTCGCTATGCACACTTTACTTTAGTTTAATGTACCCATCCTTGCTGTAATCTACTTATCTTTGGATGTCTTTATATATCCAGATCTGGTTGGTCCATATGTTTTCAATGTATTTGTGTTAGAGGGATCACTAACAGAACTCAATGCTTTTGCTGTTAGGCTAACACACACACTAACGTGAGTTAATCTGTTTAACTTTGATCAGTTATGCAGAATATGAACAATGATATTTGTTATTGCTTTATATTTTTTTGTAGCTGCTCAAACTCTTTTTTATATTGTTAATTTGGAACTTGGATTTAAATTTTTGCAAAGCAGATTTGAAATTGCGGGTTTCTTTTCTGCACTGGGATCAACATTGGACTTCTTGACTTGTGGATTCAGAGTTGTGGTGATAAATCTACAAATCGACGTACATGTAGTCTATGTGTGTGTGTGTGTGTGTGTGTGTGTGTGTGTGTGTGTGTGTGTGTGTGTGTGTGTGTGCGTGCGTGTGTGCGTGTGTGTGTGTGTGTGTGTGTGTGTGTGTGTGTGTGTGTGTGTGTGTGTGTGTGTGTGTGTGTGTGTGTGTGTGTGTGTGTGTGTGTGTGTGTGTGTGTGTGTGTGTGTGTGTGTGTGTGTGTGTGTGTGTTTAGTGATGTCAACACAAAGCACATCAGAAACTTTGGAAATGACGTCAGGATTATCTGTTGAACTGTCATCTGTGCGAGGTATTATGGATTTGTTTTCGTTAAACGTTACATTTTGGATTTTGACCAATGAACCTGCTCTTGATGAATCCTTAACTCTTTGTAGCATGTTGTCGATTACTATGATAGAAAACGAGTAACAGAATGCGAATATTGCAAGTAAGTTGGTAACTGTATCCTAATTGTGAGTGTGTGTGTGTGTGTGTGTGTGTGTGTGCGCGTGCGCGTGCGCGTGCGCGTGTGCGTGCGTGTGCGTGCGTGTGCGTGCGTGCGTGTGCGTGCCTGTCTGTCTGTCTGTGTATGCAAGGAGAGTAGTCTCCTGGGTGTATGTGATTCCTGCAGAAGAATGATGTGACCTTGTAAATTCTAGATTGAGAATGTAGCGCATAATATTCATCACATGCTCGTTTGACTTTTAACTACTAATCGTGTATGCATTCTTTTACTCATTTATTACTAACATAAATCAACTGTTACTTGCATTTTGTTTCGTAATAATGTGCAATACAATTGAGCTAAGCAAATGTACATATGATTATAACTGAAAGTGTCTAATTTCAGCGGGTAGTGAATCACCTAAAGACGACTCAAACGTGGTCCTTATGATTGGAGTGACTGTGGGCATGACGCTGGCATTTGTTGTCATTGTCATCGTCGTTATCACCTGGATGTGGAGACGACATTGGATACTGCCCTGTGCCGGGAACGGTAAATGTCGAGTAAAACACGATGATGTAGAGTACTTGTGTTCCTTAATGCAGAGTAGATGTTGTTCTCCAATGTAAGGTTTCCTTATTATAGAGTGGATGGTGTTATCCAATGTAAGTCTTCCTTAATGTACAGTAGATGGTGTTCTCCAATGTAAGTGTTCCTTAATGTTGAGTAGATGGTGTTCTCCAATGTAAGTGCTCCTTAATGCAGATGGTGTTCTCTAATGTAAGTGTTCCTTAATGTAGAGTAGTTGGTGTTCTCCAATGTAAGTGTTCCTTAATGTAGAGTAGATGGTGTTCTCCAATGTAAGTGTTCCTTAATGCAGATGGTGTTCTCTAATGTAAGTGTTCCTTAATGTAGAGTAGTTGGTGTTCTCCAATGTAAGTGTTCCTTAATGTAGAGTAGATGGTGTTCTCCAATGTAAGTGTTCCTTAATGCAGATGGTGTTCTCTAATGTAAGTGTTCCTTAATGTAGAGTAGTTGGTGTTCTCCAATGTAAGTGTTCCTTAATGTAGAGTAGATGGTGTTCTCCAATGTAAGTGTTCCTTAATGCAGATGGTGTTCTCCAATGTAAGTGTTCCTTAATGTAGAGTAGATGGTGTTCTCCAATGTAAGTGTTCCTTAATGTACAGTAGATGGTGTTCTCCAATGTAAGTGTTCCTTAATGTAGAGTAGATGGTGTTCTCCAATGTAAGTGTTCCTTAATGTAGAGTAGATGGTGTTCTCCAATGTAAGTGTTCCTTAATGCAGATGGTGTTCTCTAATGTAAGTGTTCCTTAATGTAGAGTAGTTGGTGTTCTCCAATGTAAGTGTTCCTTAATGTAGAGTAGATGGTGTTCTCCAATGTAAGTGTTCCTTAATGTAGAGTAGATGGTGTTCTCCAATGTAAGTGTTCCTTAATGTACAGTAGATGGTGTTCTCCAATGTAAGTGTTCCTTAATGTAGAGTAGATGGTGTTCTCCAATGTAAGTGTTCCTTAATGTAGAGTAGTTGGTGTTCTCCAATGTAAGTGTTCCTTAATGTAGAGTAGATGGTGTTCTCCAATGTAAGTGTTCCTTAATGTAGAGTAGATGGTGTTCTCCAATGTAAGTGTTCCTTAATGTAGAGTAGATGGTGTTCTCCAATGTAAGTGTTCCTTAATGTACAGTAGATGGTGTTCTCCAATGTAAGTGTTCCTTAATGTAGAGTAGATGGTGTTCTCCAATGTAAGTGTTCCTTAATGTAGAGTAGATGGTGTTCTCCAATGTAAGTGTTCCTTAATGTAGAGTAGATGGTGTTCTCCAATGTAAGGTTTCCTTATTATAGAGTGGATGGTGTTATCCAATGTAAGTGTTCCTTAATGTACAGTAGATGGTGTTCTCCAATATAAGTGTTCCTTAATGCAGAGTAGATGGTGTTCTCCAATGTAAGTGTTCCTTAATGTAGAGTAGATGGTGTTCTCCAATGTAAGGGTTCCTTAATGCAGATGGCGTTCTCTAATGTAAGTGTTCCTTAATGTAGAGTAGTTGGTGTTCTCCAATGTAAGTGTTCCTTAATGTAGAGTAGATGGTGTTCTCCAATGTAAGTGTTCCTTAATGTAGAATAGATGGTGTTCTCCAATGTAAGTGTTCCTTAATGTAGATGGTGTTCTCCAATGTAAGTGTTCCTTAATGTAGTGTAGATGGTGTTCTACAATGTACGTTTTCCTTAATGTAGAGTAGATGGTATTCTCCAATGTAAGTGTTCCTTAATGTAGAGTACATGGTGTTCTCCAATGTAAGTGTTCCTTAATGTACAGTAGATGGTGTTCTCCAATTTAAGTATTCCTCAATGTAGAGTAGATGGTGTTCTCCAATGTAAGTGTTCCTTAATGTACAGTAGATGGTGTTCTCCAATTTATGTGTTCCTTAATGTATAGTAGATGGTGTCTCCAATGTAAGTGTTCCTTAATATAGATGGTGTTCTCCAATGTAAGTGTTCCTTAATATAGATGGTGTTCTCCAATGTAAGTGTTCCTTAATGTAGATGGTGTTCTCCAATGTAAGTGTTCCTTAATGTAGAGTAGATGGTGTCTCCAATGTAGGTGTTCCTTAATATAGATGGTGTTCTCCAATGTAAGTGTTCCTCAATGTAGAGTAGATGGTGTCTCCAATGTAAGTGTTCCTTAATATAGATAGTGTTCTCCAATGTAAGTGTTCCTTAATGTAGATGGTGTTCTCCAATGTAAGTGTTCCTTAATGTAGAGTAGATGGTGTTCTCCAATGTAAGTGTTCCCTATTGTAGATTAGATGGTGTTCTCCAATGTTAGTGTTCCTTAATGCAGATGGTGTTCTCTAATGTAAGTGTTCCTTAATGTAGAGTAGTTGGTTTTCTCCAATTTAAGTGTTCCTTAATGTACAGTAGATGGTGTTCTCCAATGTACGTGTTCCTTAATGTAGAGTAGATGATGTTCTCCAATGTAAGTGTTCCTTAATGTACAGTATATGGTGTTCTCCAATATAAGTGTTCCTTAATGTAGAGTAGATGGTGTTCTACAATGTAAGTGTTCCTTGTAGAACACTTGTGTTCCCCAATATAAAGCACTTGTGTTCCCCAAGTACTTGTGGTCCTTAGTTTATTACGTGAGTTCCTAATCTGAACCATACATATTTCTTTATGCAGGGTACTGTGCTCTTTAATGTTAAGTATGTGTTTTTGCTAATGGGGTGCTTGTGTTTCCATGATTGTGTGCATGTGCTTCGCTGATGCCTTTATGTTGTATTGGTGTATAACATTAGTGTAACACACTCCTGTGTTTGTAATGTGCACCCATGGTTCCTGCCATTGAGGATGCCTACTATATACTAGTCCACAATACAAACGGGTTTCTTTGGTAAGCACTATTTGTATACCTGTGATCAGTCTCTCTTACTCAATCTCTGACTCTATTTCTACTCTCTCTCTCTCTCTCTCTCTCTCTCTCTCTCTCTCTCTCTCTCTCTCTCTCTCTCTCTCTCTCTCTCTCTCTCTCTCTCTCTCTCTCAATTCGTTCAACTTCATGTGTATCCATTCAGTGCGATTCAGTGTGATTTGCCCCTAGCAGGTGTGTCCACACAGTGTAACTTGCCCCTGGTCAGTACTGCTACACAGTGTGAACTGCCCCCACCCAATGACAATGAATAGTGAGATTACTGACCAATTCCCTAGTTGATCTTAATAACTCGATCTTGTCTTTGGTATATCAATTCACAAATCCAGATGAAACCTTTAAAATTTTCCACCACAACTTTTTAAATGTCTATAATAAACTTGCGCCATTAAAACCCAAACGTGTAAAAAAACACCCCCCCAAAACCATGGTTAACTGATAATGTAAGACAAGCTATGAATGCAATAGACTCACATTTTGCTGTGGGGGATGAGGGAGGTACTCGAAAGCAAAGAAATTATGTAAATCACTTGAAGAGGAAGTCAAAAAGAAATTATTTTCACGACTTACTATATCTAACAAATCAGACAGTAGATCGATATGGTCAGCCATTAATCAGCTAAATGACAAAAAATCCAGTTCACAAATTTTTTTGTACAAATGAACTGTCTTCAGAAAAGTTTGACGTCCATTTCTCTGAAATAGCCAACACTAGTATACAAAACAATAGATCCGAGGAAAATGGTCTTAAATATCTTCATGACATTTGGTTGTGTAAAGAAATTTCATCCGAACTAACTATGCCTTATTTAACGGTATATAAAGTCTTTAATTATCTTGCTCATTTAAAACAAACTAATACCTGAGGCCTAGACGACATAGATGGCAAAACTATCAGCTCCTGTCATATTCGAATCACTCAGTTATATAATTTGTGTATTTCTAAAAAACCCATTTTCCTAAAGATTTGAAGACAGCGAGAATCACACCGATAATTAAATTAGGAGATTGTTCTGACCCTTGTAATAATAGTCCCATTTCCATCGTGTCTGTCTTATCAAAACCATTACAAAGTCACATGAGCAAACACATCCTTAATCATTTTGAGCACTTTCATCTTTTCCATCCCTGTCAGTCTGGTTTTCGAACACAACACTCTTGTCAAACAGCTCTTACAACTCTTGTTGATAAATGGCTTATTAATATCAATAATAATGAAATAACTGGTGCTTTAATAGTTGACTTTGTTAAAGCATTTGATGATGTAGATCATTCTCGTCTGCTTAAAAAACTAACATTATATGGGTTGTCTTGTAATACAATAGAACTCATATATCATCATTTTTAGTGGAGAGGAAACAGGTGGTGGCTGTGTTAACGGCCACGTGTCTTCATCTAGAACAACAAAGTATGGTATTCCTCAGGGTTCCGTCTTATGACCTTTGCTTTTCGCCGTTTATATCAACGATTTGCCTCTAGTTCTAAGTACGTTATTCGATTTGTTTGCTGACGATGCAACGTTACAAACTACTCACTATGACTATCAAGTATTATTACGACATTTACTGAACAGCATCAACGAACTCATAAGCTGGGCAGAATTAAACCACATGAGCCCGCATCCTATACAAACTAAATTTATGATGGCAACAACTAGACAAAAACTTCAAAATCTTCCTCTCGGCTCTTTAGCTATCTCTATTAATGGTAGCATTGTTGAAGAAGTAAGCAGTAATAACATTCTTGGTGTTGTCATTGACAATAACCTTTCTTGGTCAGATCATGCATCTAAGGTATGTAAGTCTGTTTCAAAAAAGATCTATCAGTTGTCCAAAAATAAAACACTTCCTAAACCTCCACTCGCGTACGATATTCTTTCACTCGTTAATTGAATCCCACATTAACTATGCTTCAATTATTTGGAATGGTGCAAAATACAATACTTTAAAACCTCTCTCTAGTCTTCATAGACGGGCATTAAAGTTAGGTCTTTTAAAATCTTTTGCATTAACAGCTAATGATTACAAAGCCTTGGACATACTACCTTTCAAGATAAAACTAAAATTCGACAAAGCTGTCTTCATGTTCAAACTTTTATCAGGCAATACCCCACTATCACTTACCAGTAGGTTTGTTGTCAAGCTTTAATTCTTTCAAAAAGAACTATCGAACATTTCTAATGACCGAATTTTGTAATTCAATTCTATAACATGTTGTTCATATCATTAAACCTTCTTCCAGATTCCAACCCCTGTTTCCTCAAGATACCCGATGTGAATGTAACTTTGCTTTTGTCCCTTTTACTTCTTGACAGGCATTTTCAGGCGCGCGCACGCGCAGGCGTGTGTGTGTGTGAAAGAGAGAGACAGAGAGGGTGTGAGGGAGAGAGAGACAGGAGGAGAGAGAGAGAAAGTGTGTATGTGTGTGTGTGTGTGTGTGTGTGTGTTTTGTGTGTGTGTGTGTGTGTGTGTGTGTGTGTGTGTGTGTGTGTGTGTGTGTGTGTGTGTGTGTGTGTGTGTGTGTGTGTGTGTGTGTGTGTGTGTGTGTGTGTGTGTGTACGTACTTGCGTCTAAAGGGTAACTTTGATTTCAATGTGTTTGAAGTTTTTTCACGGTTAATTGATAAGTATGAATTTTGTATGTGCATGTTCATCTTTTTCACTTTCATTCTTTTATTTTTAATTTTAACATTTGTTGTTAATGGTGGTGATTGTTTTGTCTTCTCCTTTTACATTTTTATGAGGGCTGGATGCAAACACGCCAGTGTAGTGCTTATTCTTATCCCTCAATGAGAAAGGTTAGTTCGTTCGTTCGTTCATTCTCTCAATTTAAATTTGGTATGATATGTTATTTGTTTTACGTTGCCCTTTTTCTGTCACTAAAACCAGGTGGAGAACAAGACAATAATGGAGACAACAGGTTGGTCTGTCTGTTTGGTCTGCCTGCCTGTCTGTCTGTTTATCTATCTGTCTCTCACTATCTATCTATCCGACTATCTGACTGTTTACCTACCTATTTATCTAGTTAAGACAAAATCACAGTTGTTAGTGCTAGCACCGTTTTGCTGGTCAAGTACTAAACCTTAGTACATTGGAAATGAAGAAAATAGTAACATTTAATAAAACGTTTGTGTCCAAATATCTATGGATGTGAACGTAAGGTTTGGAATAAAATAATTTTAGTTTTATATTCTGATCCATGTTCTTTAAAAAGAAAGAAAAAGAAGGATAAATAAGAACGTGAAGGGTGCTGATTTAGTTTTTCCTCCTTGGTTGAGAGGGCAATGGCAGAATCCAGCCCAGGACAGCCTTGTCGATCATTGAGAATCTCATCAGATAGGCACTGGATGGTTTCATGTTTTGCACCAAGTATGCTTGATAGATATGTGCTTATGCTAGACATTATCCTGCTTTGAAGATATGTTTTTGTTTCTGTACGTGTGTGTGTGTGTGTGTGTGTGTGTGTGTGTGTGTGTGTGTGTGTGTGTGTGTGTGTGTGTGTGTGTGTGTGTGTGTGTGTGTGTATGTGTATATCTGTGCATGTGTGTGTGTGCGTATGTATGTGCATGTGTGCATGTGTGTATGTATGTGTGTGTGTGTGCGCGCGCGTGTGTGTCTGTGTCTGTGTGTCTATCTGTGTGCATGTGTGTGTGTATGCATGTATGTGTGTATGTGTGTCTGTGTGTGTGCGTGTGTGCGTGTGTGTGTGCTGGTGTGTGCGCGCGTGTATGTGTGTATGTGCATGTGTCTGTGTGTGTATGTATGTGTGTGTGTGTGTGTGTGTGTGTGTGTGTGTGCGTGTGTGTGTGTGTGTTTTGTGACCTGTTATTGAAGACAAAGACTGGAAGCCATAGACGAAGGTCCACCCCCTGTGCCTCCCCGACAAGATGAAGCCGGTTATGAGATAGCAATGCCGCCTTTGTTCCGTCAGCCACGAGGTGGGTGTTCCATTTTGACTTCTTCATTATGTCCATTGACTTATTATGGAGCTCATTGAGACAAATAGTAACTTGTTTTAAAAAAGGCCTTAAGAATATAAACATGATACTCCCTACCTTATATTTCCTTCGTCTTTTTAAATGCTAGCTATTAGGTTTCGCAATAAGTTCCATAAAAGGGCAATCGACCATCTGAAGATAGTCCCTTTTAACTCTAAAGCATCGAATTAATTTATAGTAAATGAAGAGACTGATCAGTGATGCAGGCCTGTTATAGACTGATATTAGCATAAAGTTGGTGCCAATGCTTTTTGGCTCACGTCGTTTTTTAAAACAAAGTGAGTCTATAGTATCGTACATGTTCGGTTGTGTGTCTCTGTGTGTGTGTGTGTGTGCGTGTGTGTGTGTGTGTGTGTGTGTGTGTGTGTGTGTGTGTGTGTGTGTGTGTGTGTGTGTGTGTGTGTGTGTGTGTGTGTGTGTGTGTGTGTGTGTGTGTTGCGTCCGTGGCCCCGACCTTTAACCTTAACTCAAACCTTAACGTTGTCATTTTCTCTAAACATATAAGGCGTTAGAGGGTTAAAGTTAGCAGGATACTTGATTTTGACGTGAGCCTTCAAGTCACGACGATCAAGGCAGTCAGATACATTGATAAAGAACAAAATAAAGATAATCATTTGTTGCAGAGATTATGTTGTGCAACCTTTAACCTTGACTCAGTCACACTCTTCAAATTAAAGAAGACTCTCACTCTCCACTGAAACTTTAACGTTGTCGTTTTCTCAAAAAAACATAAGATGTTAGAGGGTTAAAGTTAGCAGGATACTTGATTTTGACGTGAGCCTTCAAGTCATGACGATCAAAGCAGTCAGATACATCGGTAAGGAACAAAAGAAAGAAAATCATTTGTTGCAGAGATTACTGTTGTGTTGTACCGAGTAGGAGATACTGGAAAGAAGACTCTCCATTAGATATACAAAAACGCTCTTTAAAAAGAAACACAAGACTTCAGGTGTGTACAAATAGGTACATTTTAACGTCGTTAACTTATATTTTCTGTAACAAATGGATGTACCGAGTGTGTGCGTTGACGGCCCGGTTGTTTCGTTTTATTTGCGCGTTTTGAGTTTGACAACGGTTGTTCGTGTTCATTCGCACATCATCTCTGCGCATGCAATACTTAGCCTACCGCACTTCCGGCAACAAGGCCTAGGTCTAGAGAATAAGATATCACGCCTTACCTCATAATCAAGACGACGTACTTAACATTTAGCCCACATTCATTTCAGTCTTGAAAAAAAATATACGGAAAATCCAGGGTTCGTCGATTTCACTGCCTTCGACGTACGAATCCTTTGTTAGGCCTAGACGATTGATCACCATGAGCAAAGACTGTACAGGGGAAGATAAACATGGATGAGCTTGCTGGCTGTGACCTTGACCTTTGCTTTGTGGCAGAGGGGGGGGGGGGGGGGGGATTAACGAAACGATCTTTTTTCTGAAAGCTTGGTCAATA
>CM065697.1:37689390-37739390 GCA_017654935.2 Phymorhynchus buccinoides
TCAGATTTAGATCTGGACTCTTATGTGAGTCAACAGGGATACTGTGATTGTGCTTGACTTTCCCTTTAATCTCGTGACTGCAAACGCTTCATAACTTGTGCTTGACGTCGAGTTAGATTAGAGTTGAATCAGTGACCAAGTCTTGTGCTTGACGGATATCGAAAGCTTAGAGTGTGCCAACAGTGACCAGGATGGGAGATAAATCAGCTCCATTGTTCATATTAGTTTGGATCGACAAAACACAATCATGATCTATTAATGGGCTAGAAAATCAGCTTACCAGAGCCTCAAAGTTACCCCTTGGTTTGAATATGGCTTGACGTGTGCTAGTAAGACTTCTTTATAGGCTCTTCTCTGACACATAATGCTGACATTTGGTCAACTTTTATCTTGGTTTTGATCAGTAAAGGTTACTTGGTCCCATCCTCTTTTCCACAGCCGTTTTTAAAAAAATCAGATTTAGATCCTCTATGTGAGTCACAGGGATACTAGATTGTTTTCTTTCCCTTTAATCTCGTGACTGCAAACGCTTCATAATGTGGGCTAGTGTCACTTTTGATTATTGAATCTTGACCATTCTGTGGGGGTTTATCGAAAGCTTGACTTTCATCCAGGATGTAGATACTCAGCTCATTGCTCATATTGTAATCGACAAAAACAATCGGATCTATTAATGGGCTAGAAAACAGCTTACCAGAGCCTCAAAGTTACCCCTTGGTTTGAATATGGCTTGACGTGTGCTAGTAAGACTTCTTTATCGGCTCTTCTCTGACACATAAATGCTGAATTTGGTCAACTTTTATCTTGGTTTCATCAGTTAAGGTTACTTGGTCCCATCCTCCTTCCACACTTTACCACTTCTCCTCCTTTACATATCAATTACTAGCCGTTTATTTCCACGATCTCCTTCATAACCATGTTCTTTCAAACTTCACTTTTGGAACCATTGCTATTTGTGATTTTTTTCGACACTTGACTAAACAAATTGTCTTGCCTTGCAATCACTAAAAATGTAGGTTATATGTGTGTGTCACAGACCCTTTAGATAGATAAGTGTATTTTATTATCTCCTTTGAATGTTACGTAATGAATTATTAATGATTTCCGCAACACCTCAAAAATCAAAATGTTCGTGTTCCCACGGCGGTCACTTTGAAATAAAGACGATTTATTTCTGCTTGTGCAAATAAAATAAAATTACTAAGTACTCACTGATTGAGTGAAGGAATCGTTTTGATTGATAGCTTGGCGGAAGGGTAAATTAGATATGTGCAATTTATTATCTCCCTTGAATGTTACGTAATGAATTATTAATTATTTCCGCAACACCTCAAAAATCAAAATGTCCGTGTTCCCACGGCGGTCACTTTGAAATAAAGACGATTTATTTCTGCTTGTGCAAATAAAATAAAATTACTAAGTACTCACTGATTGAGTGAAGGAATCGTTTTGATTGCTAGCTTGGCGGAAGGGTAAATTAGATATGTGCAATTTATTATCTCCCTTGAATGTTACGTAATGAATTATTAATGATTTCCGCAACACCTCAAAAATCAAAATGTTCGTGTTCCCACGGCGGTCACTTTGAAATAAAGACGATTTATTTCTGCTTGTACAAATAAAATCAAATTACTAAGTACTGACTGATTGAGTGAAGGAATCGTTTTGATTGCTAGCTTGGCAGAAGGGTAAATTAGATATGTGCAATTTATTATCTCCCTTGAATGTTACGTAATGAATTATTAATTATTTCCGCAACACCTCAAAAATCAAAATGTCCGTGTTCCCACGGCGGTCACTTTGAAATAAAGACGATTTATTTCTGCTTGTACAAAGAAAATCAAATGACTAAGTACTCACCGATTGTGTGAAGGAATCGTTTTGATTGCTAGCTGGGCAGAAGGGTTATCGTTCTAATCTACGGTAATTCAAGAGAGGTAACTCACCGGTAAACTGAAAGCTGTTGGCTCAGAATTTAAGCCTTCAGCACAGTTTAACTGAAGGGGTTAATATAGTTCAATCCTTTTTGTAAATCTTTTTGTCACGTACGGAAAATTTTATTTCCGCTGCTCAGTTGTCTGCTGTCATCAAACCCTGACAGCTACCGATCACAAAATAATGGCTTCGCTTTGGGAAGCGGTTTGCTTACATTTTTATAAGAAGAATGACTTCCCTTTCTTAACGGGGGACTGACGTCGATGTGAAAATGGCTGGGCCTAGCTGCACGACTCATCGGTAAACTGGCATCCTTCGCTGAATTTAGCGTTTATTCCAAGCATTATTTTGCTTCACACGAATAATCTTATACTTACGTTTGCTTCGACGCTATAAACGTAAGTATACCATAATGCACAATGTAGCCGATCGCGTGTTTTTGAAACTTTATTTTAGTCCGTTTGAAAAATGATCGTCTGCACAGGGCGATCTCATTCTTTCGCCCGCGACGTGATGTGACGTGAAAGAAGCCATTCCTAAAATGGAAATATTTTTTTTGCTCGATTCATAGATTTTTAATGCAGAAAACAATATTAAAGTAGTTCTTTTATCAAATCTGCTACACATTATTTCCACAACCCGCACTCTATCTGTGAATGCTCACTTTTTGCAAATCAATTGAGTTCTGTCGAACTTTCAATCGCCTTGACTCTTGGAAGAAAGCAATGTCACAAACTTTTCTATATGAGTCATGAATGAATACTTCCAAAAATCGCGCCTCCTTTTGCAAATTATTGACAGACAACACATCTTTTCTCCAAGTTAACTATTTTTCTCCAATTTTATCAGCATTACAATGGGAATCGCAAAGTGTGTGTGTGTGTGTGTGTGTGTGTGCGTGTGCGTGTGCGTGTGCGTGCGTGTGTGCGTGTGTGTGTGTGCGTGTGTGCGTGCGCGCGCGTGTGTGTGTGTGTGTGTGTGATCAAGCAGACCACCAGTCATCTCATACGTACTCCTCTCTGGACACCAGTAACATTGGAGTTCCCTCAGTGTACACTGCCATGTCACCCTACAGGGATGCTGCATCTGCCAGAAATCAGGGTATGAAGAGAGGGTGTCTGCGTTTCTGTCTGTTCTTCGAACTGCGAAACCTACTGGAGGCATCTTACTAAAATAGATTAGAATTTATGATACCTGTTTACGAGGGTTACGTTCAAATTTGGGTTTTGGGTTATTGCCATTTTGGATACAAACATTATTATTTTATTAAAACGCAGCCAATCATGGAATGAAGGGGCTGAAATTCAGAGGACACAGAACAGAGTTATATCCCATGGTAAATCCATTTTGAATTGAAGCAATATGAATCATGTTTTTCTTCACCTATGAATAATTTTATACGACATAGTCATTGATGCAAAAGAGATGATGATACAAGTGGTTCATTTCCGTTCATAATCTTTTGATTTCAAAACCGACAACCAAAATAATATAATCGATTGTACGAGGGGTTCTCAATAAGTTCCTGGATGTGAAGATTCTGTTCACATCATAGAAATGCAAATGATGTTATGCGACAGACCATTGTCATGATACGCATGTTGCAAAATGTCTTTATTTTTCACCAAACCAAAACCGTTGGGCAAAGCAAAATGTCCGCCAAGCTCAAGGTGAACGCTGATCACAAGCTGAGAGAATCTCTTTCAATCCGAGATTTTTTACATATGATGTTGTACACTTATGCTCAGGGAAAGACGTTGCAACAAAGGTATCACACACTGGTAAATTGTTTTTATGACTTTGCTCTACTACAAACAACATCCACAAATGACTTGAGGATTTCCACTTTGGCAGACTGACGTTAGAAGAGACTGACCGTTACAATCGTCAAGGGGTCATTGTAACTATCAACACTGTTAGCCAATGTGAAATCTCTTGTTGAAATTTTTTTGTTGAATAAGTGAGGACGAGATAAAGAACATGTAGACCCACCAGAAGAAGTGTACATCCTCGCAGTTTTGTACATCCAGAAACTTATCGAGAGCCCCTTGTATGTTATTTGATGAAACCATTTTTTTAAATATATTAATACGGGACTGAGATACCCAAAGAGCCAATGCTACAGTGATTGGTACCTTACGTCTTGGACCTGGTATTGCAGTACCTCCAGGATCTGCTCTGAGCATTGAATGATGGTTGTGGGGGTTGGTTGATGGTTCGAGTCACATGTACTCTTTGAAGCCGAATGGACGTTAAACCCAACTGTCATTGATTGATTGACTGATTGATTGATACAATCTGTCCACATTAGATCAGATCCAATAGTGGATCCAGATTACTGTGGCCCTTTTAGCACCTTGTGGTTGATGGATAGGGTTAGGCCTGGTACACAATACATCCGGATTTTCCGCGCGGAAATAATCAATAAGTAAAAGAAAGAAGGGACAAAATATACGGATTAGGGGAAATACAGACACGTCCGCTTTTTTAAAATCTTTCTTTCACTTATTTACTGATTGCTCATGTGTTTCCGCGCGGAACATCCGCGTGTATGTGTACACGGCCTTAGAGCACACACACATTAGATCCGCAATCCGCAAGTTTCTTGCGGAAACCCCATACACTTATATAAGAAATAAGCGGATGGGAGTACGGATGGGTTTCCGCAAGTTATGTACATTGTGTATGGGTTTCCGCGTGTAATGGGCACACTCTTTCATATTTCTTACTTCCAGATGTTTTTTGGCGGATTGCGCATGGGTTTCCGCGCTGAACTTGCGCGTATATGTGTTGCATCCCGTTGGAGAGGGCAATGTCTTTCGTTCTTGTTCGTCTTTGTTTTAAATGCGTTATGAATGTTTAACGTGTGTGTGCGCTTCGATTATATTTCTACCAAGATTTAGTGTCGCATAAACACTGTATGTTGTTGTTGTTGTTGTTGTTGTGTGCCCTTAGAGTGTGCCAGCAGTGAGCCGGACTAGGAGTTGGAAGTAGATTTGCCCGCTCGGTGCATTAGGGTTTTTGGAGCAGACCAGAGAGGGCAAGTGGGACCCACGTCATGACAGGATGGAGGACAGGGGAGTGAGGGGGAAAAGTTGTAGACTTAGATTTATCCCAAGATGGCGGCCATGACAACAGCTGATACCCACCCATAGGGTTTTTGGAGCAGACCAGAGAGGGCAAGTGGGACCCACGTCATGACAGGATGGAGAACCTGGAAGTGAGGGGGAAAAGTTGTAGACTTAGATTTATCCCAAGATGGCGGCCATGACAACAGCTGATACCCACCCATAGGGTTTTTGGAGCAGACCAGAGAGGGCAAGTGGGACCCACGTCATGACAGGATGGAGAACCTGGAAGTGAGGGGGAAAAGTTGTAGACTTAGATTTATCCCAAGATGGCGGCCATGACAACAGCTGATACCCACCCATAGGGTTTTTGGAGCAGACCAGAGAGGGTAAGTGGGACCCACGTCATGACAGGATGGAGGACAGGGGAGTGAGGGGGAAAAGTTGTAGACTTAGATTTATCCCAAGATGGCGGCCACGACAACAGCTGATATCCACCCATAGGGGTTTTGGAGCAGACCAGAGAAGGCAAGTGGGCAGGATGGAGGACAGGGGAGTTAGAGGAAAAGTATGTTGTAGAATCGAGTGAAGAAGTGTAGGTGCGTCCCTCTCGGTGACAATCCTGTTACTATGAAGTGTGTGTGTGTGTGTGTGTGTGTGTGTGTGTGTGTGTGTGTGTGTGTGTGTGTGTGTGTGTGTGTATGTTTGTGTGTGTGTGATTAAGCAGATGACCGATCACCTCCTGAGTATTTATTATCTCTAGTGCCCAGTGACAATGGAGATCCCTCAGAGTACATGGAGATGTCAGCGCCCAGGAATGCTGCACCTTCCGAAGATCTGGGTATGAATGGAAGATGTCTGTTTGCCTCTCTGCCTCTTTCTTTTTACCACAAATGATTTATGTTACAAGTGTAAATTCAAATTTCAAATACATGTCTTTTATGATCTACATAAGTGAATTGGTAGGCAATGTAACCTTTTGAGTTAACTTCTAGAAAGTTACTGCTATCCTTCTTTTATTTCACGCTTCTATCAAATGTGCTAGGTGTAGAGTGGTACAGAGGTAACGCGTTCGCCTCGTGCAAAATAAACCCGAGTTTTAACCTGGATACATGGGATTTTCCCTCTCACTTTGCACTAGGCCTTATGGTCTGAACGTGGAGTCTTTCGGATGAGACGATAAACCGAGGTCCCATGTGCCCATGCACTTAGCACACGTTAAACCCAGTGGCAACGAAAAAGTTGTCATTTGGTCAAAATTCACCACACACACACACACACACACACACACACACACACACTTTCTTTCTCTTTCCTTCCTCGTCAGTCACACACAAATCGCATGCAAATAGAAAAATGGGGGTGGCGCGCCTCTGGCTGCGACACGCTCTCCATGTGGGAGCAACCAGAATTTCACAGAGACGCCTGTGTTACTAAAAAGTACCAAATTATACCCAAATACCCAATAGAATAAATAACAATGAAGCTTATCAAGATCAATAATATCTTTAGATCACAATATCAAAAATGTTCTGTTGAAATTTGCAGGTCCTGATCATGAGAACAGCGGAGAAGAAAACTAACTACGAGAACGTGATTGGTCCATGACTTGATGACGTCATACTGTGTGCATCCTGCCTAGTGTCTTATCGTAAAGTTCACTGCTTGCCTATATGTCCAATACTAATAATGATAGCATGCTTCGTGTTCAGTGATAAAGTGTACTGCTCAACGACGTTTTATATGTCAATTAGTTAGATTGATCAACTATTTTATTGTTGGTAAAAATTACAATCCATGGAGCCTGGCAATGTCCAATGGTAAAATTCACAACATGCCTATGCTCCGGTGGTAAAGCTTGCAAATCTAAATACCCTGCCTTTTATTCATGGGTAAAGTTTACAGTCTAAATACCCGGCCTTTTATTCATTGGTAAAGTTTACAGTCTAAATACCCTGCCTTTTATTCATGGGTAAAGTTTACAGTCTAAATACCCTGCCTTTTATTCATGGGTAAAGTTTACAGTCTAAATACCCTGCCTTTTATTCATTGGTAAAGTTTACATAAATACCCTGCCCTTTATTCATTGGTAAAGTTTACAGTCTAAATTACAGTGCCCTTTATTCATTGGTAAAGTTTACAGTCTAAATACCCTGCCTTTTATTCATTGGTAAAGTTTACAGTCTAAATACCCTGCCTTTTATTCATTGGTAAAGTTTACAGTCTAAATACCCTGCCTTTTATTCATTGGTAAAGTTTACAGTCTAAATACCCTGCCTTTTATTCATTCATCTAAATACCCTGCCCTTTATTCATTGGTAAAGTTTACAGTCTAAATACCCTGCCTTTTATTCATTGGTAAAGTTTACAGTCTAAATACCCTGCCTTTTATTCATTGGTAAAGTTTACAGTCTAAATACCCTGCCTTTTATTCATTGGTAAAGTTTACAGTCTAAATACCCTGCCTTTTATTCATTGGTAAAGTTTACAGTCTAAATACCCTGCCTTTTATTCATTGGTAAAGTTTACAGTCTAAATACCCTGCCTTTTATTCATTGGTAAAGTTTACAGTCTAAATACCCTGCCTTTTATTCATTGGTAAAGTTTACAGTCTAAATACCCTGCCTTTCATTCATTGGTAAAGTTTACAGTCTAAATACCCTGCCTTTTATTCATTGGTAAAGTTTACAGTCTAAATACCCTGCCTTTCATTCATGGGTAAAGTTTACAGTCTAAATACCCTGCCTTTCATTCATGGGTAAAGTTTACAGTCTAAATACCCTGCCTTTTATTCATTGGTAAAGTTTACAGTCTAAATACCCTGCCTTTTATTCATTGGTAAAGTTTACAGTCTAAATACCCTGCCTTTCATTCATGGGTAAAGTTTACAGTCTAAATACCCTGCCTTTCATTCATGGGTAAAGTTTACAGTCTAAATACCCTGCCTTTCATTCATGGGTAAAGTTTACAGTCTAAATACCCTGCCTTTTATTCATTGGTAAAGTTTACAGTCTAAATACCCTGCCTTTCATTCATGGGTAAAGTTTACAGTCTAAATACCCTGCCTTTCATTCATAAAGTTTACAGTCTAAATACCCTGCCTTTCATTCATGGGTAAAGTTTACAGTCTAAATACCCTGCCTTTCATTCATGGGTAAAGTTTACAGTCTAAATACCCTGCCTTTCATTCATGGGTAAAGTTTACAGTCTAAATACCCTGCCTTTTATTCATTGGTAAAGTTTACATCTAAATACCCTGCCTTTCATTCATTGGTAAAGTTTACAGTCTAAATACCCTGCCTTTCATTCATTGGTAAAGTTTACAGTCTAAATACCCTGCCTTTTATTCATTGGTAAAGTTTACAGTCTAAATACCCTGCCTTTCATTCATTGGGTAAAGTTTACAGTCTAAATACCCTGCCTTTCATTCATGGGTAAAGTTTACAGTCTAAATACCCTGCCTTTCATTCATGGGTAAAGTTTACAGTCTAAATACCCTGCCTTTCATTCATTGGTAAAGTTTACAGTCTAAATACCCTGCCTTTCATTCATTGGTAAAGTTTACAGTCTAAATACCCTGCCTTTCATTCATGGTTTACAGTAAAGTTTACAGTCTAAATACAGTCTAAATACCCTGCCTTTTATTCATGGGTAAAGTTTACAGTCTAAATACCCTGCCTTTTATTCATTGGTAAAGTTTACAGTCTAAATACCCTGCCTTTTATTCATTGGTAAAGTTTACAGTCTAAATACCCTGCCTTTTATTCATTGGTAAAGTTTACAGTCTAAATACCCTGCCATTTATTCATTCATACCCTGCCTTTTATTCATGGGTAAAGTTTACAGTCTAAATACCCTGCCATTCATTCATGGGTAAAGTTTACAGTCTAAATACCCTGCCTTTTATTCATTGGTAAAGTTTACAGTCTAAATACCCTGCCTTTCATTCATCTAAATACCCTGCCTTTTATTCATTGGTAAAGTTTACAGTCTAAATACCCTGCCTTTCATTCATGGGTAAAGTTTACAGTCTAAATACCCTGCCTTTCATTCATTGGTAAAGTTTACAGTCTAAATACCCTGCCTTTCATTCATTGGTAAAGTTTACAGTCTAAATACCCTGCCTTTCATTCATGGGTAAAGTTTACAGTCTAAATACCCTGCCTTTCATTCATTGGTAAAGTTTACAGTCTAAATACCCTGCCTTTCATTCATTGGTAAAGTTTACAGTCTAAATACCCTGCCTTTCATTCATGGGTAAAGTTTACAGTCTAAATACCCTGCCTTTCATTCATGGGTAAAGTTTACAGTCTAAATACCCTGCCTTTTATTCATTGGTAAAGTTTACAGTCTAAATACCCTGCCTTTCATTCATGGGTAAAGTTTACAGTCTAAATACCCTGCCTTTCATTCATGGGTAAAGTTTACAGTCTAAATACCCTGCCTTTCATTCATGGGTAAAGTTTTAACATGACCATAGTCCAGTGGTAAAGTTTACAGTCTAAATGGCATGCCTTTTATTTATCGGTAACGTTTACAGTCTACGTTCCCTTCATCATCTGTGCAATTCGCTTCATCTTAAGTGCTAAATACATTTTGTGATATATACCATTTGTCCATGAGCAATGTTGATGTTTCATGTACTATGCACTTTGTTGAAAGGGGATGTTTGATTACTATGTTGAAAACGTTTTTTGTCATGATACATTATTATATTTTTGTTCACCTTCTGCTTATTTCTCCATTTATCTATGCTTACATTATAATATATTATTAACATTCTTTTGTCCATTGTCTGTACCTACATTCTAGGTACATTGTTTTTACCATAGCGTATTTCTTTTACATTTCCATGTACACTTGTTTGCACATAGGCATTTTTTTTAAAAACGTTATATGCTCATAGATTTGTCCATAATCCATGTTTGCAACTGATATCATAATCCATCAATTGATGCAAATTATTTTATCCATAATCCGTGTTTTTGACATACATTCTTTTGTCAATACGTTAGATTCCTATAATGTAAGATTTGTTTTGTTTATAAAGCATGCTTTAATGCTCTGTACATTTTCGCATTATTACGTTGTAAGATTTAACGTGGTGACAACCCTGGCATTGCCTTACTTGTCAACAGGGCTTTAATTTTAATCTTAATCTTAACATTTTGCATATAAGCTATATTCGCATTGTATATGGTTATTTGACTCTTAACAACAGTTTATTCAAACACTACAGTTTATGTAGAAGAAGAATATATCTGGGATCTTTAGCCCTACTTAATATCGCATTTTATGTACATTTTATTCGCGTGTTTACAAACTATGTTTAAATGCTATGAACATGTTTGTATATAACCCATATTCACATTGTATTAACCCACAGTGTATATAAATAGATCAATATATCCATGACTTTTGGTTGTATTTATGATCACATTTTATGTACATGTTATTCTCGTGTTTATAAAATGTTTATAATAGTGTTTATAAAGTGTTCATAAAGTAATATGATAGTGTTTATTCTCGTGGTTACAAAGTGTTTATTCTCGTGTTTATAAAGCGTATATCCTCATGTTTATCCTCGTGTTTAAAAGGTTTTATTATAGTGTTTATTCTCGTGTTTATAAAGTGTTATCCCCGTGTTTGTGAAGTGTTATCCTCGTGTTTATAAATTGTTTATTCTCGTGTTTATCCTTGTTTGTTTTGTTTGTTTGTTGATCGCCGATTTTAATCTTAATCTTAACATTTTGCATATAAGCTATATTCGCATTGTATATTATTTGTTTCTTAACAACAGTTTATTCAAACACTACAGTTTATGTAGATGAATAATATATCTGGGATATTTAACCCTACTTAATATCACATTTTATGCACATGTTATTCGCGTGTTTACAAACTATGTTTAAATGCTATGAACATGTTAGTATATAACCCATATTCACATTGTATTAACCCACAGTGTATATAAATAGATCAATATATCCAGGACTTTTTGTTGTACTTATGATCGCATTTTATGTACATTTTATTCGTGTTTATAAAATGTTTATAATAGTGTTTATAAAGTGTATTATGATAGTGTTTATTCTCGTGGTTACAAAGTGTTTATTCTCGTGTTTATAAAGCGTGTATCTTCATGGTTATCCTCGTGTTTAAAAGGTTTTGTTATAGTGTTTATTCTCGTGTTTATAAAGCGTGTATCTTCATGGTTATCCTCGTGTTTAAAAGGTTTTATTATAGTGTTTATTCTCGTGTCTATAAAGCGTGTATCTTCATGGTTATCCTCGTGTTTAAAAGGTTTTATTATAGTGTTTATTCTCGTGTTTATAAAGCGTGTATCATGGTTATCCTCGTGTTTAAAAGGTTATTATAGTGTTTATTCTCGTGTTTATAAAGCGTGTATCTTCATGGTTATCCTCGTGTTTAAAAGGTTTTATTATAGTGTTTATTCTCGTGTTTATAAAGTGTTATCCTCGTGTTTGTGAAGTGTTATCCTCGGGTATATGGTTTTGTAGATCACAGTCTCTGTTCGAATGCATTGTTTTTCAAACTTGTTTTGTCTGAAGGTAATAATACATTATTATATTTTTATTCACCTGATTATTTCTCCATTTATCTTATGCTTACATTATAATATATTATACACATTATTTTGTCCATCGTCTGTGCCTACATTCTAGGCACATATTTTTACCATAGCCTATTGAAATGGCCGAATTTGTTACAATTTTTGAAAGTAGTTCCAAAATATATAAGGTTAGTTTATTAAACAGTAAGGGTTATGTTCTTGTAGATCACAGTCTCTGTTCGAATGTATTGTTTTTCAAACTCAGTAAAGAAATTGTTTCACGAGATATTCTGTTCGGCGTGACTTATTTACCCCCCGAAGGCTCGGCATTTGAAAATAGAGACGCTTTCAGTGAAATAGAAGAAGCACTTCTAAATATTGAGCACAAAGGTGTGTGTCTCTTTGGAGACTTTAATGCCCGAACGGGTAATCTGGGTGATAATACTTATGACGAAGCTAATAAAGTCGACTAATCGATAACCATACTGATAATAACGCTAATCACATACAACCCCCAACCAGAGTTTCTCAAGACAAAACAACAAATCACTGTGGACATAGACTAGAGTTTTGCCAGGCAACAAATATGTATTGTAAATGGCCGCACTGGGTGTGATGCTGGTTTTGAAAAGTGTACTTGTAAAAATGTGAGTGTGGTGGATTATGTAATTGTATCACTTAATCTGTTTTACCTTATTAACGATTTTGAAGTGATGGATTTTTGTGAACTTTATTTAGATGTACACTGTCCCTTGATGGTGACCATGTAATTGTTGAATCGGTTAGGTAATCCTAATACAAAAAAACGAAAAGAACACGAGAGGTAATCAAGAAGTATTAGATAAACAGTATCCAAAGTAGCAAAAAGAAAATGAAGAGCAATTTATTAATAGATAATGAACAAATCCAGGTTAGATAACGTATTGTCCTCTGCAGACTCTGCTAGCCGGAATGATATTAACAATGTAGTCGGGAATATAAGCGATATACTTTTCAAAAGTGGTAATGTTATTTTCATGTTTAAAAGTAATCAGAAAAGTAAAGGAAAGTACAAACGAAAGCATGATAACTGCCCCTGGTTTAGCCAAGCATGTGAAGACAAACGAAAGCGGTTCTTCACTGCTAAGAACCAATATAATAGCGTAAAATCTGTGCCAAATCTCACTAAGAAACAAAAAACAAGCCGAGCATACAAAACCCTCCCAAAAAACAGTTTAGACTTTACAGAAAAAAATATATCAAATAACGTTCGTTCTCTTAAAAGTTCAGATCCCAAGGCCTACTGGAAAATAATCAATGGGCCGAAATCCGAAAGAGACGAGCTTTTATCGCAGATATCATGTGATACTTTCTTTGATCATTTCTAAACAATGAATAGTCCTAATACCGAGTCAGACGAATCAGTAACTGATGCAGGCCCTGAAGTGTCCTTAACAATCCCTTCACAGAGGAAGAAGTAAAGAAAGCTATTCGAGAGTTAAAACCTAACGAGGCCCATGGACATGACAGGAGTTTGAACGAAGTGTCAAAATGCTGTCAGTGTATACACAAGTTTTCAATTTGATCCTTTCTTGCAATAATATCCCTGAAGAATGGGCCATCAGTGAAATAATACCTATCTATAAACAAAAGGGCAGTGATAAAGACCCGAGTAATTATAGGGGCATAACTTTGCTTAGCTGCTTAGGTAAGTTATTTACCAGTCTATTTAATAATAGGTTAAATGTTTTCTTCAACTTAAATTCAACAAGCGGGTTTTCGTACAGGTCATTCCCCCATTGATCATGTATTTACCCTCCATGGTATCATTGATTATTTTTTGTTTAACAAAAATAAATTGCATTGCTTGTTTGTTAATTATCAAAAAGCCTTTGATTATGTAAATAGAGCTTTTTGTGGCAAAACATTTTCAACTCTGGCGTAAGTGGTCCAATATTGAGTGTAATAAGAGATATGTACAATATAGCTAAATCTGTTGTTAAATTTGGAGGACAATGCTCAGATTCTTTTCAGTGTACAACAGGCAAAACAAGGCAAAACTCTTTCACCTGTATTGGTTGCTGTTTATCTTAATGACCTTCAATCATACATAACTGAAGAAATGAACGGTCTGCATAGCTTAAAACAGGAAGCACAAGGACTTGGGTGGGTAGAGGAGGAACAGAACTTAATATTAAAAATGTTTTTGTTATTGTACGCCGATGACACAACTATATGTGCAGAATCAGCCGAAGATTGACAAAAGGCTCTGGATGCTATGTATACACATTGTAATAGGTGGGATTTAAGAGTTAATGCAGCCAAAACTAAAGTTGTGGTGTTTTCAAGAGGTAAAATACGTAATATTCCTGATTTTTATTATAATGGACAGGGCATTGAAACTGTATTTGGGTTTAATTACCTAGGCATTTAATTCAATTATAACAATAAATTTAACCGTGCACAAAAAAGGCTCTATGATAAAGCTTCCAGAGCAATGTTTTGCCTGCTAAAAACAGTAAAAAGATATTGTTAAGACTAGATGTAAAGCTAGAGCTTTTTGATAGAATGATTGCACCAATTATTCTCTATGGTTGTGAGGTATGGTGCCATAATATGACGGATGTAGCATCAAAATTGCAACTTCGATATTATAAATTGATACTTAAATTAAATAAATATACACCAGGGCTGTATTCACGTTGAGATAGCATGAGACTTAGCATCATGCTAACTTAGAAGCTCTTCCAAAAGTCCTATTAAATCCTACAGGACATTGGAAGAGCTTCTAAGTTAGCATCATGCTAAGTCTCATGCTATCTCAACGTGAATACAGGCCCTGGCTGTATGGTTTATGGAGAACTAGGACACTTTCCCTTAGAGATACAAGCAAAGAGCAGAATGTTACGTTTTTGGTTCAAGCTTGTGAATGATGATAATCAGTCTAAATGTGATTGCATAATGTATTGTTTTATGTTACATTTATGTAAAGAAAACAAACATCTGTCATCTGCCTTTGTGTATGTTAATAATTTATGGAATAATCTTGGATTGACTGGTTTCTGGACTCAGCAACCTCATCCTGACATCGAGTTAAACTGGTTGAAATCTAAAGTTGTACGTTCTTTAAAGGATCAATTTATTCAACACTGGTATTCACAATTGCAAGAAAAACAAGTCTATGATAATTACAGATTATATAAAGATGTTTTTTCCTTTGAAACTTATCTAAGCATTTTACCCGAAAACCTAGCCATTTTATTTGTGAAATTTAGAACGTTGAACCATAAACTACCAATACAAACAGGCAGAATTCAAAACATTCCGCATAATGAAAGATTCTGTTCTAAGTGCGATCTTCGTGTGCTGGGTGACGAATTTCATTATATTTTTGAATGTCCTGCTTTTCAGGATGTAAGGAAAAGATATGTCAAATTATTACCAGAAAAGACTAAATCCTATAAAGTTCTACTCTTTATTTCAAACAAGAAACAGTCGAATTCTCAACCGCTTAGCTTGTTTCATAAAACATCATTTTGAAAGCTTTCTAAAACCTAAGTTATAGCCCATTTTATAGGTTAAGCTCAGCTTTTTTGGTGTTTAGTAAACTGGTGCTATGTGTGCGGATGTTAGGTTGTGTGTGTGACAGTTTATATGCCTTTGTATGCCGTGTTATGCTGTTGTGTTTCTGTCTCTATTGATTATAAGCGATTTGTGTTATTGTATTGATTACATTGTGATGTCTAACATTTTTCATGTGCCCCCTGGGTTTAAAATCCCCCAACACTTTTGACTTTGACTTTGACTGTAGCTGGTGCAGTGGAGGTCTGTTGGTATTGCTTCTGTTTGCCACTCTCAACTGGGGTGCTGAATGTACACACCAGCTCCTCCATTCTTGATGGAGTCTGTGGCAGACCCATTTGTGAAGACCCGTATCCATGCGTATTGGGGGTACTTCTCTTCCAGCATGGACAGTGACAGAGCCTTCTTTACCACTTTACTCTGTTCATCCTTTGTGGCGGTGCCATAGCCGATGAGGTTTAATCGAGGCGTGGTCACCGCTACAGCTATCTGTATTAATACAAAAAAATCGTGACTTTACTGGTTTCGTACTGCCTCCGGGCATTGCCTCCAGTATTGTTCCAACCATATTTGTATATACAAATGTCCCATATGTGTCTGATTCAGACCAAAAGGACGTAAAACTCAATTTTCTCTCTCTCATCCTTTGTTGTGAGGTATGGGACGGTGGTTTCGATGGTGGTGTTTCCCAGTCTGTCTTCCCAGGGTGGGATGTCAAGGGAGAATGTTGGTGGTTGAACCAGCTCTGGCATCTCTGTCTGGTGTTTCCTCTGCAAAGCCTTGGGTTCTTTTGCAAAGCTGGATCTCTTTAGCCTGCCTGAAGAGAGCCGTTTCAGTCTGGCATTCATTGGGTGGTTCTGAGTGCATTGATACTTGGTGGCCTGTACCATTGCTTTGCATTCGCGTCTTTTGCTCAGTGGGGGTATGCCAGTCACCTCTTCCATCTTCTGAATGGACGTTGTTTTTATGGCGCCTGTGAGGATCCTTAGAGCTTGGTTCTGAACTTTATTCAGGGCCTGATTATGCGTCTTGGCTGCTGTCATCCAAGAACTGGAACCGTACTCGAGGTGAGGTCGTACAGTCCCATGGTAGACTGTCTTGAGGATCCTATCATTTGCGCCCCATTGTGATCCTGCCAGTTTTCTCATGATGTTCAACTTTCTCATGGCCTTTCTTTCTGTATTTGTGATGTGTTGATTCCAGGTCATTCTCTTGTCAAAAGTGACTCCCAGGTAGGATTGCTGGTCGTCTATTTTGAGTGGTGTGTCTCCCAAGGTCAGTCTGCCTGGATGGGCTTTGGCAGAAAGCGAGAAGAGAGTGGCTGTGGTCTTTTCCCTGTTGATGGTCACACACCAGGTTTCTGCCCACCCTGTAACTTTATCTAGTGCAAGCTGCATTCTGTACGTTGCAGTGGAAGCATACTCTTCTGTGCACCAGAAAACTAGGTCGTCTGCATACAGTGCTGCATGGACTCCCTTTGGCAGCTCTGGTACTAGGTCGTTGATGAAGAGTATGAATAAGGTAGGCGAGAGTACTCCTTGTGGAACCCCTTGGCGCAGCAGCACCTTTCGGCCGCAGTGACCATCTACCAGCACTCTGGCTTTTCTGTTGTGCAGGTACGACTTGTTTATCCTCGTGTTTATAAAGTGTTATCCTCGTGTTTATCCTCGTGTTTATGTTCGTGTTTATAAAGTGTGTATTCTTGTGCTTATAAAGTGTGTATTCTTGTGCTTATAAAGTGTGTATTCTTGTGCTTATAAAGTGTTTATTCTTCTGTTTATAACGTGTTTATTCTCGTGTTTATTATTTGTTTATAAAGTGTTTATTATTTGTTTATAAAGTATTTATTCTCAAGTTTATAAAGTGCTCATAAAGTGCTCATACAGTGTTTATAAACTGTGTGCCAGGATACAGTGTCATACTATGACTTCCATATAGCAGAGGAAGCTACTGCTACTATTCTGGAGAACTGGGCTCGAAGCTGTGTGTGTGTGTGTGTGTGTGTGTGTGTGTGTGTGTGTGTGTGTGTGTGTGAGAGAGAGAGAGAGAGAGAGAGAGAGAGAGAGAGAGAGAGAGAGAGAGAGAGAGAGAGAGAGAGAGATGTATAATGTATATTCAAAATATATTTGCATACTTTCATAATCCTGTAGTTACATTCGACGAACAACGTTTCGTCCATATGAGTCATCTTCAAACACTAGGCACAATTTCCATCCAAGCATTATGTTCAAACTCCTTATATAATTATTCTTTTGTCCATAGGTTGCGCACATGAGCTTTTTGTTTAGTCTGCAAGCTTTTTTGTTAATTGTTTTAATTAATTAAATAAAAATGTTTTCTACAAGCTTGGCTCAATAGGAATTGTTCGGAAATAATTAAGGGGAGTAATGTCATGGTGTGTGGGAGTGATCTTGCCTAATTCAATCGGTCAAACAGAGGAAGTTGCTCTACCATCAGGTAGATCCCCAGCTCTCGCCTCGTATGTTTGAGCAGACATTACAGCACTTAGAACACCGTGCGCCATTCTACAATTTATGTCATTTTATTTTTACGTCACATTTTGCAAGTTTTATCAGTTTGTGGCAACTGGCCACCCCTAATTTTTCTATTAAAAAAAATGTTTGCAAATCGTTGACTCGCATCCTGCGGTTTCAAGCTTCGACGCCATTTTTGCATTGTTGCCATGGTATTTGGCCGAGTAATGGAGGTAAGCAACTCTAATTTTCACGGAGTGCTCTCCCCTAGTTTTTTTCTCCGAAAATCGTCTATTTTGTGCCTCAACCACACATTTCTTGGAAAGCAATGTTGCAGTTCTAACTAGATGATTGTTTCTAATACTCTGTACAGTTTTACTTCTACTTATTTGATGGATGTGTTTTGATGCTCCATCTGTGCTTAAACGTCACACATTAAAGCTGAATGATTTAAAAAAAAAACACCCTTGGTATTGACTTGTCTTGTGTTAGTGCAAATGTAATGTTCAAGTAGCCATAAAGGTAGGCTTCTTTAAATTGTCACAGGGGTTTAAAGGGTTTCCCTTTGTACACATGTTGTTTACATTGTACTGAGCAAGGAACGCGTGGGAAACACCACCTACCCGCTGGTGAGCATAGTCAGATGGGCAGGCTTCTTTACATTGTCACAGGGGTTTAAAGGGTTTCCCTTTGTACACATGTTGTTTTCATTGTACTGAGCAAGGAGCGCGTGGGAAACACCACCTACCCGCTGGTGAGCATAGTCAGATGGATAGGCTTCTTTAAATTGTCACAGGGGTTTAAAGGGTTTCCCTTTGTACACATGTTGTTTTCATTGTACTGAGCAAGGAGCGCGTGGGAAACACCACCTACCCGCTGGTGAGCATAGTCAGATGGGCAGGCTTCTTTAAATTGTCACAGGGGTTTAAAGGGTTTCCCTTTGTACACATGTTGTTTTCATTGTACTGAGCAAGGAGCGCGTGGGAAACACCACCTACCCGCTGGTGAGCATAGTCAGATGGGCAGGCTTCTTTACATTGTCACTGGGGTTTAAAGGGTTTCCCTTTGTACACATGTTGTTTACATTGTACTGAGCAAGGAACGCGTGGGAAACACCACCTACCCGCTGGTGAGCATAGTCAGATGGGCAGGCTTCTTTACATTGTCACTGGGGTTTAAAGGGTTTCCCTTTGTACACATGTTGTTTACATTGTACTGAGCAAGGAGCGCGTGGGAAACACCACCTACCCGCTGGAGGGTATATGCAGTGGTCATTTAAAGTCAGGCATATTTCATACCTCATTACTTTTGACGCTTATATATGTTTCTACTGGTAGCCCCAAAGCTTCTATCTTCTACGACGTCATTGCACGCGCACCTGGGTGTTCTTCATTCTCTGTAGTCCCCCAAATATTGACCCCGTGATTTTCAGACATTGCATATTCTTTCAATGAAAATGTGTTATTATCTAACGCGAATGTTAACCATTAAGAAAAGTTAATATTTGTTTTCAATAAAGTAAAACGCAAAATATGGCTTACTGGGTTAGTTGTGAAAAAATGCATATATATCTATATGCGGATAAGGGAGCAAATATTTATAAGCACCGTCTGCGCCGACATGCTAAAATATGTGGAATTGAAGTCGTAAATATTCCCGTGTTGCTTTCGGTTTTAGATAATCTTTTCAGCAGGTGTGTAGACCTATATATGTCTAGTTTTAGCATTTGTGCTAGTAATTCCTTATCAAAATGCGTAACTCCATTACAACTGGCTGATTCAGAAATTTGCCGGTTTAGAACTACCGGTAGTCAGCTTTGAATAACTTATTTAGTGTCGATCTAACATGTTTGCTTCAATTACTCTTTACATCCCCAAGTAAAATCTCAATGCCCCACATGGCCGAAAGGCCGAAGAGGGCGTAAAGCATTATTTCTTAGTTTTATGTTTGCTTCAGTCAGCAGTCGTCATTTAAACTTTGCTTATTTTTCTGTTCATGTTTGCTTTTAATCTCGATATGTCTATTTTTTTAATTATTATTTTAAAGGCGCAGTCGTGACCAAGAGTGGCTGAAAAAGCATTGTGCCGTAAAAAAATGTATGGTGGTTGCTTTGTGTCAAAAATGTAGTTATATGATGTTTAACATTTAAAACAAAAAAGAATTTGTTCAGTTTTCTTTAATTCTATTAAACATTATGACTGATTTATTAGCCAGGTTAAGTCAAGCAAAATCAGGTCAAGGGATTAAAAGATTTATCTTTGCACACATGTTCTTTACATGGTATTGAGTGGCAATAGAGTGGGAAACACACTACAATTTACATGGTAGATACAGAGATACGGTGATTATTTAAATTCAAGCAGATTGAGGAATTTATTACTGTTCACAAAATCATTTCCCCTTCAACCCCCCACCCCACCCCTGTAGTATATACCAGAAAATTAGTCTCTTCTCTTTGATGTCGTGTTTAATAGTAACCGGTGTTCTTCATCACATGAAAACAGTACTTGTCTACAGACCACTGTCTGTTTTATTACCTCCACATCCACCCCTCAAGAAGGATGCTGTACTTTGTTTTTCTTAGGTGTCCCAGAAACAGACAAAAAATGCAAGTGATTACAGCTAAATGCTTAAGAGAACAAGCCTACAACCTTGGTTCATGTAGTTCACATTTTACAACACTGAACTGTCTACACAAATTGATGCTTTAGTCTCTGAATTCTTAGTAACTTACTGTAAGAAACTTGGTATCTTATTCTTAAAATCGCATGTAAATTTCTAGATTAGCCTAAAGGTTGCTGGGGACCCTACACCTTGAAGACACAAATGGGAAATTACGAGTATCAACTATGTGCAGCATTCCCTTCACAATCAATGCTATGGTGAAAAAAGTTGTCATATCATACTTATTCAGTTTGTACTATGACATCACCTTAGCACCCTAGCACCTTCAGGTAACCAGTATTTTTAAGATCCAAGTTCTTTCAGTATCAAGTGAGCTGATAAAAAAAGATTGTTTTCTAAATTCAATCAGCAATTATTTTAGAATAGGGAAGGAAGAGCCTAGTGGTGGGTTTAAAATGACACTTCTGTTCTCTGGACTCTCTACCTATGTGCGTCGTCAGTATAATAATGCAAAGAAACTATACAGAGACGTCTCTGTGAAATTCGGGTTGCTCACACCTGAAGAGCGCGTCGCAGCCAGAGGCGCGCCACCCCTATTTCTTTCTTTCTTTTGCATGCGATTTTTGTGTGACTGATGAGCAAGGAAAAAAGGGGGGAGTAAATTTTGACCAAATGGCAACTTTTTCGTTGCCACTGGGTTTACCGTGTGCTACGTGCATGGGCATACGGGACCTCGGTTTATCGTCTTATCGGAAAGGCGTTCTGCAGAGAAAGGCCTTGTGCAGAGTGAGAGGAAAAATTCCCTGTACCCAGGTTCGAACTCGGGTTTATTGCATAGGAGGCGAACTCTTTACCTCTGTGCCGCTCTAGGCCTACACCTAATGAGAATTCTACACCATGAAAAAAAATACGTAAAAGGAGCTTGATTTTCAAACAAATGTGTAGATGGAACTGCTTCCGCTGGGAGGCATAATTATTTGATCCGGTAAAGTAAAGTAGTGGAAAGTCCAGGGTCGAGTTTCGCTAGACGACGGTCGCGCTGCGCGTATAATTGTTGCGCCAAAAGGGGCCTAGGAAACACTTTAGAAAACATTTGCGGAAGAATATTACAAGCTCTTGACTGATTGGTCCAAAAAAAGAGAACCAAACTGTAATGGACCAATCAACAATAAGGAACGTATTCACCCCCTACTAGTTCCGGATAGTTCGCCGCTTGCTCGGTGTTTGGCAAGAACAAAACGCCACGCGAACTATCGGCAAACGAAGGGTGTTTCTTATACCGTTTTGCCGATTTGAGCGAGCGCAAAGTAACATTAGCCCTTGTGAAAAGGCTCCCAGGACAGCGACGTCATCAGGCCTTTATATTATCACACTGTGTGACGACCTTTACTAATATAGAATGTGTCTCTGTAAGCCCTCTAGTAGTTTTAGTAGAGAGTAATTCGCTTTTGTAATGACCGTTACGCATTGTCAAACGGCTGTTACACGCTATGTAAATAAATGACTGTTGCAAATATAGTGTGTGTGTGTGTGTGTGTGTGTGTGTGTGTGTGTGTGTGTGTGCGTGTGCGTGTGCGTGTGCGTGCGTGTGTGCGTGTGCGTGTGTGTGTGCGTGCGCGTGTGCGTGCGTGTGTGTGTGCGTGTGTGTGTGTGCATGCGTGCGTGCGTGCGCACGCGCGTGTGTGTGTCTTCTTCTTCTTCCCGTTGATCGGCCTCCTTCATCAAGTTGAAGATTCTGCCGATGTTGGAGAAAAAAAGAAAGAAAAACGATGGTCGTGCGCACAGCCAGGCCAAAGCAAGTTAGAAACAAATAAAAAGTAATTAAATAGACATAAATGATTAGAAGAACTAAATGCACAAAAAACACAAAACAGACAAAAGAGGGTGCGGGGAGGGATGCAAATAACTAAAAGATACAGTGTCTCTACTCTGATGTGCCCAGCATTAGTGGAGCTGCCGGACAGGTTAAAATTGCTTCTCAACCCCCAGCAAGCTGGAGACCTAGCCAGGCCCCAACCCAGCCTAAAGCTGGGCCAGGCCCACAGTCGCCAGACCAGAAGGGAGAAACAAAATAGCTGTAGTCAATCAGAGGGGGGGGGGGGGGGGGGGACTATCGTGGAGACCAGGGGGGAGGGAAAATCGAGGGATATGGGGCGGGTGGGGGAGGGGGGGGGGGGGGGAGAAGTTGCGGTGGTTGAATCAGATTTGGGAGCCGAGTCTGGACCTGAAGAGAATTCAGGGACTCAGCTTCCACCGTGTCCTGGGGAAGCACGTTCTAGTCTGGGACTGTCCGGGGGAAGAAGGACATTGTCCTGTACAGAGTACGACAAGATGGAACATCGTATGCCTTGGTGTTTGGTTTCCTGGCGCCATTGTCTTGTGCCTGATCGAACTGGCAGGTAGGCCGAGTTGATTTCAGCAAGGCCCTGGTTGTACTTGTAGAACATCTCAAGTCTCTTGTTCTTTCGTCTTTCTTCCAGGGATGGCCACTCTAATGTTGTGAGGATCTCATCCACGCTGGAGGTTTGGCGGTATCTATGTGCCACTCAGCGGGCACTCCTTCTCTGGACTTTTTCCAGGGTGTGGGTATCTTTCTTTGTGTAGGGGTCCCACACTGTGATGGAGTACTCCAGCACTGGGCAAAGAAAGGCTTTGTAGTCAGTTTATCTCAGCCTTTTATTTGTGGTCTTCAAGTTGCGCCTCAGAAAGCCAAGGGTCTTGTTTGCTTTATTGCTGATGTTGGCAATGTGAGGGCCCCATTTGATGTCATCGGTGATTGTCACACCCAGGTGCTTAATTTCTTCAACTTCCTCAAGTTTTTGGTCATGGAGAGTGTAGTTTCCATCCCTCTTCTCTGTCTTACGTGTGGCCTTCAGAACCTGGCATTTGCTAGGGTGGAACTGCATGGACCAGGTCTTTTCCCAGGTGGTAAGGGCGTTCAGGTCACTTTGGAGTTGGTGGTGGTCCTCCAGACTGTTTAAAGTTCTGCTGCATGTTGTATCGTCAGCAAACAGTCTTGACTTAGATGTGATTCCCTCAGGCAAGTCATTGATGTGCATTAGAAAGAGGGTCGGTCCCAACACAGAGCCCTGGGGAACCCCTGACTCAACTGCGATTGGGGCCGATCTTTCTCTGCGTGCGACCGGTCAGGAAGGCGCTGATCCAGCTGTTGATCGTCCCTGTGATGCCGTATCTCTTGAGCTTGTGGATCAGCAGGCAATGATTTACCTTGTCGAAGGCTTTGGAGAAGATGTATGTGTGTATGTGTTTGTTCAGACCTTAATACTTTTCAACAGGGATTAATTCGCTCATAGATCGACCGTTACTAATAGAGAATGTTGACTGTAAACACTTGAAACGCTTCAAGAGAAAGGAATTCGCTCTTGTTAACGACCGTTAAGCACTGTCTAAGGATCATAAGGCTATGTACATATAGATACACTCGGAAGTTCCGCACAGAACCCAGTAAATAACTAAAAGAAAGAAGGAAAGAAAAACATGCATGTTTCCGCACGGAAAGTCATACGCTTATTATTTCCTTTTACTTATTTACGGGGTTTCCGCGCGGAAGATCCGCGTATGTATGTGCGTGAGCTTACACAGTATGTAACAAGCGTTTCATATATAGAATGTGTCACTATAAACCTTTGACCTGTCTGTAAGCCCTCGAAACGTTTGAATAGAGAGTAATTCGCCTTTGTTGTAGCAACCGTTACGTACTGTGTAATGACCGCCATACACTATGGGATGACAGTAGCACATATAACGTATATTATTGAATTTACTAACATACGGTAGACACATCTGTATTGTTACAAAAAAATCGGAACATAACTGGTGTTGCACTGGCTTCGGGCATTGCCTCCACGATCGTTCCCACCATCTTTATATGTACTGATGTCCCATATGTGTCTGTTCCGGACCGGAGGACGTTAAACAGAATTTCATCACTTTTGAATAGAGATGGGTTCACTCTTGCAACGACCGTTACGCAGCGTGTAGCGACTGTTTCTAATACAAAATGTACGTGTCTCTGTAAACCCTCAACACTTTTCAAAGGAGAGGAATTAGCTCTTGAAGCCACTGCAATGCGCTTTGTAACGACGGTTATGCACTATGCAACAAACGTTACTAATATGAGCCCTCGAAGCGTTTGAATAGAGAGCAATTGGCCCTTGTACCCTTGTAACGAGCGTTACGCACTGATAAGTAACGGTCGTTAAACGTCGAGTTGTAAGAGCGAATTAATCTGTATTCAAAAGCATTGAGGACTGCGGACACAGTCATACTCTATATTTGTAACGTTGTTAAATAGTGCGTAACCGTCGTTACACAATGCGTAACGGTTGTTACAAGAGCGAATTATACACTCTATTCAACCGTTTTGAGGGCTTACAGAGACACATTCTTTGTCAGTAACGGTCGTTACACAGTGCGTAAAAGTCGTTACAAGTGCGAATTACTCTTTATTTAAATGAAGAGGAAATTGTTGACTGCTGGATCAGGACAACAAACACTGACCTTGATAGGGGGACTGTTGATCATTGCAGGGGGGTTAGTGAAGCTTTCGAGCTTAGCTCTTTGCTCTTTTTCAGACTGAGATGTGAGGGCTTTGCTGTAGTAGAAAAGTGTCTTGTTGATGTGAGTACAATTAAAGACCCCCCACGTCACGTGTCACATTCCCTCTCATGCTTTGAAGATTTCTTAAGATTTCTTACTATCTATAAGAGGGAAAACACTTGAAAGCCATGATTTGGACACGTGACATGGTGGGTCTTTAACAAACGTTGGTAGGGACAAGTTGCCACAGATTCAACGATTCCTCCTTGGCGGAGTTACCGGGGAGAGACGCCATTTTGGACGGGGTGGGTGGAGGACACTCAGAGTGGTTGAAGCTTTTTCTTCTTTGTAGTGCAGTAAAAAAAAAAGAGGAGCTATTTCCTTTGTTGAGAGAGACATGGAACAGACTCGCTCACCCGCCGATTGAAGTAGATCTGTATTTCAACAACAAACAGTGGGAGACAGGGTTTTTTCCTTTCCACTTGTGATTAAAAACACTGGAGAAATTTCACCAATCAAAGTCTATTTAATTATCTTCTTTGTAAATCACAGAAGATGTTGTACCATGGTGATGGTTGGTTGATGGCTTCGTCCCACGTGCGCTGCCTTGCAGCCGAGCGGACGGACTTGAAACCTAACTTCCACAGAAGGTGAAGTGGGCCTAGAACGCAATGAGAGACTTAGTGCGATTTTTCTCACGCCAGAGGGCATGACGCTCGTGTGGGGCTAATCCTCTCTATATTATTAGTTGGGGATAAAGAAAGAGAGAGAGACAGTGAGTGGTCCTACCATCACTCTCTCTCTCACTACGCCCAAGTAAGAAAATCGCGTGATAAGCCCCTAGTGCATTGACTGCCCTCTGGCGTGAAAAATATCGCCATAGGTTGTCTGCTCGTACTGCCCTTTAACTACTGACTGTTTTTCAAAATTCTGTTCAACGTGTGCCCTATGCTAGTAGTCTACACCAAATATTACAAAACTAACGACCTAGCTATCCGTTTAGTTTCAATAATTCTGCAATCAAAGGATGGAGACTCAAAATTCAGTGCGCTTTGGGTATAATTTTCTCACGTGAAACTATAATCGGTTAAGGTAGTTTTCTGTGTATTTTTCAACAGTTTTCAATACACGAAGTTTCTAAGAGCTACCTTAGCTTATAAGGAATAATGATAACGTTTACAGTATTTTCGGTTCGGACAGTTACAAGTAATTCGACGGTTACATTAATGATTATACGTTTTGTTTATACTTAATGAAGGCATTCGTAGATGTGCACAATATTTGTTCTATTTAGTAAGACATTCAGTTTATTTCTAGTATTCAGGGGGATGCATTCTGCATATTGTTGAAAGATGGATTTCAAGCATTGATATATCAGCATAATTGCTAGGCCTATCTCTTACACGTATTGATATATCAGCATAATTGCTAGGCCTATCTCTTACACGCATTGATATATCAGCATAATTGCTAGGCCTATCTCTTACACGTATTGATATATCAGCATAATTGCTAGGCCTATCTCTTACACGTATTGATATATCAGCATAATTGCTAGGCCTATCTCTTACACGTATTGATATATCAGCATAATTGCTAGGCCTATCTCTTACACGTATTGATATATCAGCATAATTGCTAGGCCTATCTCTTACACGTATTGATATATCAGCATAATTGCTAGGCCTATCTCTTACACGTATTGATATATCAGCATAATTGCTAGGCCTATCTCTTACACGTATTGATATATCAGCATAATTGCTAGGCCTATCTCTTACACGTATTGATATATCAGCATAATTGCTAGGCCTATCTCTTACACGTATTGAAATATTCTCAAGGGTGCATTGTGCATATTTATTTCAATATATGCGAGGTTTTCAGAGGGATGTGTAAGCTACATTTGTGTTCGAATTTGTTAGAAATATTCAGAAAGGTGCATGTGCGTTATGAATATTTAGTTTTAATTTTTAGAAATGTTCATTGGGATATTCAAAAGGCGTGCGTTATGCATATTTATTTCTATTTGCTGTCTGTGATTGCAAGGATTTTTTGTTTGTTGACGGAAGCTCAGACGATTTCAAAATGCATGCTGTTTGTATACCCTGCAGTGATCACTATCACATATACAACGGACTCTTTGGTTTTATTTTTTACGCATAAATATATAATTTATACCGATTTTGTTTGCTGCCTTGCATTGTTCTGTAAAAGATTATGAAAGAAATACTCTGTAAACCAGCGTGCGAAGAGCGAATGAAACCAAACTACACTTGCATGATATGTTACGCGTGGAGCCTGATTTTATGTTTGTGTGCAGTTCGGTTCTTAGTTCTTCCGTTGTATAGCTATTGCTTCCACCGCATTGTTTCTGAATTTTAGGAGACTGGTGTTTTGAGTCTGCAGTACTTTTTGTGATAATATTCTGACAAATCTAATTTTTTAAAAACTTGAACAATTTATTTTCTACTGAGACTGGCAGATTATTAATATGTGAGTGGTACATGGATATTAGTCGCCTAATCTTGTTTGTTTTAACTGTCATTCAAAACGGGCATACAGAGCAAAATACTGCAGAACAAATGTCAATAATTTTTACTTTAAGATTCGTATTTTTTTTATTAAAGCAAGTCTGATGCCACATGGGTGCATCACAGAAAAAGATAATCACATTCATAAAGAAAATCTAGTCATAGAAATGTTTATGCACAGATATAGAGAAACATGCACTTGAATGCACAAATGCACACAAACATTTACCCCCTCTCTCTCTCCCCCCCCCCTCTCTCTCTCTCTCTCTCTCTCTCTCTCTCTCTCTCTCAAGTCTCCTCATCTCATCTCTCTCTCACTCTCTCAAAATCTCTCTCAATGTCTCTCTCTCTTGAATCTCTCTCTCTCTCTCTCTCTCTCTCTCTCTCTCTCTCTCTCTCTCTCTCTCTCTCTCTCTCTCTCTCTCTCTCTCTCTCTCTCTCTCTCTCTCTCTCTCTCTCTCTCTCTCTCTCTCTCTCTCTCTCTCTCTCTCTCTCTCTCTCTCTCTCTCTCTCTCTCTCTCTCTCTCTCTCTCTCTCTCTCTCTCTCTCTCTCTGCAAATACAACCAAGCAAACGAACAAAACAAAAGAGAAAAGAAAAACCATGGCAGAGGGATTAATCGGAACAAAGGAAAGAGCAAAACATCTTCCGCACTCTTTCAGAGGTTTGTCCTCCTCTCCAGTCTTGTTTTTCTCCAGCTTTCCACTTCACAGATTTACGTTGAATCCAACCCCCTCATGGCAATTTAAAGGTGGACCCTGACGGATGAGTTTTTGCAAGAAACACGTCGAGATCACCAGAAAGACAGCCTTTTCAAGGATCGGAACACTCACTTTGCTCTGGTTTTCTAGAAATGCAACAGTCAAAACGGCGATTTCTACTTGGCGGAGATGCCGGAGAGAGTAGCCATTTTGGGTGGGGTGGGTGGAGGTCACTCATTGTGATTGAAGCGTTTTCTTTTTTTTGTAGTGCAGTAAAAAAAAAAAAGTTGGAGCTTCCTTTGTTGTGAGCGAAACTCTAGATAATCTGTATAATTGTTTTTTTATTAGGCTTGTATTGCAAAAAATGTCGTGCACACGATTTGGTCTAAACGCAGGCGGCCATTAGAAAAGAGACCGCACACGCCTTCTCCTTGAGTGAAAGAATTTGACTTCCAGCACCTCCGCCAAGGAGGAATCGCCGATTTGACAGTTTGATTTCTGGTAAACCAGAGCAAAGTGAGTGTTGCAGTCTCTGTAAAGGGTGTTTTCCTGGTGATCTGGACGTGTTTCTTACAAAAACTCATCCGTCAGGGTACCCCTTTAAAGGACACCGAAAACTGTTCAGGAGTTACACACCAAACCAGTAGCCAATGGTATCTTACGAACATCCGCAAAATGGAGGCTTCTTAAAGACCCAACACATCACGTGTCAGAATCACGGTTTTCATGTGTTTTCCCTCTTATGCCTTGTAAGAAATCTTAAGAAATCTTCCTAGCATAAGAGGGAATGTGACACGTGACGTGGGGGGTCTTTAAAGACCCACCACATCACGTGTGAACATGTAAAGCGCGGTGAGTCCTGCTGTGTCAGGAGAATAGCGCTATAGATTTATTTATTGGCATTATTAAATTCAAAACGAAACATCACTTTGAAGAGCAGCCTCAATTTGAATTTGGGGGCATTTGTATGTGGGTCACACCTACCCAGAAAAAACCCTCAAAGGGACTTAATCTTGCTGGGTCAGTGTGTGTTTAAAGACCCCGTGACGCGCCACGGTTACGTCCCTTGTTTTTTTTCTGGGTTGCTTTGACCCACATTCGAATTTCCCCATATTCAAATTGAAGCTGCTCTTTAAACTGATGTGTTGCTTTCAATTTTGGGTCATTTATATGGGAGTCAGACTTGGTCAAAACAAGAGGGAAAACACGTGAATCCCGTGATTTTGACACGTGGTCGGGTGGCTCTTTAAGACAGATAAACTAATAAGATCATGTGAAGCATAGCGTATGATAAAACATGGTGAAAGCAAAAACAAAAAGAACATTTCCGAATCCAAAGCATATACACTATTAACTTCAAATTCAAGTTGACGATTTCGAGCACAAAGCCCTAAAGCATCAAACGTTTTCTTAAAAATCAAAATCCGTTTGTAACTTTTTCAACAATTGTAACTCCTTGACTGCCAGAGAAAATTAAAGAAAAAAATGATTGGGCAAATCATGCCATGAAAAAGACAACTGATGGAGCCAATCTGGCAAAATGGTCTGGGGATATAACTCTCTTGACTGTGTTAGAGCAAACAAGAGCGTATCAGGGTTATTCCTTTTCATCAGTGATGTCATCAGGTCAGTACGTAAAACGTTGGTGGCAGTCAAATTAACAAATTCCCCCAAAGGTGATTTTATGAACAGGCCTAAATCAAATTATTCCTAGCCACTATAAACAAACTTTATCCCCGCTCACTGGAATAGCAGCTGCCACCTCTGCTATTTAGTTATCATAATCGGACACAACAGACAGGCTTACATATAAATCAATATCCCTATGTCCTGCTCATGAATTGCATGGGCTGTTCTTTGTAAAATACCTTAATCCTCCTCAAAACGTCACACACAAAATCCGTTTAATATACAGTACTGACGAGTCTACGCGTTGGCTGGGTTAGTGCGTACCCCCCCCCCCCCCCCCCCCCCCCCCCCCCCCCCCCCCCCCCCCCTGAAATCGTAGAGATTGTAAAGAAATCACGTGATGCTTGCGTCATTTTTTTCCAATGGCGTTTATTTCTTCAGGCTACCATCTTTCAAACGAAAGAGACCAACTTTCATAGAGTTAGAAGGTAAAATCTGAATCTACTCATTTTACGTGAAAGTTTCCTTTACACGCTTGGTGTGTGTGGGAAAGTTGCTATGGTTTACATACCAGTGTATAGAGATAAAAATGCAACACCCGTAATTACGGTGCGCACTGACCCGTACCGGTACGCAATTACCAATTTGTCATAGTCTTCAGAAATCCGTTTGCTTCTAGAAAACGGTTTCAGTTACAAACCAGAGCGTTGATACAGTGGAAGCAGAAACATTTTAACAGACGCTGGTGATCTAAATCTTTTCCAATATCGAACTGGAGATCCACAAATTGACGTCATATTACGATAATGCCTTAAGGGGTAGCAACGCCCTTCAGTACTCTATATATTTTGAAAAGTAACTTCATTCACAAACAGAAAGATAGAAATACAAACACACCACACAATGACAAAAAACCCATTTAAAGTTGCTCAGTGGATGTAACGATGCAAAATTAAACCCTGCCCTGAAGATGTGTGAGGAAGTGTCCCAAGAGGTGCAATGATGCTTAGCACCAGAAACGCTTCCAGATTTGATTTTCCTGATTATTATTCTCTCTGAAAAGCTTTCTGTAATACAGTGGAACCTCCCATATAAGACCCCCCCCCCCCCCCCCATTATAAGACTCCCCCCCCCCCCCCCATAATAGGGCTACTTCTCCGAGACATTGCCCTTCTTTGTAAGCATTAAAATGACCTCCCTTATACAACTCCATCCTATTTAAAGACCCAGTGACGCGCCACGATTAAGTACCTTGTTTTGTTCTGGGTAGCTGTGACCCACATCCAAATTTCCACAACTTGAAATTGAGGCTGCTCTTTAAACTGATGTTTCGGTTTGAATTTGGGGCCATTTATATGGGAGTTAGACTTGGTCAAAACAAGATTTATTTCCAGTTATAAGAGGGAAAACACGTGAAATCCATGATTTTGACACGTGATCTGGTGGATCTTTAAGACCTCATTGTGGGTGATATTTGAAGGTCCTATAAGGGAGGTTCCACTGTCGTCCTATCTGGAGCAACGTTCATCGATCGAATGCGAAGTAAACAAGCAGAAGAAAAGCTAAGCCCATGTCACCGAGCAATAAGCTTCGTGAGTGTTCCGCAAGGTTTCCTAAACTTCACCCATAACCCTATCCCTAACCCCAGGGGACTCATAGAGACGGAGACACAATATATCATATAGAGACAGACATAATATATTATAGAGACAGGGACATAATATATCACAGACACAATATATTATAGAGACAGAGACATAATATATAAGAGACAGGGACATAATATATCATAGAGACAGACAGGGACATAATATATAATAGAGGGACATAACATATTGAGACGACACAATATATCATAGAGACAGGGACATAATATATCATAGAACAACAACAATGAATAATAGGTTGTTTTTTATGTGTATGTTTTTTTTATCATTCTGGGTACATATAATCGAGTCAAAAGAAGACAGCTACTTTAAACAAGCATATAATAATATGATATCAGCTGAAACTCAAAATAAAGCACCTTGGATAACATATGTCAAATCTTTGCTACAATCACTGGGGGTGAACAATAGTTTTAATTTCTATAGGCCACCGGCCCTTAGAAAGGCCAAAGTCATATAACATAAGCATATCAAATATCGGTCACGTTTTTTAACCAAATTCTTTAAGATTAATAAGTAGGTCAACATAATAATGCTGATACTGGAAGCTGTGAGAAAACACAATCAGCAACGATGTCAATATCAATGGACATAATAATTATTAATTAACCCTGCTCGCTGTCATCTTGACTTTTTCGAATGGCATAAAATGGGTACATAGAAATGTTCCTTAACGTCGTAACCGAACCAGTCTTCAAAATATTAGTATAATGGCAGCATATTCCATGTAAGTATTTGTTTCTCATATTTGAATATAGAGGGCATGTAAATATAAAGTGTTGTTCATCTTCTATTACACCACATACTTGACACATAACATTCTTGTTAAGTGTTTCACTAAATGTTCGTCTAAACAATGACCTATTAATTGGAAGAACACCAACACGTAATTTTACTAAACAGTCTCTGAAACATCTATAGTCCAGGAAATCAAAGTATTGTTCTGGTTCAAATGAAGATTTAAGGCACATTGTGGATGATACATAGAGACGGGGGCACATCTAATGTATTCCGTCTGGTTTGTCCATCTTTATACAGGTCATTTAAATGAATTTTCGTCTTCACGACATCATGTACAAACAGTGTTTCATCGATACTAGAATCAATCTAGTTTGTTATAAAAATAATTTGAGACACATCTACTATCTACATGACATCAGGTCATAATTGTCATTAAGATCAACTCGATTTGCAAGCAGTGATGCACCGAGGATCGAAAAGTGATAGGACAAACTGTCCTGAGACGAGAGAAATCAACAGGACAATGTCCTGGCTCTTGAAGAAATCAATAGGACAAAGCGTGCCAGTGCTAAACAAAAATAATCAGACATGTGTCCTGGCAAGGGAGAACACAATACGACATTTTCAATTTTAATAGGTCAATGGCCTATGACCGGGGCCTCGGGGCATCACTGCAGCAAGTTAATTCATGATAGCGAATCATCTATCTTAACATCTATATATACATAGTTATATACACAGTGAAAACAGTAAAATAATAACACCTAAATAATACTAGGATCAAGAATACAAAACAATCAGGTTCATTTAGTCCTATACTAGATAGAAAGGTAACGTAGCACACGTTTCGGACAATACGTACTTTAGCCGCCTCAAATAATTAAGAACATGAAAAATCTCGTTTTCCAGGCGATTTAGAGACGGTTTCCTTCTGGACTAGTGAGGGAAAAGAATAAAATGATGCAATCAGCGGTAAAGTTGAACACAACAAGCAGAGATGCCGATAGAAAGCACGAGGTTTTTTATCTGCTATCGGCCATTTGTTCCTACTTTATTTTATAAAGCGCATTTATATACATTATATTAACCCCTTGACTGCGAGAGAGCATTAAAGAAAGAAATAATTGTGCAAATCATGACATGAAAAAGACAATCTGATAGAGCCAATCTGGCAAAATTGTCTGGGTATATGACCTCTATTGACTGTTTTAGAGCAAAAAATAGAATATCAGAATATCTCCCTTGCTCGCCCCTTTAGACCAGATGGCGCTGGCACCACCACTACCTGCTGATTGGCTGGAGAGGGGTGACGTCGCTGTGCGCTCATTGGCTAAGTGGTAGTAGGTGTCTTCGGGGTCAGTTCCGGTGTTTGGCAGAGTCAAAGAGAGTAGCAGATTAGAGGAAGTTACAAGCACAGAACTTCCAGAAGGTGGGGGAACTATCCACGAGGAGAGACTCGTGGAGGAGGCGGGGTCGTTCAGCTCTCCGTAGGGCCTATGGAGGCACGAGGCATCCACCCACTGCCCCAAATCCTAACAAAAAACCCCAATCCTATCCATAACCCTATCGCTAACCCCAGGGACTCATAGAGACAGAGACACATAGAGACAGGGACATAATATATTATAGAGACAGGGGCACATTGAGGATGACACATAGAGACGGGGGCACATCTAGTATATACCGTCCGGTTTGTCCATTTTTATGCATACCATTTAAATTAATTTTCGTCTTCACGGCAGCATGTACAGTGTTGCATCGATGCTAGAATCAATCTAGTTTGTTATTTTAAACAAATTGAGACACATATACTATCTACATGACATCATGTCTTAATTGTCATTAACCCTTTCACCGCCAAAGTCGCATTTTAGCACCACAGTGATTTAACACCTATATCACTAAAATGCATCAAATTGGGGTCTATTATCAAAAGACCCTATTGTCTTACTTTTCGGAAGTAAGGGTAGACCTTATTTTATAAATTTGTCATTGAAGAATCCCCAATACTGCAAATGGATTTTGTTCTCTACCCAGATAAATTTAATGGACATTTTTGGCTGAAATATGGCTGGCGGTGAAAGTGTTAAGATCAACCTGTTTTGCAAGCAGTGATGCACCGAGGATCGACAAGTGATAGGACAAACTGTCCTGAGACGAGCGAAATCAATAGGACAATGTCCTGGCTCTTGAAGAAATCAATAGGACAAAGCGTGCCAGTGTTAACAAAATTAATCAGACATTTGTCCTGGCAAGGGAGAACACAATATGACATTTTCAATTTTAATAGGTCAATGGCCTATGACCGGGGACTCGGGGCATCACTGCAGCATGTTAATTCATGATAGCGAATCATCTATCTTAACATCTATATATCTATACATAGTTATATACAGTGAAAACAGTAAAATGATAACACCTAAATAATACTAGGATCAGGAATATAAAAACAATCTGGTTCATTTAGTTCTCTATTACATAGAAAGGTAACACACGTTTCGGACAATACGTACTTTAACCGTCTCAAATTATCACGAAAATGAAAAATCTCGTTTTCCAGGCGATTTAGAGACGGTTTCCTTCTGGACTAGTGAGGGAAAAGAATAAAATGATGCAATCAGCGGTAAAGTTGAACACAACAAGCAGAGATGCCGATAGAAAGCACGAGGGTTTTTATCTGCTATCGGCCATTTGGTTTAAACAATTTTATTAGGTCCACAGTACATGAACAAACATAGATAATAAACATATCAGCAGCAACAAGCTATATTATTTGTGCCATCTTTACATAGAAAAATATGATTTCACGACTGTTGAACACAGATAAATTAGATAGGAACAAATGAGTGTGTATTTTTTCTCTTCTTCTTATCTTTTCTACTATAGTTTGCATTTCAATTCAATTGGCAGATGTCAGTCAATATTGATGTTTCTATCTAATTTATCTGTGTTCAATGGCATCTTGTCACCTGCATCTAAATGTGGGAATAGGTCTCATCGATTACCTCCACTCTCCGCCTTCTCTGCATGTGATCATACGTATCCCCCTCCTCCGCGCGCAGGCCATCATACAGCCGATTCTCTCCCCCATCACCCCCACCTCCTTCCCCACCCATCTCTTCACCCCGACCTCCTCCCAATTTCAAGTGATGGTAATCTCCCTTGCTCGCTCCTTTAGACGAGGTGGCGCTGGCACCACCACGATCTGCTGATTGGCTGGAGATGTGTGACGTCGCTGTGCGCTCATTGGCTAAGTGGTTGTAGGTGTCTTCGGGGTCAGTTCCGGGGTTTGTTGTGGTTGGGTTTTGGGGGTTCGCGTTCAGACGGTTGTACACGTCTTCGTTGGGATCGCCACGGTTCATTTCAGGCCCTGCCACTGAAGCAAAGACCGTGTTGGTAGCCCCAGACAGGTGGTTGTACACGTCTTGGTTGGGATCACCACGGCTCATTTCAGGCCCTGCCCCTGAAGCAAAGACCGTGTTGGTCGCCCCAGACAGGTGGTTGTACACGTCTTGGTTGGGATCGCCACGGCTCATTTCAGGCCCTGCCCCTGAAGCAAAGACCGTGTTGGTAGCCCCAGACAGGTGGTTGTACGCGTCTTCGCCGTCAGTTGCAAGGTGCTGCGGGGTCGGCCTTGCCCCGCGCCCGTGTTGTGGGTGAGAATTCAGATGACTGTAGTCATCCTCAGGGAAAGAATCGTCAACGTGCATGGGTCTGAGATCGCTCGGACCGCCTGTACGTCAAAGAAAAAGAGGAAGGAGATGTAAGGAAACCGCGTATGAACAATTCGCATGGTAACGTTGAAAAATAACCTGGGTGATCCTGTTCAAATACGTTTTATTTATTCTCTCTGTTGTGGATTTCTTCTTCTTCGTCGATCGCGCAGACAGTTTCCTGTCAATTATGAGCGCGGATGCGTCATGCTGCCGTTTTGCGTCTCACTAAGAAATAGTTAGGCCCAACATGTCTGTCGTCGGCAGGAGAAAATATTTGTAAGAAAATAAAGGCAGGAAATTGGACCAGTTTGGCAGACAGATAGTTGATAACAGTAAGCTAAAAGGGAAAAGCCAGAGTCAAAGAGAGCGACAGATTAGAGGACGCTACATGCACAGAACTTCAAGGAGGTGGGGGAACCATTTGTACGAAAGACACACACACACACACACACACACACACAAACACACACACACACACACACACACACACACACACACACACACACACACACACACGGCATCTTGACGGGGGTGGGTGGGTGAGGTGGAGTTGAGGATTTTAATATGGAATAAGATTACATTACGGAACAATTTTACTCTAGGCATCTTCAATGCCTACTGACCTGCACTTCTGTCAGGGGAGTGTTGGTTCGTGTTGGTCATCTCTTTGCCCAGCCCTGAGGTCCTAGTCTTTCTTGACCGCCTGGGAAAAAAAAGAGTTCCGCATCATGACCAGGACTAGAGAGTATTTTATAATTAAAGCCTACGTGGAATAAACGGTCAGTCAAGTATAGATTCAGCTATGTGTGTGTGTGTGGCTTTTGTTTCGACTCTGCAGTGGAACCTCCCTCATAAGACCTCCCCTTATAAGACTCCCTCCCACATTAAGACCTACTTCTCTGAGACATTGCCCTTCTTCTGGTGTCCATGGGTTGATAAAGAGGGCTAGGCCCCTCGAAATGATATCGCTCTGTGTAACTGGTGTTTTGTTTCTTTTTGTGTCAATACATTGCCCTTCCTTGTAAGTATCAAAATTACCTCTCTTATAAGACCCCTCCCTTATAAAGACCTCATTTTGGATGCTTTTTTTGTAAGGTCTCTATAGGGAGGTTCCATTGTATTTCATCATGCACGGCCCTTTACTCAAGTGGCCTTTATCATTGGTCTGTAGAAGGGGCCAACAGTAACGTAAGAGTTGTACAATACAGGGTTTTCTACAGTACAGTCGAACCTCACTTAACGGACACCTCAGTATCGCGGCCACTTCAGTATACCGGACAGTTTTTGTCAGTCTGTCATTTTTTCCTTCTTATTTATTACTAAGGGTGTCTCCGGTATAGCGACCACCCCGCTATTCAGGACAACGGACAGAGTACGTGATCTCAGTCTGAACCACTATTAAGTAGTGTGGTTTACCACTCAGTAATCCGACCACCCTGGTCACGAATTTTTAATAACATAGTCAAAGAAAAGATTCAGGCTATATTTTTTAAAGCAAAGATCACAGGCAAGGGATTTTGAAACATCAAGGAAAGATCATGGACAATTTGAGTGAAATCATTCCTTTGCTTTATTGGTTAGTCCATGTTTGTTAATAATTTTAAAAAAAGAGTGATTCTTTTCATAATACACGTACTTATGTGTTACCTTCGTAAAGAGTGATTCAGTAGAGCGGGCACCTCACTATTACGGACAGTTTTGACCGGTCTGTTGGGTGGTGGGTTAACTGAGGTTCGACTGGGGGGAAACCATGGGGGGGTGGGGGGACATTTTTGACCAAATGACAACTTTTTCGTTGCCACTGGGTTTAACGTGTGCTTTCGAGAGTAGGCTTGAGTCCAGAAGAAAACGACTGGGTGAATGAGCAAGCAGCGTGGGAATTTACAGTAGAACATAGACAAAGACGAAGGGTTTGCAATATAGAGAATATTGAGCAGCACACACACGCGCGTAGAGAGAGAGAGAGAGAGAGAGAGAGAGAGAGAGAGAGAGAGAGAGAGAGAGAGAGAGAGAGAGAGAGAGAGAGAGAGAGAGAGAGAGAGAGAGAGAGAGAGAGAGAGAGAGAGAGAGATATAGAGAGAGAGAGAGAGAGAGAGAGAGAGAGACACGCACACAGAGAGAGAGAGAGAGAGAGAGAGAGAGAGAGAGAGAGAGAGAGAGAGAGGGAGAGAGAGAGAGAGAGAGAGATAGAGAGAGAGAGAGAGAGAGAGAGAGAGAGAGAGACAGAGAGAGAGAGAGAGAGAGAGAGAGAGAGAGAGAGAGAGAGAGAGAGAGAGACACACCACAGCAGACAGAGAGAGAGGAGAGAGAGAGAGAGAGAGAGAGAGAGAGAGAGAGAGAGAGAGAGAGAGAGAGAGAGAGAGAGAGAGAGAGAGAGAGAGAGAGAGAGAGAGAGAGAGAGAGAGACAGAGACAGAGAGAGAGAGAGAGAGAGAGAGAGAGAGAGACACAGAGAGAGAGAGAGAGAGAGAGAGAGAGAGAGAGAGAGAGAAGAGAGAGAGAGAGAGAGAGGACAGAGAGAGAGAGAGAGAGAGAGAGAGAGAGAGAGAGAGAGAGAGAGAGAGACAGAGACAGAGAGAGAGAGAGAGAGAGAGAGAGAGTAGCCCGCTGCACTAAGAGAGAGAGATAGAGAGAGAGAGAGAGAGAGAGAGAGAGAGACAGCGATCCCCAGACCACCCCCACCACCACCAGAGAGAGAGATAGAGAGAAGAGAGAGAGAGAGAGAGAGAGAGAGAGAGCAGAGAGACAGAAACACAGAGAGACACACAGAGAGACAGACACCGCTGCTACCACCGAGTCTTTCTTATCATCAGATAACGTCGTCGTCGTCGTCGTCTTTCTTATCGTCGTCGTCGTCGTCGTCGTCGTCGTCATCATCATCGCCATCAACGCTTCCCCTCTTTTCTGTTACAAGAAAGCAATAGACATTTGTTGTTGTTGTTGTTGTCGTACCCTGGCTTAAAGACTCCAGGGATCATCCCAAACAGCCGAAGCGCTTGAACATGTTGGTACAAATGCATCAGCTAGGGATGAGAACATTACGTGCGTGATCGTTTTTTTTATTTATTACTCCGCCACGTATGCACCCACACTCCGACTTCGGAGGATTTTTTAAAATACTGATCTTGTCATGGCTAAAGACAATCCCCGCATAACTATACAGAGCATAACAACATTTTTATGTAGCCTTGGTGTTCTAGCCTATGCGAATTGGTCTGCCACAGCCTTAAGCCGAGCAGGTAATGGACAGTAATCTCTCCACAATAAGCCAAAACAAATAATTTGTAAACACGAATTACGAAGTGCGGGGAAGTGGATAATTAATATGTATGTTTGTTTCTCTCTCATGATCAGTATTACGTAGCTCTTTACCTATACACTTTCCATTTATCCTGTTCTAATGTGCTTCTTTTATTCTCTCGGTCTCGGTGTAAAGCGCACTGAGCCTTAGAGGGAAAGTGGCAAACTGAGGCAAAAATGGCCAAACATTTTGTTACACTTATTGCTTCTTGTGTGCGTTTGATTCTTTCAAATGTTAAACGGTTATGACGGTTAGTGTGGTATGGGCCATCATCATAAAGGATTTCTTGCTAAGATCGCTTACGCTTTAATAGTGTGGTAGGGGCCATCATCTTTATAAAGGATTTCTTGCTAAGAGAGGGGACGCTTTGTTAGTGTGGTTGGGCCATCATCATAAAGGATTTCTTGCTAAGAGAGGGGGCGCTTTGTTAGTGTGGTTGGGCCTTCATCATAAAGGATTTCTAGCTAAGACAGGGGGCGCTTTGTTAGTGTGGTTGGGCCTTCATCGCTTACGTTTTAATACAAAATCTTTGTAGGTTCAAAGAGAAGCGAAAAAGGATATCTTGCTAAGAGAGGATGGCGCTTTGTTAGTGTGGTTGGGCCTTCATCGCTTACATTTTAATACATAATCTTTGTAGGTTCAAGAAAAGAAAAGTCAAAAAGAATTTCTAGCTAAGAGAGGGGGCGCTTTGTTAGTGGGGTTGGGCCTTTGTCAATACATATTAATACAAAATCTTTGTAGGTTCAAGAAAAGAGAAGAGAAAAATGATTTCTAGCTAAGAGAGGGGGCGCTTTGTTAGTGTGGTTGGGCCTTCGTCGCTTACAGTTTAATACAAAATCTTTGTAGGTTCAAGAAAAGAGAAGACAAAAAGAATTTTCTAGCTAAGAGAGGGGGCGCTTTGCTAGTGTGGTTGGGCCTTTGTCGCTTACATTTTAATACATAATCTTTGCAGGTTCAAGAAAAGAGAAGTCAAAAATGATTTCTAGCTAAGAGAGGGGGCGCTTTGTTAGTGTGGAGGGCCTTCATCGCTTACATTTTAATACAACTCTTTGTAGGTTCAAGAAAAGATAAGACTTTTCTAGCTAAGAGAGGGTGGCGCTTTGTTTGTGTGGCTGGGCCTTTGTCGCTTACATTTTATACATAGTCTTTGTAGGTTCAAGAAAAGAGAAAAGAAAAAAAGGATTTCTAGCAAAGAGAGGATGGCGCTTTGTTAGTGTGGCTGGGCCTTCATCGCTTACATTTTAACCCTTTCGCCGCCGGCCATTTTTCAGCAAACGTTTCCCATTAATCTTACCTGGGTAAAGAAAAAAATCATCTGCAATACTGGAAATGTCTCTGTGATATGTATAAAGTAAGGTCGATCCTTACATCCCCAAAATAAGAAAATAGGGTCTTTGGATAACAGACCCTGGTTTGATGCCTTTTAGTGACATGGGTGGTTAAATCATTGTGGTGCAAAAATGCGACATTGGCGGTGAAATGGCTTAATACAAAATCTTTGTAGGTTCAAAGAAAAGAGAAGAGAAAAAGAATTTCTTGCTAAGGGAGGATGGCGGTTTGACCCACTTTGCCATAAATGTTCACTGCCCCCTCCCCCCATTGTTAATCTCGTCGTTATTAAATAGCACGGTCTTGTTTTTTGTTCCAGTTGTCTGATAATCACAATTAGGGATCTGCATGAAGGAGCCGAGTTTCGAGGTTATCTTGTTTTTTGTGGGGTTTTTTTTGGCAACGTGTGTGTGTGTTTTCTCCCTTGCAAAGAAGGTTCTCTTCTTCCATAATGTATGTTGCAAGACAACATTCTTTTAGAGAACTAAATATCACAATGATTAATTCAGTCATGCTGAATATTCATCATAATCAAATAAAACAAATCAGCATATAATTAGCGGCAATTGAAAATCAATCTCCTCTAGAATCTACTAGTTTATCTTGAAACCAGCTTCACAAGGGTTTTATATATAATATAAGAACAAAGGAAAGAAAAGAAAAACAAAACAAAAAATAGAACATAAAGGGAACATAAAAAAGGGGCATGTGTGATTATGATCAACATGAACATTTCGAAACTAGAATTGAAACGGTATGACAAAGGAAAGCAAATATCCCAATGTAAGTGTTATTGCAGTGGACTAAACACTATATATTATGCTAAATCATACACAGACAATAATAAAAAATAAAAGAATATTGTTTTGTTTAAACCCAAGCACACAAAAACAACCTTAGACCTACTTACGTAGCAAGTTTAGGTAGTGTAACCACTTTTTGTTGAATTCATCAATGCGCATTTCCATGGCATGTGTAAATTTTTCTAAAATATATTGTTTTTTCAATTCCTGTAGAAAGTTCCTTGTTATTGGATTTGTTTTGTGTATTCTGCATATATAGACAAAGTATCTAGCTATTAGTAATATCAGATCGAAAGTTTGTTTTGTTAATGTTTTAGAGTCTTCACCAAATAAAACTAGTTCAACATTAAGTGATAGCCTTTCACAATTTAAACATTTATCTTTTAGTATTCTCTCCAAGTTCATCCAGAACTCTTGAGAATGTTGACAATACCATAAATAATGTTGTACAGTATCTTTGTCCTCATTTCAGAAATTACATTCTTCATTATCCACTATTCTCATTCTTTTTAGAATACTATTTGTAACTAGGATCCCATGACATATTTTAAGTTGAAACCATCTCAATTTTATTTCTTTAATCTTTCTAAAAAACTTCAAAACGTTCTCCCAGTCAACTACTATGTCAAGTTTCTGTTCCCACTTCATAAATGCATGTATATCGTAGATTTCAATTTTTCCTAAAGTTAAATTATAATATGCTTTACTTCCTTTCGTTACACTACATATTATTTGCCATGCTTTTGCATTTTCATTCTTTTCTTTGCTGTCACTAATTATATTTCTCTGTCCCATGTATTTTTTAATAGATTGGATACAGCCTAGATAGTTAAGAAAATTTACAGTTATTCCCCACTTCTGCAAAAATTCTCTATGAGTTAAAAATCCCCCCTTATCTTTCAATATATCATGCACAAAATATATTCCCTTTCTTACTCATGCCATGTAGCAAAAATAACTGTTGTTAATTTTAAATCTATCATTGAAAAAGATAGGCTCAGAGTTGATTTCTTTGTTATTTTTAAACTCACCATGAAAATTTAATTGATCTTAAGCCTTGAATACATCTGTCCAAAAACTGTGGAGCTTGTTGTTTTTTTATAAACTTTTTTGACCCAAAGTTGTTAATATTTGCTGTATCTGGATATGAGGAGTGTATTATTTTCCTCCATTTAATATTACAGGTAATTAATTTTCTTAACCAGGACAATCTTAGTGCTTGTATGTATGCTTGTATGTTTGGGACTCCTATGCCTCCGTTTTCAATATCATGAACCGAAAGAGTTCGCTTCAACTTATCAGGCTTTTTATCCCATACAAATTTAAAACATAATTTTTGTAGGTTTTTTATTTCATTATCTGGTGGGTTTGGTAGTAATATCCATAAATAAACTAACTTTGAAAGTATTAAAGATTTTAAAACAGCTACCCTACCTAAAGGAGTGCATGTTCTTTGTGACCAGAATTTGAACAATACTTTTGTTTCATACATCTTATCAACCATATTGATTTCAGTTATGCTTAATAGATCGTTCGTTAACCAGAGTCCTAGGATTTTAAATTTAGGTGGATTCCATTTCATGTTTTTATTCGGTAAGTATATGACATTCGAGTTCTTTTTGCCACCTAACCAAACGTTGATAGTTTTCTCAAAATTTTGTTTTAAGCCAGATATTTCTTCAAACTCTTCAAGTGTTGCAAAAAAAATGTTCATATGATTCTTCATCACCCTGTAGCATAAATGATGTGTCGTCTGCAAACTGAGTAATTTTGAACTCTGAGTCTGATATCTGTATTCCCTTTATATCTTTATCTTCACGAATTTTTGAATCTAATAACTCTGCACAAAGTACAAAAATATAAGGTGATATTGGATCCCCCTGTCTACAACCATGCCCTATAGGAAAGACTTGCGATACTTTTCCATTAACAATAACATAAGATTTAATATCATGATAGAAAGTGTAGACACATTGTACATATAGTTCCAATTTACAGAGTCGAACGCCTTCTCAAAGTCGATAGACACCAAAAGCCCAGGTAAATTTCTTTTTTCAATATAATGTATTAGATCACATATAATGCGTATGTTATCACCAATGTATCTTCCCGCTATAAATCCTGTCTGATCTTCATGAATTAATGTTGTTAATACATTTTTTAACCTGTTTGCTATGCAACTGGATCCAATTTTGTAAGTAACATTTAAAAGGGTAATTGGTCGCCAGTTTTTTAGGTATTCTCTCGGTTTATCTCCCTTTGGTAAACAAATTATAACCCCTTCCCTTTGAGTCGTTGACAAACAACCTTTCAAAAAACTTCCATTTAGTGATCTAACTACAAAATCCCCAAGAAAAATTTGAAAAATAATAGTTGTAAAACCATCTGTACCTGGGCTTTATTATTGTCTTTAATTGTTTTTTCGATTTTAAATTCAAAATTATTGTTGTATAGAACTGCCACACCCCTTGATCTGTTTGTGTGTGATGCAAAAACACATTCATAACCCCATTCTGATCTAATCTGACCCTTTAGGATTTTTTGTAAAATGTGTATCCTGTAAAAGATAAATAGAATATTGTTGTTGTCTTAAGTACTGTAAAACATCTCGTCTTTTCACAAAATGATTTAGACCCTGGCAATTAAGAGAGGCTATTTTAATGCTACCTGCCATTGTTCGTGTGTATTAGTGTATAATAAAGTGTCCTAAACTTTGCTGTACGATTATGATTTAGCCCATATTTACGTGTCTGTCTAGCTTCGTAGCTTATCCTTTTGAAAATAAAAAACACAACAAAAAGCATCGAAAATACATTTCACACCAAAAAAGACAAAAAATAAAAGTAAGGAAAAAGCATAAAACAAAACACATCACAATCAATACAAAGTACAATGATAAGATTAAAAAGAAAAGGGGAGGGGGAAGCAAAGGAAACAAAACAAAATAATAATTTCCAGAAATTCAAAACACAAGAAGTCAGTGAGGCGACCACTCAAACAGCAAGGAAAAGAAGCTGTACATGAAGCAACGCATAATCTGTCAGAACATTCAAACAAAAGAAGGCAAAAAGCCATCCAAAGAAGCAAATTGAAGCATTAAACTGCAGCTAGAATCAGCTACCCCAAATGTCAAGGTAAGAAAAACAAAGGATGATGAATTTATCCAAACATTTAAAACAATACACAAAAAAGCCACCTTAAAGAGAAAACAAGCGCGAAATGGCAATAGTTTGTGGCACGCGGTCTATTTTTACCACTCCAATCATGAGTTACCTCCCCTGGCTTTTCAATAATTTTAATCTGTAAACCAGAATGTTATCACCATTTCGAAACTTTTTATATCTTTTGGAAAACATTTAAAACTATGGATCCTACTTATACTCATCGAAAGAAGCACCGCATACTCGTCGTGTCTGTTGTAGTGTCTGTATTACGTATGTTTATTATTTTGTACGCTTTTAAAATACATCATTTTAAAGAGCGGCCTCAATTAATTTTGAAGTGTAGCCTCGATTTGAAGTGCGACAATTTTGTCAAAATGTGCGACAATTTTGGACCGACAGACCGACCGACAAAGTGAGTTATAGGTTTGTGGCTTGAGCCACAAACAAAAACACCCTATACACCTCAAGAAAGAAAATGGCGTAGGTTCAAGAAAAGAGAAGACAAAAAGAATTTCTAGCTAAGAGAGGGGGCGCTTTGTTAGTGTGGTTGAGCCTTCATCGCTTACATTTTTAATACAAAATCTTTGTAGGTTCAAAGAAAATAGAAGAGAAAAAGAATTTCTTCCTAAGGGAGGATGGCAGTTTGACCCACTTTACCATAATGTTCACTGCCCCCTCCCCCCATTGTTATTCTCGTCGTTATTAAATAGCACGGTCTTGTCTTTTGTTCCAATTGTCTGCCGATCTGGTAATCGCAATTAGGGATTTGCATGGGGGTGGGGGGCAGATTGTTCACTCGAAGGAGCCGAGTTTCGAGTTTATTATTTTGTATTTGTCACATATTTGTGTGTGTGTGTGTCTTTCTCTTAGTCGTTTGCGTTTTCTATTGCCACTACAGTGTAACCTCCCTTATAAGACCTCCCATTATAAGACTCCATCCCACATATGACCTACTTCTCTGAGACATTGCTTTTCTTTGTCAGTATTACAATTACCTCCCTTATAAGACCCCTCCCTTAAAATACCTAATTTTGGGTGATTTTTTAAGGTCTTATAAAGGATGTTCCACTGTATCATTAGATTATTTTTATATGGGGTGGGGGTGAGAGTAGGCATCATATCCAAGGGAATAACCTGTTAAAGTTTAGAGTGCCTATCTGGGTTATAAAGTAAGAAATACCAATTTGTGATTCCTTTCTCTTTATTATTATTTATTTTTTCCATTATAGTCTCGTCAACAGCTATGGTCATCTCAGGACTGTCACCGCGTTAAGTTCGACCACTTATTACGAAACACTTGTCGCATGAAAATAGGTAGCTCGTAAAAATAAGTAGCTCGCTACCTATGACAGTGTGTATTTGCGACATTGAGCATGAACCACACATTTCACTTTTTTTCTAGGGTTAGGGATAGGGTTAGGGTTAGGGTTAGGGTTAGTTAAATGGTTAAAGTACAGAAAAAGTGAAATTTGTGGTTGTCGCAAATACAGACTCTCATCAATGTATCTTACCAACGTACAACAACCTGAAAACAACAAAACATACAGTACAATTCATAGCATGACACCTCCATCATTGCACCCTATACCACATAAGTCCACACAGTGCTGGAAACGTTGAGTCACTTTACTCTATTTATCGGATCGAGGCTATTAAAACAAAAGTAAAAAAAGGATAACAAACACATACTAGTAAAAAAAAAAGATAAATAAAAATTGCCATATAGGCAGAATGGACAAAGACAAAAAACCCGGACAAAGTATAGTAAGCAAAGGGAAAAAAGCAGAGTCGAAGAGACTGACAGATTAGAGAAGGTTACAAGCACAGAACTTCCAGGAGGTGAGAGAACTATTTGTACAAAAGACCCCCGGTATCCCCGCAGGGAACATTTGGAAACGAAGCTATTTAAAAAAATTGTTTTCATTGTATTAACCCACTTACCACAAGAACTCACACAAACACTTTTATGCATCGTTCATCACAACACAAAAATCATCAACAGGAGAACTATCATTTCTAAAATACCCGTACATCAACGAAGCAACCATACTCCCAATGATCTTCGCAAACAGACTTTTTTTTATAGCGAGAAAAAGTATAAGTTGAAATCGAAAGAATCAAGAATGGAGCATAAACAACGATTTTGTTAAGCCATTCTAAGCATGGGTCTAGCCATGCAGACTAGCTAAATGATGGCAACACGAAAATCTGAATGCAACCGGATAGATACACAATACAGATCAGGAAGATGCAATGGATTAAACAATTTGTCATAATGACACCAGTAAACGGACATTCGTACACGAGGTAACAACCAAGATTTATTCACTTTCTGAAGTTACTGATGTGAACTCTGAACGGTGGAAGCAGAAGAAAGAAAATAACAAATTGAGTTTAAGAAGAAAAATCAAAAGGCTGAACAACATGCTAAGGAAAAGAGGAAACGGTTAGACCCTCACTTTACCAAGCAGGAGCCAGTTTTGATGTTTACAACATTCGTCATACCTGGCTCGGACGACGTTGAAACTGGTGGCTCTGATGTTGAAACTAATTCATTTGATGGGATTTCGTGTTCATAACATCACAAACAAGCACAAGCACGCATGCATGCACACATGCACGCACACACACACACACACACGTACGCGCGCACACACGCACGCACGTACACGCACGCACGCACGCACGCACACACGCACACGCACACGCACACACGCACACACACACACACACACACACACACACACAGACAGACACAGAGTTTTACTGAATCTCAAAGTTTTCGAGAACTGCTCTCCAGCATTACATAGATGCATACATTTTAACATTTTAAATGCAGTTCTGTGATAAACATTTTATATGTACGCTTAAATCAGCCTTTAATTGCAATCATTATCACCTACACACAGAAAACAAACTGTCAAACAAGCGAACATTAGGTGTTTTTTCATGTTTAAGCTTTATAGCATAGCATAAGCATAGCATAGCATATCATAAATGGCACTATAGGCTATTTTGTTAGCCTTTTGCCCTCTAAATATGTTTTTGATTTTTATTTGGTTTGGCTTCATTCACAGATGACTACTAAGGTATCTGTGTTTTATTCCTTTAAATCTGTATATTAACTGAATACATTTTGTTTTGGAAAATGTTACTGTTCTTTGAGGTTACCGTTGCACATGGAGTAAAGTCATCATTTGCATTCTAAGGTGCGTACGTACATCAAAAGGTTATATATCGAATACAAACGAGGAGGAATATCTGTAAGTTTACTATGCGCTTTTACCATGCAATTGTTGTACTTAAATAAAACCATGTAGGCCTACTAGTATAATGTATGAATAATTAGGATACAGTTACCAACTTGCAATATTCGCATTCTGTTACTCGTTTTCTATCATAGTCATCGACAACATGCTACAAAGATTAAGGCATTGATCAAGCGCAGGTTCATTGGTCAAAATCCACAATTTAACGTTTAACGAAAACAAATCCATAATACCTCGCACAGATGACTGTTCAACAGATAATCCTGACGTCATTACCGAAGTAGTTTCTGATGTGCTTTGTGTTGACATCACTAAACACACACACACACACACACACACACACACACACACACACACACACACACACACACACACACACACACACACGCACACATACACACACATTTTGATTTTGTTTTTGTTAGATGGCTTGATGGAGACAAAACTTATACATCATGTGTGTTTGTTTATTCAATGTCCATCTCTAAATAAAATTTTGACTTGACTTAAACTTGCATGACACACACTCTTTAAAAGCATACAGCAGATTTTTTTTCCAACTGGATGCACTCAGGAGTTTACATGCAAATACTAAGTACGCACAATAGTCTGTTTTTAATTTGAGTGTTATGCTATAGACTACATGTACGTCGATTTGTAGATTTATTGCCAAAAGTCTGAATCCACAAGTCAAGAAGTTCAATTTTGATCCCACTGCAGAATAGAAACCCCGCAATTTCAAATCTGCTTTGCAAAAATTGAAATCCAAGTTCCAAATTGACAATCTTATTCTAGAAAAGAGTTTGAGCAGCTGCAAAAAATATAAAGCAATAACAAATATAATTGTTCATATTCTGCATACTTGATCAAAGTTAAACAGATTAACTCACGTCATTGTGTGTGTCAGCCAAACAGCAAAAGCATTGAGTTCTGTAAGTGATCCCTCTAACACAAATACATTGAAAACATATGAACCAACCAGATCTGGATACATAAAGACATCCAAAGATAAGCAGATTACAGGAAGGACAGGTACATTAAACTCAAGTAAAGTGTGCATAGCGACATAACGCATCAGCAAAGCATAGGGGCATAACGCGTTGGCAAAGAATCAACAATTACCCTGCTGTTACATTTACTGCGGAAGCAAGCCAGATGAGTGTAACATGGCAGATAATTTATAAGTAGCTCTGCTCAGACCACTTAAAGATTGATTGCTGTTAGTTTTAATATACATAGCAACGCTCGCTAGGGATCATACGTTTTTCACATTGTAACGTACACAATAAACATGTTATTCACCTAAAAACGGCCCAATCGAATTCTTTGAACATTACTTTACTCAAACAAAATCAATTTAAGAATACTATAACCGAGTAAAGAACGACAATGAACGGTTGACAGAGACTACCCCTGAAATCGACCTGAAACAGGGCATGGGAGGAATAAGTCACCATAAGAAATGAGTGGCCATCAGTGCGAAAATTACAATCAATGAACTGTTAACGGGTGTGACCACCACGGGCCTCGATCACTGCCCTACAACGCCGTCTCATCAATAAATGCTGCAAATGAGGTTTCTGATCCGTTGCTGGGAAATCCTGACCCACTCCTCCTGGAGAACCATCCCGAGATCATGGACGGTACGAGGATGCTGCTCTCATGCTTGTCTACGGCTGGTCCGATAATGCCACAGACATGTTCAATCCGATTCATGTCCAGAGAGCACGCAGGTCATTGTATTCATACACTTTCCCTCATCATGTAGGTGCTGGCTGGCATGATGTGCACGATGATGGTGGCCGTTGTCATCTAACAAAATGAAGTCCACACCAATTATGCCTGTGTAGGGATGGACTGTGGGGTGGGGAATATCGTACTAATCCGCTCACAAGGTGCTGTTTTCCAGCACAAACAAGTCAGTCTTGCCTTGCACAGAAATGCCCCGCTGCATCAAAATCGACCCTCCGCCACAGCAGCCATGCTGACCAATGGTGTTTGGATGGAATGGTTCATTCAAGCATCTTTACACCCTCTAAAGTCAATCTATGGCATCAAAACCAAACCTGGACTCCTCACTAAACAAAGCGGTCCAATTTGAAGCGGCCAAAGTATGATGGTTTTTGTCTGTACTCGAATGCTTTTATCCTGTGATCCCTAGCGAGTGTTGCTGTGTATATTTTCAATGACTCTGCCTCATAGCCTATTAAAAAGACAGAGAAATGAATACAGACAAGGAGAAAGAAAGTCTGGCGACCTAAATTAAATCACGTTATTAACCCTTTCAGCGCCAGCCATATTTCAGCCAAACATTTCCATGAAATTTACCTGGGTAGAGAACAAAATCCATC
>CM065697.1:37744390-37756890 GCA_017654935.2 Phymorhynchus buccinoides
TTCTTGTGTGCATATTTGACGTGTCTGCAGGAACATTATCCTCGTTTTTATGAGGACAAAATAAAAGTTGAGTTGAGTTGAGGTTTAGAGGTTATGTGGCTATGATTTGTGTCTGTGTGTATTTAATCTGCTCTTTAATGAACAAACTTACATTATAAGTTACGAATAATGTTTTTTTTAAGAAAGCTTCTGCAGGGTTGGGATATTGTTTTCAAAAGCGTTCCGTTATTCTTCTGAAAGAGGCCTAAGTACTGGCTGTTGTCAGAATTTGGGGGAGGGTACTACCTTTTGGCGTAAAGGTTTTAAAGACACACCAGAAGGTCAGAATGGAGCCATGTTGGAGATCCGCACAGTTCGTTCAAATAAAAAGAACAGCGTTTTTAGCATCTTTATTCAGTCTGTAATTTTTAGATTTGCGTATGCACCTGCGCGTGTCTATAAGTGTGTGTGTGTGTGTGTGTGTGTGTGTGTGTGTGTGTGTGTGTGTGTGTGTGTGTGTGTGTGTGTGTCTTTCATTTAACGTATTTCCACTTCTCGTGATATTAGACGATGTGTGTGTGTGTGTGTGTGTGTGCGTGTGCGTGTGCGCGCGTGTGCGTGCGTGCGTGTGTGTGTGTGTGTGTGTGTGTGTGTGTGTGTGTGTGTGTGTGTGTGTGTGTGTGTCTGTCTGTCTGTGTGTGTGTGTGTGTGTGTGCGTGTGCGTGTGCGTGCGCGCGTGTGTGTGTGCGCGTGCGCGTGCGCGTGAGTGTATGTTTGATAACATGAAATATCCTCTGTTTGCCCCCCCCCCCCCTCCCCCATTGCACAAATTGCACAAGTTTACCTTGCGTTGTAAAAGAAAAATGAAGCGGTGTACTATTTATTAAGTACTTTACTTACTTGGGCCTCCTTTTCGACATTCCTCTTTTGGTTCGCTTTCTGGGCCGTATCTGAATATAATTTTAAAAAAAGAGACAAAAACGTTGAATCAATTATTAAGATTCTTTAGGTATTTGTAAGAGGTTTTGTTTTTTTCTTCCCCTTTTTTCTTCCGATTTGGCTGAATTTTTCAGGAAAGTTGCGGGGCACTAAGGGATTGCCCAATTTTCAATATTAAATGATTTTCCCGATTTGTCGGCAAATTATAGCCGAAAATCGGCAAAACTTCAATCTTGAATATCTCAAAAACGGCTGAACGGAATGCCTTCAGTTTTTCCGTATATACTTAGAAATATATTTCCAGCACTTCCGGTATAAAACCAAACCGGAAGTACGGACCGGACATTCCCCAGCTAGGGTCAGGCAGCTTTCATTTGGTTCACGGAATAGCCAAACCCAGAAGGAACGTCACAAAACTAACTTTTGGATGTTGTAGCCTTTATTTGTTGGCCCAGTTCTGAAAGACGTTTGGTGATGATATGTTAAATAGTTTGGAAGTTATTCAAATTTATGTAAATTCGGTTGTCACTTTCACTGATTTCCATTGATGGATTTTTTTTTTCTCCATCCGATGTCGCTGAAATGTCCAGGCAAAATGAAAGACACTACTCTTATGCAACCTTTCCAATATTAAACTGCTAGCGAAAATTTGGCCGAAATATGGCCAACAATGGCCAATTTGGGCCAAAATTTAATCTTGAATAACTCGAAAACGGCTGCACGGAATACTGTCATATTTTCAGTATTTATTAAAGAGTAACATTACAATACTTTCGCTATAAACTCAAACCGGAAGTATCAACCGGAAGTGGGTACATTTTGCCAAATTTTGCCAATTTTAATTTTTGATTAATTTACAAGTGTCTGTTTAAGGTTAGAATCCTGTCATGTTTGCTATGAAAGGCAAGCATAAGCCTTCTAGTTAGTAGTAGTAGTAGTAGTAGTAGTAGTAGTAGTAGTAGTAGTAGTAGTATGTTGTTGTTGTTGTTGTGGTGGTCGAACCCTGGCTAAAATACTCCAGGGATCATCCAAACAGCCGAAGCACTTGAACACTATGGTACAAATGCACCAGTTAGGGATGAGAACATTACGTGTGTGACCGTTTTTGATTACTTCGCCACGTGGGCAGCCACACTCGGATTTCGGACAAGGCGAAATAAATTATTATAACGAAAGTAAAAGGGAAATGCAAATCCCTCCAAGTCTACCAATGAAGAAGTTGTTTTTTTCTCTCATCCTAACAAAGGAAAGAATACTGACAGTAGCCTAACCATGATGGGATGTAGGTGGTTGTTTAACAAAAATATTTTTTATGATAAACAACATAAACCACCCATTCAAAAGCATCAGTGTAGTCGCTGAAACAAAGAACAGGAGTTTACCAAGAAACATTTTAAGTGACCAGAAAAAGGTAACTGGACAAAACGTCACAAATAAATTATATCACAATATAAATAAAGTAATTTATTTTAATATATGTTCTGCCTGCGTGTGTACAGGCCTATGTGTGCATGTGTATGTATTTGCGTGTAAGTGTGTGTGTGGGGTGGGTGGGGGTGGGGTGGCTGTGTGTGTGTGCGCGCGCACACGCGTGTGTATCTATGCGTAGGTTGTAATGCGGTTCCTTCTTTCCTTTCCATAAAGCGACCACAGTCACTGTTGACTATTCTGTCGCTGTTGCTTTAGGGGAATCTACGGAAATGCACACTGAGGTACTACTGAGAAGAAGAAAGTTGACAGTAGAAGAAGAAGACAGAAAGCCTGGCCCAGCCAGCTAGGTTCCGCTGATCGGCCCCTAACGTGATGCCGTCTAGCGTGGTTGTGTCTGTGTGTATGTGTGTGTCACCATATATCTAATATTCGCTTATCTTTGAAAGCATGGTGACAATATATGCAATAACAGCCAAATGAGGAAAGATCGGGTGGGTGGGGAAGGTCGGGGTGGGGGTGGGGGGGGGGGGGTGTGTGTGTTAAGAAAACTGTTTAATTAATCGAGTCAACACCCTCTTACCTCTTAGAACGTGGTAATAACTCTTGCTTTCTCCTCCGCACCCCCCTTTTCCTCCGTTCCTTTTGACTCCCTTGAACTTCCCGCCTCCAGGAGCCAACAATGTTTGCTCTCTCATTTCTCCAACCGTCAACGTCATTCAAATTACGATCGTCTGCTGGCGCAGAAGGAAGTGCGCCATTTTGAACGTTATTCTGGGGTATCCTGGGCATGGCACCTTGCACCCTGAACAAAAAATAAGAGATTGTATTCGGTGTGAATCAGTTTCACAGCTTGTATCTTTAAAACTGAAAAGAATGTTCAGTTTGTTTGGTCCAGTTAATTCTTCTTCTTATCGTACGTGTAGCGTTCAGTGTGAACCCAGGCTAAAAATGAAGAGATTTTCATGAGTGTTGCTCAGTCTGCATCCTGGGTATAAAAAAATAAACATAAAATTATTATGGTTATCTGATACGCCCCCTTTACGAGGGGGTGGGTGGGTGGGGTACGGTGGGGTGGGGTGGGGTTTTATATGACGGCGAACAGTCGCCACGGCCTGGCCTGGTGTAGCAGTACCTCCAGGATCGGCCTACTTATTATCAAAGACTATCGCATCAGAAGATCTTGTCCTAAAGTGGCAAAACTCCCCATGGGGATACCAGGGGGGAGGTTTCGTAAAAATAGTTCCCCCACCTTCTGGAAGTTCTGTGTTTGTAATCTGCCACTCTCTTTGACTCTGCCTTTTTACCTTGCTTTCTATCATCTACTATCTTTCTCTATTGGCCTATTCTCCTGCCTTTTTTTCAAATAAAACTTCCAAATGATGTTTCTCCTTTGAGCTCCTCCGAAATCGGAATGTATCGGCTGTGCGCAGCGTGGAGACCAGTGAAAACTGAAAACCGGACACATACGTACCTCACCCATTATGGCCATATGGCCATATGGCCTGGGAACGCAAAAGAAGAAGAAGAAGGGCAAAAGCCATGAGGACATAAAAAATCTTCTTTCCTTTAGTGTGGTTCCGGATCAGTCTATCCAGAAGGGGTGGTTCTAATGCTCGGTTGGCGGGTCGGGTGTCGGGGGTGCTTCTGGGTGCCCCTCCGAGACGATAATTCGAATGTAAAAGACGCATAAAAGGCCTCTCCTGGTAAAATAAAGTAAAACTATGGCATGATATTGCATGAGCTAGGTCATCAAATAAACACTCTTTTTCTTTTGTTCTCTTTTTATTCAGGGGGGGGTCCGGAATCACTATACCCTCCCCCAAATCCGCCTCCGTGGTTAAGTTTGCACCCGCAGTAAAATGAAAAGTTATAAGGTAGGCCTACAATTTGCAGCCTGCGTGGTAAAAATAAAACTATATTTATTTCTTAGTACGCTATGCTTCAAATTGCACCTTAGGTCAAATGAAAAGTTGTTTTCTTTCAATAATATATGGTTTGGTTATCAGCCGGTCTTCGTCGATCACTAGATGGAGACACCAATGTCCCTCACGAAGGAAGCAGTTGTCAGAAGGTCCACCAAGCTGCCGTAGAGTTTGTCCCTCAGTGATGTTGGGTTTGGCCATGCTGCCTGTCTGGGGGCATCGTGGAGCTGGCAATGTTGCATAATATGCTCTACGTTCATGATATCTGCTCTGCACGGGCACATCTCAGACTCGCCAATCTTGAATTTTCGGAACATATGAGCGCGCAATCTGTCATCAGCCTGATCAGAATGACCTGGTCAAATCTGGCGAGTTGGTGATAGCAGTCAGATTGGTTGAGGCTTGGGTAAAAAAAAAGTAAGACAGTAACACTACGGTTCTGTGCAGTAACCTGATAATTCAGACACTGTTTCGTCTCTCGGCTTCTCATCAGACGCACGTTTCTGGCAACTACGGTCGATCACAACGAAATGCATGTGGTGGTTGTGGCGGGTGTTGTTAGTTCCCGAGCGAAGCTTCGAAGCTTCGGGAAGTGTTGTTTTTGTTTCGTCCGTCCATGCGTGTGTGCGTGCGTGCGTCCGTGCGAGCGTGCGTACGCCGCGTTTTCTTAAAACCCGTTCACTGCATTTCAATCACTTTTATTGTCCAAGCTAAAGAAGATATCAGCTATCGACTGATTGCTTATTTTTAATTTTAAAGTCAAGGTCATGCCAATTAAGGAGTTCAACCCCCCCAAACACTTAATCGCTAATATATCGCGAACTTTTTGCATGCGGTTTCTTTCACAACGTTTGCTGATGAAAGGGCTAAAACACCATTATCACGAATTTGACTGCGCGCTCATGCACGCGTGCTCATGCGCGCGTGCGCGCGTGCTCGCGTGAGTTTGAATCACGGGGTTCGAACCACAAAGCTATATTTCAAGAACTGTTGCATGGAATCGCTTCAAATTTACTGTGGTAGTGCATCACGGTACGCGAAAGGCCCCATACAAACATTATAACCATGCTGACCTTGACCTTGAAGTTTGACCTTGAACACGTACAACTCTTCTTGTGGCCATATCGTTCACATCATTGGACTTAAAATGTTCCAATTTGGTGTGCAGATGCATTGCCTTAAGGTAATTCCGAAAATTTAGTACAAGAAAGGTCACGGTCAAGGTCACAACGGTTTTAGTTTGTCGATATAACCATCTGTAACAGGTCATTTGCATCCACACACACTTTTGACAAAGTTGTTATTTATGAAGTTTTTTTTGCAATTGATCAGTTTCTTGTGATTGGAGCGCAGATGCGTCATGCTGCTGTCATGTGCTCAAAGTCACCCACTCGGGAACTTATCTGCCGCTCAGCGATCCGCTTGTTGTTGTTGTTGATGATTATGTTAATAGAATGTCAGTGTTTCTCAGTGTAGGGCGGATCTATCCTTCATGTGCCACAGCTTTACACATGAAGGTTTAGATTAGTTGTTTTGTTTATGTATTGTTATTGTTGGGTTGTTGTTGTTTTTTTACATTATTTTTGTGTTCTCCACTGAGGAGATTATGTTAACTTCTTGTCTGTTTTTATCTTTAGCAAATTGTTTCACTGCCAGAAGAGACTCTCTCTCTCTCTCTCTCTCTCTCTCTCTCTCTCTCTCTCTCTCTCTCTCTCTCTCTCTCTCTCTCTCTCTCTCTCTCTCTCTCTCTCTCTCTCTCTCTCTCTCTCTCTCTCTCTCTCTCTCTCTCTCTCTCTCTCTCTCTCTCGATGGGGGCATATCAATGGGCCGACATAACTAATTCTTCTTCACTCAGATCCCACTTATAAATCAACCTCTTTATTTTTCTACACACAGCCCGGACAGCCAAACTCAAGAACAAGCACAAAGAATGAAACACAGACGGAGACAAACTTATACTCCTTTGCCCAGAATAAACCTGATGCAAAGTGCAATAATAATAATAATAATAATAATAATAATAATAATAATATAATAATAATAATAATAATAATAATAATAGTGATAATAATAATAATAATAATAATAATAATAATAATAATAATAATAATAATAATAATAATAATAATAATAATATAATAATAACAATGATAATAATAATGATAATAATAATAATAATAATAATAATAATAATAATATAATAGTAATAATAATAATAATAATAATAATATAATAATAATAATAATAATAATAATGATAATAATAATAATATAATAATATAATACTACTACTACTACTACTACTACTACTACTACTACTACTACTACTACTACTACTACTACTACTAAATACCTTTTTCTCCTTCTGCTAGAAATCTTGGCTTCCACATCTCTCAGGATATGAGTGTTGACTCACAAGTTCAAACTATCTGTCGGTCAGCATACTGTGAGCTGCGTCGCATTGGTACGATTCGCCATCTCCTGTCTATAGATACTACTAAAATACTAGTCTGCGCTTTTGTTCTCTCTAAACTAGATTATTGTAATTCACTCTTGTATGGCTGCCCCCAACACCTCATTGACAAGCTTCAAAAAGTCCAGAACTCTGCTGCCAGACTTGTCCTCAAGGTCTCTAAGTATCATCATGTTCAACCACTCCTGATATCCCTTCATTGGCTTTCCATCAAAGCACGTATTGACTACAAAATTTCCACTCTATGTCATTCTTATTTCTCTGGAAATGCCCCTAGCTACATTTCTGACATGCTTTCTGTCTATACTCCATCATAAGTCCAATTGTCACTGTTCTTTGTTATGTATTGAAGGTTGCGCAGGTTGGTTTTGTATTGTTTTATGGTAATTTCTAACTAAGCATGGTCTTCTGGCAAAAATAAGTTTGGTTGCCAGAAAAAATATTTTGGGGAACTCTGGGAAATCGCACTGATTCAAGATGGCCGCCGGTTAAATGGAGAGGTACACAACATTTTACTCATTTAACCTAAAATGGTGTGTGATACATGTTTTTCACATGAATTTAATATGAGGAATGCGAATGTAATGTCCGTTTCATGATTGCTGGTAAAAAAGAAGGTTAATTCGATGACAAAAGTATCGACAACGTTGTGAGACAAATCAGAAAGGAGGCACGTTCAGTCAAGTACAACAGCGCCAACTATGACATGTCTGAGTTCACACAGGCCAACACAAAGCAACCAGTCCAACTTTACTGAAGCTAGTTTCAGAGCTTGTCTCTTCTGGTGTTGTAAACAAGAAATCTATGAGCCTGAGTCAATCAATCCAGAGTCACATTACACATACCAGAAATCAAACAACGTTGGGACTGGCCATCAAACTTCTACACCGGCATGGAAGCTCAGAACTTCTCAAGCTCCTTCATGACCATGGCTACACAGCCACATATGATGAAGTCCTCAGATTCCGAAAATCGGCAGCCCGTTATCTTGGCGATAATGCACAACTCCTACATCGATTCATGGGATTGCATAAAACCGTCGGAGTCATCTTTGCGTGGTTTGATCATCTTGATCTCCAAGTTTTCACACCCAACGGTCGACGCTCAACCCATGTGGTCTTCCATGAATTCCAACAGCCTCACCCTGCAGGGATACTGGAGTATGGACGTGCTCAGCCAGGTAAAAGCACTCTGATCATTCCCAGACTCTCCAAACAGTTCATCTGGCAGTCTCCCCTTGCAGCACTATTCTGGGCCAACCAAGGTGAATCCTCCGCATGTTGAAACCACTTCTGGCATTTCCTTCTTGGAGGTAACATCCCGACATGAGAGTCTAGCTGCTGCCCAGGAGAAGGACACGAGGTGGTTGAACACGCTAACAACAGAGAAGAATGCAATGGAATGGGGTGGCTTCAACACTCAAGAGGCGCACAACAACCTGGCACAGAAGAAACCAGCAAGTACGTACATGTTTGGACCTCTGATTGACGCTAAAGCTTTGCATCCTGACACAATCTTGACTTCACTGGAGTACTTCAAGAAGTCGTTGACTGATATGGGGATGTCTTACATTCACATCTCTGTTGATATGCAGCTGTACATGGTTGCCAGTCAAATCAAGTGGAATGATGCGGATCGCTTCAAGGATATCATTCTCAGGCCAGGAATCATGCACACGCTGATGTCCTTCAGTGGCTGCATAGGCAAACTCATAGGTGGATCAGGCATTGAGCCTCTGATCACCTCAGCGTTTGGGGGATTAGCAGGAATCATGAGTGGCAAATGTTTTGTTCAGTCCGTGCGAGCATTTCGAATGGTTTCCACGACTCCTCTGAACTTCTTCCTGTCTACAGGCCCAAAGACATTCCAAGACGTGGATGAATACCTTGAGAAGTGTCGGCGGCAGCACCCTACTGGTAGACACTGGGTGGACAATCTCATCAAACCGACACTGTTGGCTCATCAGCTACTGCGAAGCGAGAGAGAGGGAAATTTTCTCCTGCAGCAGCTCCCCCTTGAGCGAATGCTGCCATACTTCTTTGTGGCTGGACACTTTCACTATGCACGCTACATCACCCAGCACATTCTCGAGATGCGTCATTTGCCACCAGACACCAAAGAGGAGCTGATGTCGGGAGCATTCGTGTGTCGTCACCAGGAGGGGAGCTGGAACAGCGTGAGCTCTGACCTGTTTGGGGAACAAACAGCCATTAGAATTGGCAAGGATGGCCTCAAAGGAATGACCCTTTCTCCTGAGATGGTTGCTGAATGGATTGAGTCCTTCCCCATTACGGCCTACATCTCAGACACAATGGACCACATTTACCCCGATTCCTCAAAGGACATCAAGGACCAGGCCATTGAAAGCACAGAACTGCATCACAAGGAGGAGGGGAGCAAGAGAAGAGAATTGGATGCAGACGACCGCCGCCAAATCTCAGATGAATTATCCAAAATGTCTCACCCACTGGAGAACTCATCAACACATCTCTACCCGGATTCCATAAGGCAATCTCCAGTCCCTTAAAGACAATGGAGCATATGAAGAAAGGGATCAAAGTAGGAGCTAAAATGATCTTTGATCTTGAAACCATCTTCCTCAGACTTCTGACAATTGGACAGCAACGGCAGCTGGAGCTATTGCCTATTTTCCAGTTTGAACTTCGTGCGGTGCCACCCTCAATGATTGACGTGTTTGGATGTTTGAGAAAAGGCGACAAAGCACCATTGGCAAAAACGCTGTTTGTGAAAGCAGTACAGCCAGCACCACCTGAGGTCACAATAGTAGATATGAGCCAGCTTCTGTACCATATCACTTGGCCTGTTAAAGGCACTGCCTCAGCACTTGTTGGGTCCATCAAAGAAAAGTTGTCTCATGTTCCTGGCAAGAAAACCTTAGTCTTTGACAAATACCACGCAGTGTCCCCCAAGGACCACGAGAGCATGCGGCGGGCAGGTCTCGGCTCCATGACGTATGACCTCACAATCAACACTCCTTTGCCTTGTCGAGACGCAATAATGAAGAACAAACACAACAAGTTGCAATTGTCAAGAGTGTTGAGCACCTTCGATTTCGGAGAAGACGCCATTCTTGAGAGTGAAAGTCATGGAATGTTCAACCATGAGGAAGCGGACATTACAATGATCTCTCATCTCCTCATGACTGTTGACTCTGGGGCAGAAACCATTCGTGTACTCTCAGACGACACTGACGTGTTTGTGTTGTTGATCTACTGGGTGTACCATCGGAACATTCGATCCACAGTGCAAATGCAGCGATGGAATGGAGAAGTGTGGGATATCAACAGCACTTGTGATTAACTTGGCCCTTTATGCCTCCAGATCCTGGGTATGCACCACCTGACTGGTTCAGACACGACCTCATATATGTACGGCAAGGGGAAAGTGAAGGCTCTCAAGACCTTGAAAAATGGAAACTGCCATGGACTGTTTTCAGTCTTAGGCGAGGTGGACGCTACCCATGAAGATCTCATGAAAGTTGGACATGCATTCTTCCTTGCATTCTATGGACAACAGCCTGGAACCACGATGGCTGAGGCGAGGTACCAACTATATGCAAAGAAACTGGACAAGCTACCCAAGCTGATGATGCTACCACCAACTGAGCCAAATATCTTCCTACACATCATGCGCACCCATCCGCAAACCATGCTTGCTAAATCGGCGGACCAACTAGCTCCCTCATTGCTGGACATCACAGAGTATGGCTGGGTAATCAAAGAAGGGATCCCGGTGCCAGCAGTCTCTGATCAGCCACCAGCACCACGAGCTCTCATGGATGTTGTACGGTGCAGCTGTAAGGCAGAAGGAAAGGCCTGCAGCACTAAAGGCTGCAGTTGTCACCATGACAATATGTCCTGCACTGGCTACTGTGCTGGCAGTTCCAGTGACGTCTGTCTGAATCCATTCAAGATGACAGAAGAAGAGGAAGAGGAGTGCGAAGAAAGATTCAAGGAGGAAAATGTGGAGGAAAGAGACGACAAAAATAAAACCCGTGTCTTCGACGATGATGAATGGGATGAATGGGAGTAAACCTGTGAAAAGTGGATTCTTGAACGTTGATCATTCATACAGACAGACGATGGAAAAGTGCTAAAAAGCAAAATGTGAACATGTTTAATGATCACATAGGCCTCTACATTAAATTCAAGTATGTGAACAGAGTAGAAGAGTATTTTGACATTTTCACTTCTTTTTTCATGGTTGAAATGACCATTAATAGACATTTGAACCCAAATTTGACTTTAAAGCACACAAAGGACAGTAAATTTCGATTCCCCACGCCAAAATTATGTAGAAATGATGTATTACACATCAATTAAATTTTACTGATGAAAAAAATCATATTTCTCCTTAGTATGCAGCAGCCATTTTGAAATATGCAAATTGCCGGAGTTCCCCAAGCGATTTTTTCTGGCAACCAAGCTAAATTTGTTTATTGGGTCCAGGGCCTGTATTCACGTTTTCCTTTTCGGCCCCATCAGTTTGGAACTCCTTACCACGCGAAATCCGCCATATCCAGTCCTTGCAATGTTTCAAATCAGCTCTCAAGACCAACCTGTTCAAGCTACATCACAACCTTTCGGCCACATTACTTCTGGACTCTATTCTCACACACACACACTCCCCTCCCCCCATATTAGTTTCACTGTGTGTTGACTGCAATGTCTACGTCAGCTTTGTTGCGCGCGCGAGAGAGAGAGAGAGAGAGAGAGAGAGAGAGAGAGAGAGAGAGAGAGAGAGAGAGAGAGAGAGAGAGAGAGAGAGAGAGAGAGAGAGAGAGAGAGAGAGAGAGAGAGAGTGTGTGTGTGTGTTGATGCTTTGTTCAACTGATTGTATTTTGTATTGTGTTTTTTGGGTGGGGTGAGTGGTGGTGATGGTAACGGTGTGTGTGTGTGTGTGTGTGTGTGTGTGTGTGTGTGTGTGTGTGTGTGTGTGTGTGTGTGTGTGTGTGTGTGTGTGTGTGTGTGTGCGTGCGTGCGTGTGTGTGTGTGTGTGTGTGTGTGTGTGTGTGTGTGTGTGTGTTTGTGTGTGTGTGTGTGTGTGTGTGTGTGTGTGTGTGTGTGCCGGTACGTGCGTGTATGTGTGGGTGGGGTGTGTATGTGTATGCCTATTTGTATGTGCGTGAGCGATTATTTCGTGTTGTTGTTGAATTTGTTGCTTCTTAATTTTTGTTGTTGTTAAGCGCATAGAGCTCCACATTGGTGGAGGAATGCGCTATATAAATGATTCACTATTATTATTATTACTACTACTACTACTACTACTACTACTACTACTACTACTACTACTACTACTACTACTACTAATAATAATAATAATAATAAATGAAACTTATATAGCACTGTTCAGATGGCATGCCATCCTCACAGCGCTTTACAAAAATACAATTTAAAAATAATATTACACCCACTCATACATACCCCCCATCCCCACCCCACCCACACAGGGAGGAACCCCGCTCACAGAAAGCAGTACAAACAAACCCGACGCAGAAACAAAAGCAAGCACTTCCCTCCCCTTCCCACACCTCCCTCAGCAGCAATCAAGGAAAAAGAAAAACATGACAAAGCCACGAAAAGCCAAAGGAAGTGGCGCCAAGCGAACAAGACGCAAAGCATGAATGCAAATCAAAAATAAAACAATATGGGTTTTTTGGGAGCCAAGCATCCGCACACATAGGCTACACGCGTAAACGCGCGCACACACAGCTTGTCGCGTGCACATCTGTCGCTC
>CM065697.1:37764390-37786890 GCA_017654935.2 Phymorhynchus buccinoides
CGAGGCGGTCAAAGAGAGACAACTCCCGGTATTGGTGCTGGCCAACAAGCAGGATAGCCCAGGGAAGGTTATGTCCCCTGAAGAAATCAGGACAGCGATTTTTGAGAGAGGGGGAGAGGCTTTTCGTGCGAACACTGGTAAGTGGTGAGAGTGAAACGAGTGGGGGGAAGGGACGGGGGGGGGGGGGGGGGGGGGGGGGGAGTGGGGACGGAGGGAAAGAGAGAGGGTATACAATTGAACAATTAGACATAATTTTATTGTCAGGCCTCTGGTTTATAAGCATGGAAGAGAGAGAAACACACATCCACACACACACACACACACACACACACACACACACACACACACACACACACACACACACACACACACACACACACACACACACACACACACACACACACACACACACACACACACACACACACACACACACACACAAACAAACACACACACACACACACACACACACACACACACACACACACACACACACACACACACACACACACACACACACACACACACACACACACACACACACACACACACAACACACACACACACACACACACACACACACACACACACACACACACACACACACGCACACACACACGCACGCACGCACGCACACACACACACACACACACACACACACACACACACACACACACACACACACACACACACATATATATATACACGCAAACATACACAGCGCGCACGCACACAGCGAGAGACAGACAGACAGAAACAAACAAACGTGTTTTTTTTAATTTAGCCAGGGTAATGAGATAAAAATGGTAAAAGCTTGAGTTAGTTCATTTGGTTTTTTACAATCAGCCCTGCTGCATTCATAATGAATTTCTTAAGGGGAACAAGTAAAACAAGCGCGAAGTCGCAATAGTTTGTGGCACGTGGTCTATTTTTACCACTCCAATCATGAGTCACCTCCCCTGGCTTTTCAATAATTTTAATCTGTAAACCAGAATGTTATCTCTGCACCATTTCGTAACTTTTTATATCTTTTGGAAAACATTTAAAACTATGTATCCTACTTATACTCATCGAAAGAAGCGCCGCATACTCGTCGTGTCTGTTGTAGTGTCTGTATTACGTATGTTTATTATTTTGTACGCTTTTAAAATACATCATTTTAAAGTGCGGCCTCAATTTGAAGTGTAGCCTCGATTTGAAGTGCGACAATTTTGTCAAAATGTGCGACAATTTTGGACCGACCGACCGACCGACAGACAGACAGACAGACAGACAGACAGACCGACCGACAAAGTGAGTTATAGGTTTGTGGCTTGAGCCACAAACAAAAATAAGTAACAGTGTCGCTTAAAAGAATTACACATGACGAACTTGTGAAACACATATTTTTCCAAAAGTGAGAGGGGGAGAAAGAGAGCGACAGAGCGAGAGAGAAGGGAGATAGAGACAGAGCGAGAGAGAAGGGAGAGAGAGACAGAGAGAGAGAGAAGGGAGAGAGAGACAGAGAGAGAGAGAGAAGGGAGATAGAGACAGAGAGAGGAGAGAAAGAGAGCAAAAGAGATGGCCAACCAGCAGACAATATATATGCATCAGTGAAGACAGATGTGAGAAGAAGAAGAAGAAGAGAGAATGAATGAATGAATGAATGAATTGTATTTACAGAGGGTAATATAGTAAGCAATAACATTCTTTTTTACATCCAGCCCTCTGGACAAAATACATATATAAAAGTAGAAAATGGAAAACGAAAATAAGCACAGACAAAGTAATATAAAGCATGCAAAATACATCCCAATATTGTAAAACATCAATAACAAAATCAAAACTATTATTATTGACTATGCTCATTATTAACATTCAAAATTTGGGAAGTAAGCGCATACACACGGGAAAATAAAACCCAATCCTACTTTTCACACTCATCTATAACATTCAGAAATTGAGAAGTGCACAAACATATGAAAAAAAGAAAGAAAAAACAACAACAGCAAAAACGTTAATCATACTTTATATACTCATCATTAAAATGTACTACCTAAAGGTCTCGGTTACCTATCTCGGTTAATTGTATTTTTCCGTTATTGCCTTTCTTACCATACATAAAGCTGTATTTTAGGAACATTTTTAGCTAATAACCTTTTTAGAATACTAACCCTAACCCTAACCCTAGCCCTAACCCTAACCCTACCCCCCACCGTATAAGACGGAAAAACGCAACGAACCACAACTGTGACAAATCGCGGTGTACTGCAGTACATAGTGGGGGGTAGGGTTAAGTTTAGGGGTAGGGTTAGGGTTAGGGTTAGTATTCCAAAAAGGTAATTAGCTAAAAATGTTCCTAAAATACAGCTTTATGTATGGTAAGAAAGGCAAAAACGGAAAAATACAATTAACCGAGAAATGCATAGGGGGTGGCACATCTTTACAATTTAAGATGTAAATACAAGTACCCATGGCAACATGAAACCTATTCCTACATTCCGTTATTCATTTTTAGCATGCACAAATTAAGAGGTAAACGCACACACGTAACAAAAAGCGGACCTAGTCATATTGTTTACATGCGGATACACATATTGAAAAGTAAATACATACACATGACGAAATCAAGCCTAAACCTACTTTATGATACTCATCTTTAACATGCACATAAGTAAAACTGAGAGAGAGAGAGAGAGAGAGAGAGAGAGAGAGAGAGAGAGAGAGAGAGAGAGAGAGAGAGAGAGAGAGAGAGAGAGAGAGAGAGAGAGAGAGAGAGAGAGAGAGAGAGAGAGAGAGAGAGAGAGAGAGAGAGAGAGAGAGAGAGAGAGAGAGAGAGAGAGACAGACAGAGAGAGAGAGAGAGAGAGACAGACAGACAGACAGACAGGGAGAGAAGCGGCGTGAGTTTGAGTATGACATGTGCGTGTGTGTGTGTGTGCGTGTGTGTGTCTGTGTGTGCGTGCGTGTATATATATGTGTGTGTGTGTGTGTGTGTGTGTGTGTGTGTGTGTGTGTGTGTGTGTGTGTGTGTGTGTGTGTGTAACACGTTAACAATGGCCAGTGTTTTTAATCATAATAAAGAAAATGGATGGAATCTTGCTTTGCTGGCCGTTCGGCTGATAAAATCTCATCCTATCGGAAGATTTTTTAAAATTTACTTCTTTTAATCATACATTTCTTTAAAATCAGTTTGAATTGAGCATTTATTATTCGTGTAGGGCAAAGCTTTATAACTGTTCGACCCTTATAAGTAAGCTTAAATAGTCTCGTCCTACAATTTTCAATTTCTTTGCGTAGGTTTTCATACTGTATCTGTGTTCGTGAGTGTGTGCATGGTTTTTTTTGGAGAGAGGAGAGAGAGAGAGAGAGGAGAGAGAGAGAGAGAGAGAGAGAGAGAGAGAGAGAGAGAGAGAGAGAGAGAGAGAGAGAGAGAGAGAGAGAGAGAGAGAGAGAGATTTTCAATTTTTGTGTAATTTCTCTATTCACTATTGAATTTCATCGTTTTTTGTTTTACCTTTTTTTTCAATGTCAGTACAGCTTTTATAGTTAATCTGACAATAAATTGGTTCCAGTCCAGTCCAGTGTAGGTGTGTGTGTGTGTGTGTGTGTGTGTGTGTGTGTGTGTGTGTGTGTGTGTGTGTGTGTGTGTGTGTGTGTGTGTGTGTGTGTGTGTGTGTGTGTGGGGTGTGGTGTGTGTGTGTGTGTGGGCGCGCGCGCGCGCGTGTGTGTGTAGGTATAGGTGTGTGGTGTGTGTGTGTGTGTGTGTGTGTGTGTGTGTGTGTGTGTGTGTGTGTGTGTGTGTGTGTGTGTGTGTGTGTTGTGTGTGTGTGTGTGTGTGTGTGTATGTGTGTGTGTGTGGTGTGTGTGTGTGTGTGTGTGTGTGTGTGTGTGTGTGTGTGTGTGTATGTGTTCTTTTCACTGGTTGGTCAGTTGATCGATTAATTACATGATTGACTGAATGATTTCATGAGAGACTGATTAATTACATTATTGACTGAATAATTGCATTATTGATTGAATTGAATGATTCCAAGACTGAGTGATCTTTATGATTGATTGAATGATTGCGTGATTGATTGTATGATTATCGTACATGGTTGATCCAACAATTTTGATTGACCGAATGTTAAGTGAATTATTACATGACAGACTGAATGTTAAGTGAATGATTACATGACTGAATGGTTGATTCAGTGATGACATGATTGATCTAGCGTTTGCATGATTGATTGAATGACTGCTTAACTGATTGAATTATGGCATGGTTGATGGAATGGTGACATGATTGATTTAACATTTACATGTTTTATGGAATGAGTGCATAACGGATTGAGCAGTTACATGGTCGGTGGATTGATTGATTACATGATTGATTAATTGATCGCTTGACTGATTAAACGATTGATCAAGTGATAGATTTATGAGAGAGAGAGAGAGAGAGAGAGAGAGAGAGAGAGAGAGAGAGAGAGAGAGAGAGAGAGAGAGAGAGAGAGAGAGAGAGAGAGAGAGAGCGCGAAGGGTCACATTAAAACTTTCACCGCCAAAGTCGCATTTCAGCACCACAGTGATTTAACACCTATGTCACTAAAAGGCATCAAATTGGGGTCTATTATCCAAAGACCCTACTGTCTTAGTTTTGGGAAGTAAGGATAGACCTTATTTTATATCTGTCACAAAAGAATCCACAATACAGCAGATGGATTTTGTTCTCTACCCAGGTAAATTTAATGGACATTTTTGGCTGAAATATGCCTGGCGGTGAAAGGGTTAATGCTGATGAGAATTATGATTTTGAGTTGATTGATTGATTGATTGATTGACTGGCTGCATGGTTTGTTAATTTGGTTGGTCAATTGATTGACTGACTGGTTGACTTTTCTTTTGATTTATGTTGACCTTTCAGCTCTGGAAGTGTTCCCCACAGTGGCCCTGACCTTTGAAGGCGTGGCCTCGGCCTTTGAGTGGTTAAGGTTACAACTGGCGCTAAAAATAGCGCGGCGAAATTACTTCCCTTCCTCCCCAGCCTGTCAATGGCCCAAAGCTGTAGCGAGTTATCTCGCCTCCTTTGTAAAAAACGTTTACCGTCGAGTTTCGGCCCTTTGGTCGCCTTCTTCAGAAAGGGAGAAAAGGGAGGGAAAGAAGGAAGCAGACGTCAAAACGATCGTCGCAGAAAACAGACATTGAAACGGCGGGAAAGATTTAGAGGGACGAAACTGGTAGAATGGGGAAAACTCACCAGGGTTTGGGTTTGGTGATCAAGGTAGAAAAAGGGAAGAAGCAAGCTTTCCGCTCGTAGAGCTTTCATCAGGCTGGGGGTTTAGTGGGGAGAGAGACAGAGCTTAAAAGCAAGATGACAACAACAAAACTTAAATGAGCTAAGAATGAAAAGAAAGCGTTAATTAAGATTTAGAGATCATGATATAGGACGAGTTACGGTTCTTAGTTTTAGTGTTCAGTCCAGTTCTGTTTTCCTTAAATTCAATGCATTTTATAATTGGCTGACATCAGCCTGTTGCATAGGCACCAATAGTAAAGCGAGAGCTGTGCAACAAATGATGTTGTACAGCCGTCGAACATGATGGTGCAGCTTGTAAGAAGACATTGCTGTGATATAATAATATCATAGAAGGTAATAAAGAACACAGACGCCCATATTATAGTTTGCGGCGAATTTTCAAGTGTCTTACACACTTTTCTTCAACCTGTATAATAATATGATGTGACTTGAGTTTACGATTATCTTCTTCTTCCCTTATTCCGATTGGGGATGTTTATCCTGCCCCACGCCCAAAGTCTTCGTTTATACTGCTATTGGCGCACAGGATGCATGCTTTGTGAGTTCGTGTCATCCTGGATCCATTCCACCGGCACACACGGCCTACTCGTACCGAATAGTGGAATGGGCTTTAACGTGCGCGCAAGATCTTGTGCGTGCGTTCGCACACGGGACCTCGGTTTTAGGTCCCATCCGAAGGAGCATATTTATGATATGTACATCTTAGTTGTTATCGGTTTTATGAATGTCTGTACCTTAACTGACTCAAATTTATTTCTAGTCCGTGTGTAAGCCTCTGTGTGTGTGTGTGTGTGTGTGTGTGTGTGTGTGTGTGTGTGTGTGTGTGTGTGTGTGTGTGTGTGTGTGTGTGTGTGTGTAAGCCTGTGTGTGTGTGTGTGTGTGTGTGTGTGTGTGTGTGTGTGTGTGTGTGTGTGTGTGTGTGTGTGTGTGTGTGTGTGTGTGTGTGTGTGTGTGTGTGTGTGTGTGTGTGTGTGTGTGTGTGTGTGTGTGTGTGTGTGTGTGTGTGTGTGTGTGAGAGAGAGAGAGAGAGAGAGAGAGAGAGAGAGAGAGAGAGAGAGAGAGAGAGAGAGAGAGAGAGCATTGAAAATGTTTTGATGCGCATTTACCTTTGACCACAATACATAGAGAGAAAGAAAGAGAGAGAGAGAGAGAGAGAGAGAGAGAGAGAGTGTGTGTGTGTGTGTGTGTGTGTGTGTGTGTGTGTGTGTGTGTGTGTGTGCGTGCGTGTGTGTGTGCGTGCGTGTGCGTGTGTGTGTGCGAGTTTTAATTTTTGCATTATATTCTCTTCTTTTTTTAAAAATACAGTTGATGAAACCTTTGCGAGTGTTTGTGTAGATTTGATACGAATGTAATAATGTGTGTAGGCGTTCGTGTTTTTGTTGTTGCACATGCTAGTATTTGTGTTTGTATGTGTGCGTGTGATCGATTATGTGCATGCGCGTGCGCTTGTGTGTATAAATGAGTGTGAGTGCACGTGTGCAATACCCGTGTGAGTGTGCACTCGCATGATTACAGTAAGCCTATGTGAATGCTGGAAAGAGAGAAAGCTCACACTGCCGCTAGTTACTGGATACTTTACTGTGTTCATTTATATTGAGCTTCCAATCTCATGTATTGGTTCTCACTTTGTGTTAAATGTTTGTAACGTTTTCATATACTTGTCTATTTCTTTTACCTTTCATTATCTTTTGAACAAGAGAGAGACCGTCCACTCCAAACCAACAGTCCTGGCTGAATTTATATACCAAGTGCTCTTGCACACCATAACCTGATGTCTGTCGACATCCAGGTCTACAGAGCCAGGACTGGTGGTTTCCACGACAGAGCTCTGTCCCTGTGTCGTAAACTATCATATCTTCGGAAGCCTGATATTATAACCTTCCTCATCCTTCACTTTCTACCAAGTAAACACTGGGTAAAGGTCAAGATGTGCCACCCCCCCCCTACCTATCTCGGTTAATTCTATTTTTCCGTTATTGCCTTTCTTACCATACATAAAGCTGTATTTTAGGAACATTTTTAGCTAATAACCTTTTTCGAATACTAACCCTATCCCTAACCCTAGTCCTAAACCTAACCCTACCCCCCACCCTATAAGACGGAAAAACGCAACGAACCACAACTGTGACAAATCGCGGTGTACTGCAGTACATAGTGGGGGTTAGGGTTAGGTTTAGGGCTAGGGTTAGGGATAGGGTTAGTATTCCAAAAAGGTTATTAGCTGAAAATGTTCCTAAAATACAGCTTTATGTATGGTAAGAAAGGCAAAAACGGACAAATAGAATTAACTGAGAAATACCAGCGTTTAGAAGTGGCACTGTTGTATTTGTGCGAGATGACCGGTGTTCTTTCTTGGGCACCGTGGTCTTTGTGTGATGACCGGTGATTTTTTGGGGCACCGTGTCTATGTGTGATGACCGGTGATTGTTTGGGGCACCGTGTCTATGTGTGATGACCGGTGATTTTTTGGGGCACCGTGGTCTTTGTGTGATGACCGGTGATTTTTTGGGGCACCGTGTCTATGTGTGATGACCGGTGATCTTTGGGACGCCGTTGTCTTTGTGCTCCGATTGCCTAAAGTACGTTTTCGCACTGTTGTTGTGTGACTGGTTCATCTGATGTTATTACATGATTTCCGCTGATGAGCGGTTTTGAGCTTTGATTATCTACTGTGTGTGATTGGGATTATTTCGTCACTGCCTTTGAGATTCGCGGTTCTGCAACTGCAACATTTGGGCTGTGTTTATTTGACGTCACTCAGTATATAGATTGTTACTGTTTTTTTAGTGTGGGCAAAGAAGACGGTTTATGGCGGATAATAGGTCTTGTGACAATGACAATAGGTGGAAAGTGAAAGTAAACTTCAAAACTGGATGGAACGGGATGAGTCAGTGTTGGAGTATGAACGGAATGCAGTCTGGAGTGCTGGTACCAGTAGATGACCTTGGCGGGAAGATACATGATCATGTTCCTGATTCCTGACGGTGAGATTGTGGGTTATAGGCCTAGTGAAGAGGAAAGTTTAGACTAAGCAGAGTTGGATGAGGTAGACAAGGTATAACCAGCGTTTTGTTGTCTTTCTTTTAATCCGGTGCTCTGCTCTGTTGATTTATATAGATTTGGCACAGTATAACCAGCGTTTTCCGCTGCTGTTTTGTGCGAGGAGACCGGTGCCTTAGCAGGGTTGTCTTTGTTTTAATCCGGTGTTCTGCACTGATGTTTTGTACCTGACCCTTGTCGGTAAATGGCTCGAATGATGTTTTTACGACATTGTGGTTGACGATGATGTCTGTGCCTTGGTTGCCTGTGTGAATAAACATCTTTAGTCCCACCTCTCTGGGAATGGTGTTTGTACAACTTTGAGTGATATGCTTTGACTGAGAAAATACCATCGCGAGCAGTTTTGTGTTAAATTGACAGTGTGTTTATCATGCATTATGGCGGCAAATAGACCCAGTGACGTAACCAAAAATACCATAAAATGTGTCCAAAAGCTTCCTTTTGAGGAAATTTAGCTATGGTTTGTGTGTTAGGCCTAGTGTGTGTTGTTTTGCGGTTTTCAAGCATCGAAACAGGTAAGAGTGTTATGTTTTCCGGAGATTTGCGCTGCAGGCATTTTTCCCTTTCTCACTAGCTTGGGGATTTTTGCTCCTTACTTAGGTAGGCCTACTTGCTGCTGCAGCCAATTTGCTCCAGCACATGTCAAGGTCAGCTTTCTGAGCACTGACACACAAGGTAGTATGCTGGACTTAATTGAAAAGTTGGCACTGCAAAGCCCTGATGCAAAATGAGAGGGAGGTTCCTGAGCCTAAATGGAAAATTAGAAAGAATGTTTTTTATGTTTGCTTCTGATTAAACAAATTCCAAATCTACACCTACTTATTTGAGCTTAGTTGCTATCGAAATCTGCAACATTTAAAGTGATCAGTCTGGATGGCCAACATTGCCAAGAGCAAAGACACTTTAATCCTGTCGGATTTTATTTCCGGAACAGAGATAATTACCCTCCTGGATTTTATTACCAAAACAGGCTATTAGCCTATCGGATTTTATTACCGGAACAGAAATCAAATTTTATTACCGGAACAGAGGTCATAGGCCTGCTGCATTTTACTACCGAAACAGAGGTTTTAATCCCGCCGGTTTACAGAGGTTATAGGCCTGCTGGATTTTATTACCGGAACAGAGGTTATAATCCCGCCAGTTTTTATTACTGAAACAGAGGTTATTATCCTGCTGGATGTTATTACCGGAATTAACAGTGACACAGATGTCAGACAATAGTGTGGCAGGCGACAGTTTGTGCAAAGTCGCCATATTACCCAAGAGTTCCCATGTTGGGTTTGAATGGACAAGAGGAAGTCAGACACGTTAAGGCCGGCACTCCCAGTTAAGGACAAGAACGGTTTGACCCCGGCACACACCGCAGCGTTCCCGCCTTTGCCGCACAGTGTAGAACTTTTACATCTTTGGTGGGGCTCTGTCAAGGATTCTGATCTTTTGCTGGTCCAGCAAAGTGAGATTTCGCCTTACATGCGTTGTTCAGAGTCAATACTTTCAATTATTGTTATCCCAACCGGAACCCCTAAAGTGGATGATACACCGTGCTCATTGCTTCCCCAACTCAAGTTGGCTACACTAATTTTGTAGACCCCTGTCTTAGTGTTTGTTTGTCTTAAAATAAGATATTTGTTTGAAGACTAACGCAGTCCTGACTAACGGGAGAGGGAAGACAGGCGGGCTAGACTAGTAAAATAGCTATGAAAATGACCTAGTTGTATTCTTCCTGGCCTGCCGAAGGTCTTGCCCCCCCCCACCTTTTCCAATGTGTGCGCGCTGACAGACTAAGAGTGGGCTGGGCCATAGACCAAGAGGGTTAAAAATGCCTAGACCTAGTGCTGGTTGCTAGCCTAGTTAAACTAAGTAGGCTAGCTAGGCTCACCCAGGGGCATATTGATCTTGATCTTAGTCGAAATCGCCACACTGTGGTATTATATGTACATATTACTGTGCCTGTTATTGCTGTGTTGACTGAGGCCTGAAGCCTATATATTGATGATGCCTAGCTGAGCTTATCTTTGATGCTTCCAATGAGAACGACTATGCTACTGCTGTCCTTAATGACATGTAATGAAGTATGCGTTGGCAAGCGGTACCCTCATTTAGCTCTCATACGTTTTTCTATCCCATCATGATATTATGTTGTTTCTGTGCATAACTGGGTATCAAGGTGTAGCTCTTCATCATTAATGTTCAATGTATTTGCATGTCCTTTATTAACTGAAACAACATTATCTTCTCCACATCTTGTACTTAGGCAAGGTCAGCCTCTTAAGACAAAACCCCTTCAATGTTGAACATTAATGTGTCTGGGTGTTTGCAGGCCAACTGAAGGTCCTTTGTAATATTCTGGGGTCAGATGAGCCCTAAGGCACACCTTGCATCAATAATTGCACTGTAACTCGGACCTCTTGTATGCAACAAAGTTGATTGTATACTTACATGCAAAGATGCAGGTGATATTTTATGTAAATTATTATACGGGGGCTACTTCATAACGCAGCAATTGTAGGCTTTCTCGGGAGGTGGTCTCCATGCAGCTAGCACCTAATCTACTACCATGTCTGTTAGACCCTTTCCTCCCAAATTGTCCCTGATATTCCGCGGCAAACTGCCTATGTGTATCACAAACTGTCGTTTTTTGTCTCCATAATTAGTCATGTTATTTACATACAGGTGTGAATGTTAAACTAAGGACAGGCAGGCAGTAATCAAAGTTTTTTTTGTAGCTGATGCTTCATTCTCTCAGAGACCCCCAGGGTGATAAACTAATTTAGTGCTTTACAACAAACCAATTTAAGGCTTTAATTACTCAAGCAAACATACATATTTATTTATATATATGGGAAAGCTAACTTGAAGCTTAGCCCTTTCACCGCCAGCCATTTTTCAGAAAAAAATGTCCATTAAACTTACCTGGGTAGAGACAAAAATCTGTCTGTAATATTGGTGATTCCTCTGTTACATATTTAAAGTAAGGCATATCCTTACCTCCCAATGTTAAGAGAATAGGGTCTTTGGATAACAGACACTCATTTGATGCCTTTTAGTGACATGGGTGTTATATCATTGTGGTGCAAAAATGTGACGTTGGCGGTGAAAGGGTTAATACTAAAGGCAATGCAAGAATCAAGCAGAGCAAGAAGCGATGACACGAACCATTAGGTCTCAATGGGAAGCAACAAAAGCTTCAATAGCAATATAATTCTGGCTTTGTCGATAGCTCCACCTGTGGTATAGGTTCAATTCTTAATTTGCACAGCACTAGAAATTATGACAAACAAAAATTGTATATCATAAGTAGTCAGTAAAATTTCAATAAATTGCATAAAAACGCAACGTCGGTCGGTATAAAACGAAGTGTATGACTGAAGCCCCTTATTATTACTATTCTCATCATCATTTTCCAAGAATTGAGGATTGAAGTGTGGGCTGATGAATTATGCCTTATCATCGTACCTATCTTTGGGAGAAAGGGAACAAACAGTTCTTAAACTACTCTTACATTTTATATTGCAAGTTCTCAAACACTTGGCCCACAGCACCAGGAGTGCATCTACTTCAGCGGAAAAAGAGGTGTTCCATTATTAACGATTATGAACGATTATGAAGATTGCTGGGTGGAGCAGTGAGAGGACCTTTTTGAAGTTTTATAAAAAAGCTGAACAAACACAAGTAGCCTTCAATCAAACAATCCTGGACAATTTTGTGAAGAAATAATGTACATTAATATTATGGAATTTCATTCCAATTTGGAGGATTACCCAGGTGTAATAATGTAATTCGCGTAAATATGATGATGATTTTGAATGGTGCACAGTCTGGACGACCTTCATGCAGACAAATGCTTGGGGCTGAATAGAGAGGTATACTCCTCTCTTCTGAAGTAGGACAAAAGTCTTTCCAATAATGTTTTATTAGTTGTGATCGATTGTTTCAAGGCCGTTCGCAACTCATGTATTGCAAGTTCTCCAGATATAGCTCTAAAATCTCAAACTGTCCTTACCACTAAATGCATTACTAACCGAATAATAATTAATAAATTTAAGCCTTCCTAAGGAAGGTGAGATTTAATTGTAATTATTATGAGGTTAGTAATGTTAGTGGGAGGACAGTTCCCTCCCTTCTACAATTTCATAGGTAGAAGTTCCCTCCCTGTAATTTTTATTTTTTTCCGTCTAGAGAACTTGCATTTTGCTAAATCCTGAAGCTGGAAGGTCTGGCAACTAGCAACCAGATACTCAAACTGTCCTCCCACTAACATTACTAACCTCATAATAATTACAATTAAATCTCACCTTCCTTAGGAAGGCTCATTAAATTTATTAATTATATTAACAAAAAGGTTGATAATGATAACTCCCCATGGCTGAACTGTGGCGGTACCATAGCCGATGAGGTTTAACTGAGGCATGGTTACCGCTACACCTATCTACATTGTTAGAAACTCGGGACTTTACTGGTGTTGCACTGCCTCCAGGCATTGCACCCAGTATTGTTCCCAACATCTTTGTATTTACAAATGTCCCATATGTGTCTATGACCGAGAGGACGTAAAACATCATTTTCACCACCATCATGATAACTCCCTGACTTCAAACTCCCAACGACACACTACCACTGTATCCGAGCTATTACTTGTTTTAGCTAATGATGTCGAACATAATCTGGGGCCTACCAATAAAACCAATCTTTGCGTTGTCCACAGTAATGTTCAAAGCCTAAGAAACAAACTCACTCTTTTGGAGGCAGAATCAAAAGAATTTGATATTATTACAATATCAGAAACATGGCTTTCTGACTCTATCTCTAATGACCTGATATGTATACCCAACTTCCATCCCCCTGTCAGGTGGGACCGACCCCATGATCCTCACAGAGGTGTCGCCATTTATGTCCGTAACTCTTTGTATTGTAAACCTCGCCCTGACCTCCATGTTGCAGAATTAGAAGCGGTATGGATAGAAACTAAACTAAATCAAAAGAGTATTTTAATTGGTTCCTTTTACCGTCCCCCAAATGCGCTAGTTCGCTATTGGGATCTAATAAGTGATAACTTCAGAAAAGTAAACAGCACATCATTGCCATTCATTGTGTTAGGTGATTTTAATACAGACTATCCAAATAACCGATCTCCACATCTTACAGGTATCATGCAATTATATGGTCTTCACCAGTTAATAAATGTGCCTACCTGAATCACTGACACTAGCTCTACTTGCTGAAACCCCTGAACTTATTGAGTCAGCTCATGTCTTACCTGCAGCCTTTATCGATCACAGTATTCCGTGCCTACACTTAAAACACACAGTTAAAAAGAATACTAGCTTTAAAAGAACTATCTTCAATTACAACAAACTGAACATAGAATAATTTTGTTGATCTCTACAGCTTGTTAATTGGGAACATATTTTAAACATGGAAACTGTTGATGCTACTACTGAACTTTTCACAGACACATTCATGACTATCGCTAAACAATGTATGCCTACTAAAGTTATAACTGTCTATCCAAATGATGTACCTTGGATGACTGATGATATCCACTTATTAATATTGGAACGTAAGTGCATACACGCTATAGCAAAACAAAGAAATGGTCCTGAAGATTGGCAAAACTTTAGAAAAGTTCGTAACTTTGTCACGACAAAAGAGAGAGACAACGGCAGTCTGAGTTCTATACAGATATGGATGATAAGGCATCAGATCCTCAGCATTTTGGTCAAAAGGACTGGTGGAAGCTAGTGCGATCCTTCTTTAATAAAAAAGGCATTAACAATGAAGAAATACCTTCTTTACTTTCAAACGATACCCTGTACTATTCTAACAAAGATAAAGCCAATGTATTGAATAATGTTTTCATAGGACAAGCCACATTAGACAACGATGATGACGAATTACCACAGATACCTTTTGCCAATCACAAAATCAATGAACTAGTGCTTACTGAGGACGATGTTATATCAGTTATTAAACATTTAGACAAAACTAAAGCTTCTGGTCCAGATCTTATACACAACAAGCTTCTAATACATGCACTTTATGTTATAGTTAATCCTCTTACTCACTTATTCAATCGTTGTCTGAATGAAGGCAAGTTTCCTTCTCTATGGAAAATTGCACGCATTCCCCCTATTTACAAAAAAAGGACCAAAACAACTATGCAATAATTATCGTCCTATTTCACTTCTTAGCTGTCTAGGTAAAGTACCTGAAAGATGTGTGCACAAACATGTGTACACGTTCTTCAAAACTTATAACACAATTACCCCTCTCCAATCCGGTTTCACACCAGGCGATTCTATAGTTAACCAGCTTCTAGCCACATACAATCACCTCTGTTCTTCTCTTGATCGTGGTATAGCAACGCAAACTATTTATTTCGACATATCTAAAGCGTTTGATCGCATCTGGCACAAAGGACTTCTGTTGAAGCTGGAGGCTGCGGGTATTAGAGGGAAGTTACTCGATTTTTTCACGATTATCTTCATAACCGACAACAATCTGTAGTCATTAAAGGTAAAAATTCTGAATGAAAAAGATTTCCGGCAGGTGTTCCCCAGGGCTCTGTCCTTGGTCCCTTATTATTTTTATTGTATATTAATGATGTTATCTCTGACATTGAATCAATAATTAAATTGTTTGCTGATGACACTAGTTTATCTCTTGCTCTTAATGATCCCGTTGTCAGAGCTGAAATCCTTAATTCAGATCTTCGTAAAATTGCACAATGGGCCAAATGATGGAACATTGAATTCAATGAAAAGAAAACAGAACTTCTCAACACTACTCGTGAACATAATCTACTCATACCTTTTACATTTGGACAGCAGACTTTAGAGCCCTCAATATCTCACAAACATTTAGGAGTAGTTTTTCAGGATAACTGTAGATGGGATGAGCACATTCGAACAATAGCCAATAAAGTAAATATGTTGATTGCTTGTCTCCGAAATTACAAATATCGACTAAGCCGTAAAGCTCTAAAAACCATGTATAAATCCTTTATTCTGCCTCATTTTGACTATGCCGATATATTATGGGACAATTGTACAGACACACAGTCAACCACATTAGAAATACTACATCTGGAAGCGATTCGTATCATTATAGGAGGAGTAAAGGGAACTAGTCACGAGAAACTGTACATAGAATCTGGTTTTTGCACATTAAAAGAAAGACGAAGAAGACACAAATTGATTCAGTTCCGCAAAATGGTCAATAGCAAATGTCCTGATTACTTAAGTGATCTTCTCCCTTCCCTAGTGTCCGAAGAAAACCCCTACCATAGACGCCGCCTATTAGATAGAATAGTTCCACGATCCAAAACTGAACTACACAAAAAGTATTTCTTCCCCAGTACTACAAAGTTGTGGAACAACCTCGCAGATAATATCAAAGCAACCGATTCTATTAGTCAGTTCAAACGTTATTTGTCTCTTACAGATGTCACAGTCCCCTCCTACCACTACATAGGATCCAGACAGGATCAAGTTAATCATTGTAGACTACGTTTAGGAATGAGTAATATTAACTATGACTTGTACAACAGACATTTACTAAATAACCCCAAATATGCATGTGGCCACCATACTGAAGATGTTGAACATTATTTGTTGCATTGTATAAATTTTACTGCGACAAGAACGAACACGATCTCAACACTTAGCCCACACACAATTAACACCCACACACTACGTTTTGGTCTCTCTCTCTCTCTCTCTCTCTCTCTCTCCTCTCTCTCTCTCTCTCTCTCTCTCTCTCTCTCTCTCTCTCTCTCTCTCTCTCTCTCTCTCTCTCTCTCTCTCTCTTCTTTCTCCTCTCGTCTCTCTCTCTCTCTCTCTCTCTCTCTCTCTCTCTCTCTCTCTCTCTCTCTCTCTCTCTCTCTCTCTCTCTTCTCTCTCTCTCTCTCTCTCTCTCTCTCAGCGTGTGTGAGACGACTTGGTATTTCTGATCGCTTAGGATTATCAATGAGATTTTGAGGATTTTAGTTTTACTCATCCTTTGTCTATTTTTTCATTTTGTTCTACGTTTTCTCTTTATTGTTATGTTTACTGTTCGTTGTTGATTGTTTTGATGTTTTCGTAACTGTTCCACCCCCCCCCCTTTCTTTGTTATGTCATACACTGGTATAATTCCGCCTAATGTTTATGCTGTGTAATTTATCTCGAACTGAGCACGTCATAAGCGTTGCTTGTTGCTGCTTCAGTTATGTCGTTGCTGTTATTGTTGTTTCTTTGGAAAATAAAACATTTAAACCAGAGAGAGAGAGAGAGAGAGAGAGAGAGAGAGAGAGAGAGAGAGAGAGAGAGAGAGAGAGAGAGAGAGAGAGAGAGAGAGAGAGAGAGAGACGCTTTGACTGTTTAATGTCATTAACAACATGTTCTTATGACATGGGGGAAAGCATCATTTTCACAGCAAAGAACAGAATTTAACTAAACAATATAACTAATAAGGAAAGATAACTAAAAAGTGAACAATATGAAAAATAAGATTTCAATACATTTTATGCAAACCCTTACTATTGTAAACATTTTCTCATATTAATTACCAAATTCGCTCACACTCACTCTTTCTGAGAGAGAGAGAGAGAGAGAGAGAGAGAGAGAGAGAGAGATAGAGAGAGAGAGAGAGAGAGAGAGAGAGAGAGAGAGAGAGAGAGAGAGAGAGAGAGAGAGAGAGAGAGAGAGAGAGAGAGAGAGAGAGAGAGAAGGAGAGAGAGAGAGACAGATAGATAGCTTCTGTTATTGCTATTTAAGCTATTACAGCCCATACACCTCTGCGACGAAGTGTACAAAATGTGAATGACAGACAGACAGACAGAAAGAAAGAGGAACACAGACACAGACACATACAGTCAAAACGACAGACAGACAGACAGACAGAAAGAGGAACACAGACACAGACACATACAGTCAAAACGACAGACAGACAGAAAGAAAGAAAGAACAACACAGACACAGACACATAGTCAAAACGACAGACAGACAGAGAAAGAAAGGAACACAGACACACACACACACAGTCAAAACGACAGACACAGAAAGAAAGAGAGAACACAGATACAGACACAGTCCAAACGACAGACAGACAGACAGAAAGAAAGAGGAACACAGATACAGACACACACAAAACGACAGACAGACAGAACACAAAGAAAGAGGAACACACACAGACACATACAGTCAAAACGACAGACAGACAGAAAGAAAGAAAGAGGAACACAGATACACACACACACACACAAAACGACAGACAGACAGACAGAAAGAAAGAGGAACACAGACACAGACACACGAGTCAAAACTTTGACAGACAGACAGAAAGAAAGCACAGAAGAGCCAAGGGTTCAAAACTAGACTTTCGACTTATTTTCCCCAGGCACAGACCTGGCTCAAAAAGACAGACAGACAGACAGAAAAGAAAGAGGACGGACACAGGACACACATACAGTCAACAACGACGGACAGTTAAAAGTGTTTTCCTGTATACATACGCATAACCAGGACAGACAGTGTTAAGAGGACAAGACATATAGCCATACTCCTTGCGACAGACAGACAGAATAGATTTGTAGAGGAACACAGAACAGACACATACAGTCAAAACGACAGACAGACAGACAGAAAGTTTTTAACCCAGACTCATGCACATACAGTAAAACGACAGACAGACAGACAGAAAGAAAAGAGGAACACAGACACAGACACATACAGTTCAAAACGACAGACAGACAGAAAGAAAGAAAGAGGAACACAGACACAGACACTCAGTCAAAACGACAAGAGAGAGAAAGAAAGAGGAACACATACACATAGTCAAAAAACGACTCTCACACTCGCACTCACTCTCACGCAACTCTCACACTCACACACTCACGAGCTCTTCGCTCGTTTTGCTTGAAGAGCTTCTCTCTAACTCTCTCTCATTTTCCCCTGGCCCCTCTCAAAAAGTCCCGAAGTGAACGGGGTTTTTTTTACGGTTAAAAGTGTTTTCCTGTATACATACGCATATCCGGTTGGTGTTAAGAACAATTATATAGCCTACTCCTTGCTTTGCAGTTGAATAGATTTGTATAAACACTAATTGTATTCTGTTTGAGCATATATTTTTCTTTATTAGTAACTATTGCAAATTATTCATATGCTCTCTCTCTCTCTCCTCTCTCTCTCTCTCTCTCTCTCTCTCTCTCTCTCTCTCTCTCAATCTCTCTCTCCTCTCTCTTCTCTCTCAGAATCTTCAATATAAGAAAACATTTCTTTTAGATTTCAATTCATTTTTAATTAATAGAATATAATTTGTCTACCTTGGAATAGGAGCAGGTGCTCTCTTTTTGAGCATGGATTGGATTTACCTTTGTTATATATTAATATATTTATCTTTATTAGTATTATTGTTATTATTGCTTATTTACCTATTTACATTCTTTATTTACTTCCATGTCTTCTTCTTCTTCTTCTTCTTAGTACCAATGTTGTTGTTGTAGTTGTTGTTGTTGTTGTTGTTGTTGTTGTTGTTGTTTGTTTCCTTGTTGTTGTTGTTATTGTTATTATTATTATTATTATTATTATTATTCTTATTAATCACCTCTTATAGAGGATCTCCTGTCTCTCTACAAATAATTTTTTTCTTCTTTATTTCTTTGTTGTTGTTTTTTGGTGTTTTTTTTCTTCTTCTTTTTCTTGTGATTTCTTTAACCAGTATAGGGGGTAGCTGGTCCAGCGCCTTCTCCACCTTGCCCTTGAATTAGACTGTTATTAGTTTGGGATGTTAAGAAGAAGAAGAACAAATTGACAAACTCGCTGAAAGCCTTATAACAGGAGTGTAATGATTTGCTATAATAATGGATAGGCTAACAGGAGTATTTCTTACAATTATATTCGGCTAACACGTTAGACATCAGTCAATACAACTTGCAGTTAACCCCTTCAACAAACCGTTCACCGCCAAAGTCGCATTTTAGCACCACAGTAATTTAACACCTATGTCACTAAAAGGCATCAAATTGGGGTCTATTATCCAAAGACCTTATTGTCTTAGTTTTGGGAAGTAAGGATAGACCTTATGTTATATCTGTCGCAGAAGAATCCTCATTACTGCAGATGGATTTTATTCCCTACCCAGGTAAATTTCATGGACATTTTTGGCTGAAATATGGCTGGCGGTGAAAGGGTTAATCACCTTACAATGGACACTGAGTGTAACTGAATAAGCATCGTATGACTCTTGTGCTGTATGACTATTGTGTTGTATGAGAACCGCGGAGTAAAGTGTGTTGTAACTGAATAAGCATTGTATGTGTTGTATGAGAACCGTGAAGTAAAGTGTGTTGTAACTGATAATTTTTTAAATCAAAAAATCTTTGATTTTCTACGTAGCCACTGGATGACTATCTGACAGTGACACTTTGTTTTGTTTGAACATGTTGTAATACATGCCTGCCTGTATCATGATATCCTGGTGAACGCGACTGACTATGTCGTAACCCTATTTCTATGAAATGAAAGGACTGGAAGAAAGTATGACTTAATCGTTATTATCTTTGTCTTTCCACACAGCCATTTGATGAATGTCCGGCAGCGAATGGCTTACGTTGTTTTAAAGACACACTGACGCACCACGATTAAGTCACATGGGTGGTTTTTTTTCTGGGTAGCTGTGACACACATACAAAATGTCCACAACTTCAAATTGAGGCTGCTCTTTAAAATGATGATTCGGTTTGAATTTGGGGGCATTTGTATGGGCGTCAAACCTGGTCAAATCTAGAGTTCTTACCAGGGCAAACACGTGAAACCCGTGATTTGACACGTGATCTGGTGGGGCTTTAAAACATGTGATGTAGGCCTGCCTATGTGATATCCGGATATGAGACGCAGACTGTGTGGTAACTGTATTAAGAATTATTTTATGAGTGCTTGTCATTGTTTCCTTTTTATATTCCTATCAAAAACAAACATATGGTTGTGAATGTCGTTGTTTTATGCGACATGAATGAGATTTAAAAGGCGTGTGTATGTATGTGTGTGAGAGAACGAACGAACGAACGGACGAACGAACGAATCTTTTCTTTTTGTTGGAAAAGAATAAGCACAGTAGAGGCTTGTTTACATCTCGCCAACAACAACAAAAGAAAATATTAGAAAAGAAAGGGAAAAAATCAGTTCAATACATGAATGACAGCTATAAATATGTGAATAGCAACTTTACGCGCGCGCACACGCACACGCACGCACGCACGCACGCACGCACACACACACACACACACACACACACACACACACACACACACACACACACACACACACACACACACACACACACACATTCACACACAACAACAACAACAACAACAACAACATGCAGTATTTATACGGGGCTAAATCTTGATATCAAATCAAATCGAAGCGCACACACACGTTAAACATTCATAACGCATTTACACAAAGACGGACAAGAAGATAAAAAACCCAACACGTTTGAGAAATAGTCCTAAAGGCAAGAAAGAGGAGGGACAGAGAGAAAGAGCTTCAATGACGGGGCAACAGGTGGGTTTTGAGGTTTTATTTAAAAGCAGAGGGTCGGTCGCTGACGGATGGAGAGAGGAAGTATGCTCCAGGAGGTTGGTCCTGAAACAGCAAAAGATCGCCGACCAACATTTAAAAGCTAATACCTAGGGGTCTGGAGAGATAGAGGGTCGGAGATTGAACGCAATGTTTCGAGCTGGTGTATAAATGGAACTCTTGTCGCATAGGTAAGATGGAGCAGCTTGATGGATAGATTTGTAACAAAGAGTGTTTAGTTTATATTCAATTCTGTCTGCGACAGGGAGCCAGTGCAAAGAACGGAGAAGAGGGCTGACATGATCAAACGTTTTCTTCCTGAGGACAAGACGAGCAGCTGTGTTTTGAATACGCTGGAGACAAGATAGAGAAGAGACTGACTGACCGGAAAGAAGAGCATTACAGTAGTCAAGACGAGATAGGACGAGGGAAGTAACAAGCTTTGCTGTGGCTTCATCTGAGAGATATTTGCGAATATAGCTAATACGACGGATTTGATGGTAGCATGACTGACAGGTCTGAGTCAGGAAACTCTGCATTGAAAGAGTATTGTCCAGAGTAACGCCCACGTTTTTGACAGAGTCAGAGAGAGGAATGATATTGTTACCCAGCTGTAGGCCCTATTGACTCGACGGAAACAGAGGCTAGTTTATTTTTTGTTCCTATAAGCATTGCTTCGTTTTTTTCACCATTTAATTGAAGTTTGCTTTGAATCGCGCGCGCGCATACACACACACACACACACACACACACACACACACACACACACACACACACACACACACACACACACACAGGACCGGACCTACGGGGGAGGGGGGGGGGCTTAGGGGGCTGCAGCCCCCACTCTTTTTCCTCCAAAAAATCTTTTTGTCGCCGAGCGCCAGGTAAATTTCCTTGCGGGCTATACCTAGCACTCATCAGCACCACCAGTTGATAGGTACTTTTTTTTACCCTTTCAACGCTAGCCATTCCTCAGCCAAAATTTACCATTAAACTTACCTGAGTAGAGAAAAGATTTTGTCTGCAATATTGGGGATTCCTCTGTGACGTGCATAAAATAGGGCCTATCCTTACCTCCCAAAATTAAGAACATAAGGTCGCTGGATACCAGACCCTCTATTGATGCATTTTAGTGACACGGGTGTTAAATCACTGCGGTACCAAGAGGCGACAGTGGCGAGGAAAGGGTTAATGGTTCAAAACATGTTTTAATCGGGGTATGAACAGTAATGGTAGTCCTTTATTTCATGCCCAGATTGCAGTATTTTGCTTCTCGGATTTAAAACTTTTCCGGGGGAGCATGTCCCCGGACCCCCCCTTAGGGATTTTAGTGCTTCGCACCTTCGATGAATTAGCCCCCACCCCTTAAAACTTAGGTCCGGCCCTAACACACATTCACACACACACACATTCACACACACATTCACACACTTCACACACACATTCACACACACATACATACAACACACACAAACACATATATGGAACAGACCAAACAAAATCACAAGATGCAAAGATGCAAGAGAGACGAGTGAGAGAGAGAGAGAGAGAGAGAGAGTGAGAGAGGGTGAGAGAGAGAGAGAGAGAGAGAGAGAGA
>CM065697.1:37796890-37811890 GCA_017654935.2 Phymorhynchus buccinoides
CCACACGTACATGCATGGTTTAATTTCTCACGCATCTACTCATGCAGGCATTCGCTCACTCACGCGTGTGTATGCACACACACACACACACACACACACACACACACACACACACACACACACACACACACACACATTCTCCTACCCCCCCACCCCCACCCCCACCCTAAACAAATCCCGTTAACGCGTTATCACTTGGTGGGAAGTGGCAGCTGCAGCGATGGTCACTTGGTTGTTTCATTTTCTTGTCCTCCACCACTTTTGGAACACCTCAAAAAGAAAACCGTTCTCTGTAGATTTACAGCATCCTGACAGAAAAGTATGGCAAGCAGAGCTTGTTGCTGCTGCTTTCCGGCTTAGTAGTAGTAGTAGTAGTAACAGTAGTAGTAGTAACAGTAACAGTAGTACTAATAGTAGTAGTAGTTGTTGTTATTGCAAACAGTATTGCAAACAGTATAAATGTGAGAGGGTCTACTTCACAAGGAAGTGTGTGTTATGTCTGTCCTCAGTGAAGATGGGTTGATAATTACTTCTGATCCTCACCTAAGCACTTCCTTTGTTAAAAAAAAGCCAGGCTTCATCAGTCTTCACTAATGTTATCAATCCAACACACACTCAATGAGGCGTTATACTACTCCTTGCCGAGACGAAAGGGCGATAATTTTAGGTCCGAACTGCCGATGCCCCCTGGTGACAAGTCAGGAGCAGATAATCGTCTGTGGCTACATACCACTAGTTCCTGACAGGCAAGGGTGATAATCTTAAGTAGGTGGCGTTCGCATTTGAGGTCGCGAGACAGGGGCAGATAATTTTCGGTATAAAGCCTCATTCACAAGGCGCAGTGACTATCCTCTTGTTGTACAGAGTCAGAAGCATCAAACATGGAGTCTTCTAGGCACTGATATCCACACCAAACGACCTTTTCTGAGCATATCAATGCAAGTAAAAATGCACAGAACTGATTAATATGATGTACCTTTTTCATATGCCAAAACAAAAAGTAACACTGGTGCACTAAGGAATGAAAAAAGATCATAGTTATAATGATGCCGTGAAACAATAGCCTCTATGAAGAACTCAGGAAGGCCTCGGTCAGGCTGCCTCTCTGTTGCTGAGCTTCCCTCAAGTTTCATACAAAGACAATGGACTTCAAAATTCTTATTTAGAATAAATTATATTTGCAGAATCCTGATTTTCCTAGTCTGTTTGGAACGGATGGTAAGAAGATAAATATGATGAGCTTCAAGTATGACAGACTGAAGGCGACATTGTGCCGAGAGAACTGATGGACATTATATGTGGAGATCCAGCCCTAGATCCTGATAGGAGTAACAACTACATTATCTTGGTAGCTTGGCTGATGCTGTTCCTGTTATATGTGGAGATCCAGTCCTAGATCCTGATAAGAGTAACAACTACATTATCTTGGTAGCTTGTCTGATGCTGTTCCTGAAGATGGTGTGCAATCAGCAGCAGTAGGCTTAAAATCGACACCATAGTCAGAGACATACAACAAATATGGACGGCTTTCACAGTACTGCATTTCCATGCTTCATTATGGTTGTATTTGGATTTAATATGATGTGTATTAGCAATAAAGCTACAAACGATACATGATCAGATAGCTTACTGAATACCCTTTAGTTTGGTACCAAATATGATGATGTTTACTTGCTAAATAACTTGCATAAGGGACTCCAAGTAACCCTACCCCCTAAACCGGCACCGTCGCTAGGGGTACTATATTGTAACGCTTGTATCTTCTGAAATAACCCGGTTACAGCGGGGTAACATATACAGTATAATTTCAAAATGAATACTGTTTAAGACAAATACACTCCCAAAAAATCCCCAGTGGGGGGAAGGAGGGGGGGTACTGACAGGTAACAGTCTACATAGTCGAGACAATAGTCGTGATTGCAGTAGACTAACAAAAATCTGTCTAACGTCCTCCGGTCTGAAGCAGACACATACGTTAGTAGATATAAAGATGGTGGGAACGATCCTGGAGGCAATGCCCGGAGGCAGTGCAACACCAGGAAAGTCCCGAATTTTTAACAATACAGACATTATTGTCGTGATTGCAGTGGGCTACAACTTGCACTGTTTGTTGTATATTTGATGATGACGATGATACGGTACCTGTGTAGTATTTGTAACAGGAATTGTTGTGATAGTATAGTGTAATGTCAGGTATTTTTGTGTGATAGTGTAATGTGTGTATCGAACTATGGGACATGTGAGTCATATCGTTATTCATTAAGAACTCGGGACTTTCCTGGTATTGCAGTACCTCCAGGATCGTCCCACTATCTTTATATATGTTAATATCCCACACGTGCCTGTTCCAGGCCGGAGGACGTTAATAGGATGTTCATTCATATGGGACATGTGTTCGCAACGTGGTCCATGTAGGCTATATCACTGGCGTAGGAACGGGGGGGGGGGGGGGGGGGGCAGCTGCCCCCCTGGCTTCGAGGAGGGGGGGCAGACGTATCTCTATGCCCCCCAAAAATTTATAACGGCAAAAAAACACAACAAAACCCAACAACAACAGAAAGGACACAAGAAAACGAAAGAGTTAATAGTCTCAGCCGATTCGCTACACATTGCTGTCATGGACTTGGTACTGCATCAAAGATGGATTGGGGGGGGGGGGGGGGGGGGGAGAGGTGTTACAGGGGTTCCACCCCCTCAGACAAAAAATGGAAAGAAAAAGAGGAAGACAAATTGTAGTTCCATGCTACAGTTATTATCTCACGAGAAGCCTTGATTGCATCTTTTACATTCAAATTATCATCAGTTTCTGGGAGGCAATCCCCCAGACCCATCACCCCACCCCAACTGACCACGTGGAGCTACCCCCTCCACTCTTCCATGACTGGCTGATCCGACCCAAACATGGTTGCATTTTTATGCTTTTTTGTTGTCTCCTTTCAATTCACATCATGTTTTATTTCATTCATAGATGTTTTTTTTTATATAATTGATTATGATTATGTTTAAAAATAACACTAATAAAATATTTTTGTAGGATTTACTAAGTCATGTAATTTAACCTATCCATCCATTCGTCTTGTCCGTGCGCCTTTATCATGACTGCGATTAATTATTCAACACAGATAATTAGCTGAAAAGGTTCATAAAATACAACTCACACGGAAACTTGTCTTCCATCGTGTAAAATAAAAATATTAAATAAAAGTATGAAACATAAATTTACATTAACAAATATGTAACTCTCACACCGCATCCAATCATTCATCCGCTTTCCGCTATCTTGCTCACTCATCATGCAACCCACCACTACTTCCGCCTTCATTTTTAGCCCTTTCTTTTCTTTTTCCCTTCCTTTCCTCCTTTTTTCCTTGTTCCTTTTCTCTCCCCTTCCCCCCCCCTCCTTTTTCCCCTTTTTTTCCCCTCCCCCTGTTTATTTTTTATTATTATGTTTTAGGTAGGCTTTTCCCGCTATCTTTCATCCAATTGTCTGTATGTCTGACTAAGATGGACATTTCCAAGAGCCTTAAGTGTTGTTATTTGATACAAAAATGTCTGGGTTTCTGTGTGACCTAGTGCTTGGTGTACTGACACATTCATACTGTGTGAAGCTGGTGTATGTGTGGGAGAGAGAGTGTGTGTGCGTGTGCGTGTGTATGTGTGTGTGTGTGTGTGTGTGTGTGTGTGTGTGTGTGTGTGTGTGTGTGTGTGTGTACGTGCGTGTGCATGTATATATGCGTGTGTGCGCATGCGCATGCATATGTGTATGTGAGTTTGCACGTGGATAAACGTGTGCATTAAAAGAGTTAAGTGGACAATCACTACAACAACAACAGTGATAATGATGAAAATTATGATAAATAATTAATAAGTAGAATGGGAACCACCACCACTACCAATACTAAAATAAAAATTATTAGTAATAATAAGAAAAACAAAAATGATGATGATGATGATTGTGATGATGACGATGATAATAATGACGATAATGATGATTATGATGATGATGATGATGATGATATAACAACACATAAGTAGATCCATCAATGAGGACAATAGGCCTACTTCTGATAACAATGAGATCAATGATAACATCAATCATAATAGCAAAAATGATAATATTGGCTTATAATGTTGAGCAAGATAACACAGAAACACACCCACGTCCATACACGCACACCCACCCATACACCCCCACCTCCCCACCCCACCCCCACCCACCCACCACCCACACACACCAGGGCCGGACCTAAGTTTTTAAGGGGTGGGGGCTATTTCATCGAAGGTGCGAAGCACCAAGACCCCTAGGGGGGTCCGGGGGCATACATGGTCCCCCAGAAAGTTTTTAAATCCCAGAAGCAAAATAGTGCAATCTGGTTATGAAATAAAGGACTAATGCCATTACTGTTCATACCCCTATTGAAACATGTTTTGAACCATTAAGTACCCTATATCAACTGGTGGTGCTGATGAGTGCTAGGTATAGCCTGCAAGTAAATTTTGCTGCCGCTCGGCGAAATTATATATATATATTTGTTTTATAAAGGGTGGGGCCTGCAGTTGAAATGAAGCCTCACAGAGAAATATTAACTGCCCCCTCACCCCGATTACCTTCCCCTCCCCCTCCTTACCCTCTCCCCTCACACCTCCCTTTCGCCCTCTCTTCTCGTCCATACCCCCTCCCTCCTCCTTTCCCCCCATCCAATTCCTATCTGTTTCCCCCACCACACCCTTTCCCCCTCCATTCCCTGACTGCCCCCCTTCCTCCCCCTCCTCCCCTTCCCCAACCCCTGTCCCCCCTGCCCCCCCCCCCCCCTCCACGCTTCCCTGATCTTCGATTGGTCCCTTAGAAGCAGTCTGCTCAGCCATCACAGTCTGATGGCCGATGGTAAAAAGGACTGGTGGAAGCGGCAGGTCCTTGTTGACAGGCTCCTCAACCTCTCTGAAGTCCCGCGGGTCGCTCTCTGGGCCGTCAACGCACTGTGCCATGGGTGGGATGGGTCGGCGAGGATAGCCCGGATCCGCCTGATAACCACGTTGATGATTTGTTTTTTCTTTAATTGAATTTGTCATGAGTGATGATGATGACATAATCGTGGCAGTCTTTTAAAATCCGACTTCGTATTTTATGCAGGGTCACCATGAACCAACTTCATGTAGTTCACGTTATGATGCTCTTGAGCCGTCTGCTAAGTGTGTGAGTATCTCGATACATGGACTATGATTCGTGTTCTACTCATTCCTTTGGATTTCTAGCTATGTTTGTGGACAGATGCTTGTTTAGCATGCATTCTTTTGCACAATCTCTTGAATAGCTTCCCTTGTTGCTGCCTGTTTGTGTCTCTTTTTTTCTGTGTGATTAAATGTCTATCTGACTCATATTTGTTGGATTTGTGTTTGTCTTATTCGTTCATTCTCTTTATATCCTTATCGGTCTGTGTATACATGCCTTGTGTTTCTGTGGGGTTTAGTGTTTGCTCTCTCTCTCTCTCTCTCTCTCTCTCTCTCTCTCTCTCTCTCTCTCTCTCTCTCTCTCTCTCTCTCTCTCTCTCTCTGCTTTGAATCTTGTGATTGCTTTGTATTTTCAAGATATTGTTTGGTACTGTGTGTGTGTGTGTGTGTGTGTGTGTGTGTGTGTGTGTGTGTGTGTGTGTGTGTGTGTGTGTGTGTGTGTGTATGTGTGTGTGTATGTAAAATTGCTATTCACATACATTTGTCATTCATGTATTGAACTGATTTTTTCCTTTGTTCTAATATTTTCTTTTTGTTGTTGTTGGCGAGATGTAAACAAGCCTGTACTGTGCTTATTATTTTCCAACATTAAAAAAAGATTTGTTCGTTCGTTCGTTCGTTCGTTCTCTCACACACAGACATACACACGCCTTTTAAATCTCATTAATATCGCATAAAACAACAACAGACACAACCATATGTTGGTTTTTGATAGGAATATAAAAAGGAAACAATGACAAGCACTCATGAAACAATTCTGAATATAGTTACCACACAGTCTGCGTGTGATATCCGGATAGCAGTTGCTTTTAGAGAGAGAGAGAGAGAGAGAGAGAGAGAGAGAGAGAGAGAGAGAGAGAGAGAGAGAGAGAGAGAGAGAGAGAGAGAGAGAGAGAGAGAGAGAGAGAGAGAGAGAAATTAGAGATGTAACGCCTTCTGGACCAAAGGGCCATTTGAGGCATTTGAATTTGTAAAGATGCTAACGGAAAAAGAGGACGTTAATAGAAATGCAGATGTTTTAGTTCATATAGGTTTTTAGAAAGAGTTTGAAGAAGAAGCAACGTTTTATAAAAAGTCTGGAATATTTAGAGAAACAAATATTTGTTAAAAGATATTTAGCAGTTTGCTTATATGTCTTTGGCAGATTGAGGAGATCTGGCATTAACATTTTCAGGGCTACGTTTTAAAATTTTTAGTGTGTGCTTGAAAGCTTTATTTATAAAAGATTTTAAAAAAGAAGTAAAAAGCTATATTTATATTTTATACAATATTTACAAGTTGAATGGTTTAGGTCTGTTAAATAATTTGATGACCAAAAGGGTCACGACACCTTGTGTTGAGAAAACGACTTTTTATTGTTAAAAAACCTTTAACCCTTTCACCGCCAATGTCACATTTTTGCACCACAATGATTTAACTCCCCAAGTCATTAAAACCCCTGAAATCAGAGTCTATTATTCAATGATATTGTATTCCTAAATTTGGGCAATACGGATAGACACCATTCTATAAGTGTCGCAGGGAAATCCCACAAAATGGAAGACAGAATCATGTCTGTAGCCAAGTTAGTCCAATGGAAATGTTGGGCTCAAAGATGGCTGGCGGTGAAAGGGTTAACTTAATACAAAGCAGCGCAAGGCTGCTGCATGCATGTAGGGTAACTCTAACATAACATGATCAACTGATCACGCAGTGCCCTAGGTTAAAAGAACTATTACAAAGTTTATATGTACATGACTTATGCACATTGTGATTAAGTTCGTATATATATACATGACTTTGTACATCCAGTTGGGTTTTTAATTTAAGTCATGAATTTTTTTATTTTAGTTATTCTCAGTTTAATAAATTGTTCGTCATCAAACTGAAGATTATATTAAGATTAGGTCTATGCACGTCCGTGGTCGCGGGTTCGAGTCTGCCTTTTTGGTAAAGGTAAAGATGTGCCAACCAAGCTCTGTACAAGTTACATGTATGGGGCAAAGGTTTTTTCTTCCGGAAACCCCCCTCAGATCCGCCCTTGAATATGTATCCCTGTTGTACTAAGTCTTTGTGTCTATGTGTTCCCCGTCTCTGTGTGTCCCCCCCCCCCCCCCCATCTTGCATCTCTCCGTCTGTATGTGTCCCATTACTACTAGACTACAACAACATTATAAGCTACATTAAATATGACTACACATGCGTGGAAGCGTAACAACAACATACCAAACAATATCACTTTCGCTGGTTCTTTTTTTAACGAGGTAGGCCTACACCACACCGAACCCATTTGTAAGGTCTCCAACGTAGTAGTAGACGCTAGCAAAACAGTACGGTTAAGTTAAGAGCGCATACACGCGTGTCGATCGCAAATTGTACAAGTTCTATTGTTGCGGTTCGGACACACATACAACACACTCGCAACCAGGTTAAGTCCGTTTCCGAGCATTTCCGAGTCGGTAATTATTCTGTCATCATCTTCGGGATTTTCCGGAGATCCCGTTACGACGACCACGACGACGAATAATAATAATAAAAAGTTAGAAGAAGAAGAAGGAGAGAGAGAGAGAGAGAGAGAGAGAGAGAGAGAGAGAGAGAGAGAGAGAGAGAGAGAGAGAGAGAGAGAGAGAGAGAGAGAGAGAGAGAGAGAGAGAGAGAGAGAGAGAGAGAGAGAGAGAGAGAGAGAGAGAGAGAGAGAGAGAGAGAGAGAGGTCTGAAGTCTGAAATGATTTAATTTGTTAGGCCACAGGCCCATACCAATGGAGTTCACGTTGACAAAATGATGACATACATGTTATAACAAGACATTACTGAAGTGCTTGCAGAGCATTTTGCCTGACTATATATGCCTTATACACGTATTTACAAACTCTAAGAACTATATTTTCATTTTCATTCGACAATAATAATGTTATCTTGTTCAATGAAGGACATCTGAAGTATTTACGAGGTATAAATTGAGCACGCAAAGAAGTGTATTTTGGACATCCTAAAAGGAAATGAAGTTCTGTTTCATCACAATCAAACAAAATGGACAAAGAGTATTCACATTATTAGAAGCACGAGTAAAGTTCAGAAAACGTGAACGCAAAGATAACATGCCTAGTCTGAACCTACTAAATATTTTGCGTAAGAGAGAGAGAGAGAGAGAGAGAGAGAGAGAGAGAGAGAGAGAGAGAGAGAGAGAGAGAGAGAGAGAGAGAGAGAGAGAGAGAGAGAGAGAGAGAGAGTGGAGATGCAAAGGGGGAAGGGGACACATACAGGCACACTGACACACATACATATAGGCATACACATGCGCGTGCGCGACGCAACACACACACACACACACACACACACACACACACACACACACACACACACACACACACACACACACACACACACACACACGTACGCACGCACGCAATACGCACATACGCGCACATTCTCTCTCTCTCTCTCTCTCTCTCTCTCTCTCTCTCTCTCTCTCTCTCTCTCTCTCACACACACACACACACATGCATATGTGCATATATTCACAGACAAACACACATACACACACATATGCAGACACAGACACGCACTCTCTCTCTCTCTCTCTCTCTCTCTCTCTCTCTCTCTCTCTCTCTCTCTCTCTCTCTCTGATTTGTACCGAAGATGATATCAGTGTCCACACGCTAGTTGAGCCAGGGTGGAAGTTCCTGTTACTATTTTTATAGCCATTACGAACTTATTATTTTTACCCATTACGAGTCTGTTAAGGTCTCTGTGCAAGAGAACATTTTTCACTCTTTCCCCAAGTCAAAACAGCGGTTTGTAAAGGTCTGAATGCACGTTAATATTTTTCACTCTTTCCTGAAGTCAAAACAGTGATAGGCCAGCCATATATAAAATGGCTTTGGATATCACTATTGCTAAGGGGGAAATAGTGAAACATGTTCATTGTTCAGAGACGTTAAAGGTGGACCCTGGCGGATGAGTTTTTGCAAGGAACACGTTGAGCTCACCACAAAGACAGCCTTTTCAAGGATCGGAACACTCACTTTGCTCTGGTTTCCTAGAAATCAAACCGTCAACACGGCGATTCCTCCTTGGCGGAGGTGCCGGAGAGAGAAGCCATTTTGGATGGGGTGGGTGGGGGCCAAACCCATTGTGGTTTAACCCTTTCGCCGCCAGCCATATTTCAGTCAAAAAGTTCCATTACCTGGGCAGAGAATAAAATCAATTATATATCTGCAGTATTGGGGATTCTTCTCTCAGATATATAAAATAAGGTCTATCCTTACTTCCCAAAACTAAGACAATATGGTCTTTGGGTAATAGACTCCAATTTGATGCCTTTTAGTGACATAGGTGTTAAATCACTGTGGTGCTAAAATGCGACTTTGGCGGTGAAAGGGTTAAGTTTTTTCTTTTTTGCAGTGCAGTAAAAAAAAATATTGAAGCTATTTCCTTTGTTGTGAGCGAAACACTTTTAGATAAACTGAATAAAATGTAAATAAATGAACATTAAAAAGGCTTGTATTGCGAAAAAATGGTGCAAACAATTTGGTCGCCATTACGCAAGAGACACCTCTTTCAGTGAAATAATTTGACTTCCAGCACCTCCGCCAAGTATAAACCGCCGATTTGACGGTTTGATTTCTAGGAAACCAGAGCAAAGTGAGTGCTGCGATCTCTGTAAAGGGTGTTTTCATGGTGATCTCGACGTGTTTCTTGCAAAAAACTCATCCGTCAGGGTGCCCCTTTAAGTCATAATTATTATGAGTGGCCTATCACTGTGTTGCCATAGGGAAAGAGTGAAAAATGTTCACGTGTACAGAGACCTGTTATTCGATCCGTCACTCTCGTGTACTGATTGTCTTTTGCCCCAGTATAATATATGCTGGTCAAAGGAGTATACGTTTGTCTCGATCCGTTTTCTATTCTTTGTGCTTGTTCTTGAGTTTGGCTGTCCGGGCTGTGTGTAGAAAAATGAAGAGGTTGATTTATAAGTGGGACTGGAGCGAAGAAGAGTTAGTTATGCATTGACATGCCCGCATCGAGAGGGAGAGAGAGAGAGAGAGAGAGAGAGAGAGAGAGAGAGAGAGAGAGAGAGAGAGAGAGAGAGAGAGAGAGAGAGAGAGAGAGAGAACTCGGAACTCGGAAATGTAATGGATACACTGCTACATTTGTGCGTATATTTATCCAATTTATAAACACAGTGTATATCTATGTTTATAGGTGTAGAAAAAAAATGCTGGTGCATTTGTACCATAGTGTTCCAGTGCTACGGCTATTCAAATGATCCCTGGAGTCTTTTATCAAGGGATCTATTATATGCAAATCATTGTCAATAACCCCCATCCCCCACCCTCCCACGACCCGCCAATCCAGCCATTGGAACAACTGCCTCCCGCCCCCGTCGGGATACCGGGGGGGCTTTTGTATAAAATGTTCCCCCACCTTCTGGAAGTTATGTGCTTGTAACTTCTTCTCATCTGTCACTCTCTTTGATTCTGCCTTTTCCCTTTGCTTACTGTCATCTACTGTCTTTCTTCCTAACCTGTCCATTCTCCTGCCTTTTTTTTCACTAAACACTTTCAAAAACATTTCCTTCAGCCGAAGTCGGACGTGCTGGGCCTAACTATTTCTTAGTTAGGCGCATAACGGCAGCATGACGCATCTGCGCTAATAATTGACAGGAAACTGAGCGATCGAAGAAGAAGAACAACAACCACCACCTCTGGACTGACTGATCTGCCGCCGAAAAAAAACCCTTTTCCATTTTGATACCTACGAGGAAGACTGCCGGAACACCACTCTTCATTTTTATCCAGGGTTCAAATTGAACCATACAAACTGAACATTCTTTCAAGTTGAACCAACGTTGCACACTGAACCACACTGAAAATAATCCCTTCATTTTTGTACACCGCAGGCTGCAAGGTGCGACACCCAGAATGCACCAGACTAGCGTTCAAAATGGCGCTCTTCCTTCCGCAGCGCCAGCAGACGATCGAAATTCGAGTGACGTCGACGGTTGGAGAAACGAGGAAGCAGGCACTGTTGGAACCTGGGGGCAGGAAGATAGACGGAGACGAAAGGAACGGAGGACAACGGGAATGAAGAGAAAGTCAGAATTGTTATCACGTTCTAAGAGGTGACACTCGATTGATCGATTGATTCGATTAAAGAGTTATTTTACCCCCCCCCCCCCCCCCCCCCCAAGCAAAAGTAAAGTTTTACGTCCTCTCGGCCAAAGCCATACTGTAACTAACATTGCTGTAACTATTAGTTATTGGAAACCCCCACTCCACTCAAACGCATTTAAATACACACTCAAACATACACATACAGACATACACAAACGCGCACACGCGCAAACAGAACATGTTTTGCAAAGTTTCTTTATTGTGCCGTGAATGTTCTATTTGCGACTTTTTATCCTGTTACTTCTTATACTCATTTGTTTTTTCATTTTTTATTAAAGTAACATTTGTTAATGGTTTTCTCTTGCTATTTGTGCCAGCGACGTACAGATGCTTGCGAAAGGGTTATGCATAATATAACATCTAATAATATTTATATAAAAAAACTCACAATATGTTATGATTACTATCATTATTCTTTTCATCTAATATGATAGTAGAATCGACATTCGCGGTTTGTGTGTTTTGTTTCCCCCCAGATACGGACGATACAGCGAACGAGAATGCCGAGCGGAAGGCCCACGTAAGTAAGCTGCATAATACCGTGCACGCATAAAACGTATTTGCGACACAAGGTACATTTGTACAATTTGTGCAGGGAGCAAAAAGAGAGTATTATTTGTTGTCAAGCACACGTACACACACGTGTGTGCGCGCATTCACACATGAACGCACACCCGGCACACGCACATATTGGGTATTAGGTATTAAGTATTAGGTACTTTATAGTCACAGAGGCATCTCTGTGAAATTCGGGTTGCTCCCACCTGGAGAATATACACCTGAATATCCACACACATGCGTGCGCGCATGCGCATACACTCATGAATGCACACACACACATAGTCCACACACACACACATAGCATACACACACACACACACACACACACACACACACACACACGCGCACGCACGCACACACGCACGTACGCACACACACGCACGCACACGCACGCACACGCACACGCACGCACACGCACACGCACGCACACACACGCACACACACACACACACACACACACACACACACACACACACACACAGAGAGAGAGAGAGAGAGAGAGAGAGAGAGAGAGAGAGAGAGAGAGAGAGAGAGACTTTGAGACGGAGACTACTCAAGGAAGCTGAAAATGAGCGAAACACAAGATTAGGGGAAGACGGGGTAAAAAGCGCATGGGCGGGTAAGAAGCCCACCCCAATTATCTCATGAAATGAAGCAAATTTCAGTCTCATTTTGCCCATGAGACGAGCGTTAATGTCTAGCATTCGTCTCATGGGCAAATTTGACTGAAATTTTCTTTATTTCATGAGATAATTGGGGTGGGCTTCTTACCCGCCCATGCGCTTTTTACCCCGTCTTCCCCTAGTTATTAAATCAGAAACAACAAATTCTGCTTATATTACAGTGAAACCCGCTTTATTTCAACTCGGTTATTTTCAATTTCGGGATAATTTCAAGTAATTCTAAGGTCCCGGCCAGAGGCCTTCTTTCTATTTGTTACAAAACCCCGGATAATTTCAATTCGGCTAATTTCAATTATCGGTTAATTTCAAGTAAAATCTCGGTCCCAACTGAAGCGAAACCCGGTTAATTTCAAGTGCTCGGTTAATTTCAAGTCAACACATTTTTCAAGAGGAGGAGATCAGCTAAATTCAATTTTTTTGCTCGCCTAATTTCAAGTCAACACACTTTTACTTCAATTTTTTCTCAGGCTTGTCTAAACTCTCTACGCTCACGCACATGTAGGCCTATGTCACTGTGTGTCATCTGGCTTTGATTCGGTGAGAGGAAGTGTCAATCAGATCACCTTGTGTGTGTGTGTGTGTGTGTGTGTGTGTGTGTGTGTGTGTGTGTGTGTGTGTGTGTGTGTGTGTGTGTGTGTGTGTGTGTGTGTGTGCGTGCGTGCGTGCGTGTGCGCGTGTGTGTGTGCGCGTGCGTGCGTGTGTGTAGCTTTAACCTTTGTTTGAACCCTGGTCTGAGGGAGCGGGAGAAAGGGGAGTGTCGATCACATCACTGCAGTATTTTGGCTGTCGCCGGGAGATCCTCATAATAGAGTACTTGTGAGCGACGCCAAGGAGAAAGCGGAACTGCTGAACAATCAGTTTCAGTCAGCATTCAGCGCAAATGAAGTACTGTGCGAAGATGAGTTCCAGCAAAGATGCCCTCCAACTGAACCCATGCAAAGCAGCAGGCCCATATAGCCTCAGTCCCAGAGTGCTACGCATGCTGGCCCTGGAAATATTGCCTGTCCTGACTCTTATCTACCGTTCCTCCCTTCACACCAGCATCGTCCCAAACGACTGGAGAAAAGCTAACGTTACACCTGCTTTCAAGAAGGGTGAGAGATACAGACCAGAAAACTACAGGCCAATCTCACTAACATGCGTTCTGTGCAAAATCATGGAACATGTAGTGGTCAGCACTGTCATGCGACACCTGGAAGAAAACAACATCCTGCGTCCAGAGCAGCACGGGTTCCGCCGCGGGAGGGCATGCAAGACTCAGCTACTAGGCTTCATAGACGAGTTGACGGAGGAATTGGAAAGGGGAAAACAAGACATTATTGTCTTAGACTTGTCCAAGGCCTTCGTCAAGGTCAGCCATAGCCAACTGGTGCACAAGCTGAAGAGATACGGCATCAAAGGCAAGATCAACAAGTGGATCAGTGCATTCCTTATTGACCACACAGTCTGTAGTGGTGGATGGAGAGAAGTAGGCCCCAGTCGCAGTTGAATCAGGGGTCCCTCAAGGCTCGGTGTTGGGACCAGCCCTCTTCGTGATCTATATCAACGATTTGCCTGAGGGAATCAAATCAAAGACCAGATTGTTCGCTGATGACACCACTTGCAGCAAAACGATAGATGACCCGGAGGACCAACAACAACTCCAAGATGACTGTGACGAGGGGGTGGGATGAAGGGGACTTTTTAAAATAGGTTTGCTTTAAATTTTCAATGAGAAAATTTCTTCCTTTTCCCGTTCCCTGACATTTAATACATTTTTATTTGTTCCGGGTTTTGGCCGATAATTAGAGATGGCTCAATGCGAGAAAATTAACACTGAAAAAAGTGAAAAGCTTGCAAAAGAGACAGAAAGGTGAAAAAGAAACTTGCATAGAATTACAATACAAGCTTTAAAATCAAACTGTCTAACTCAAAAAATTAAAATTGTATTCACTGTTTTATTTACCTTTACAAGGTAAAAATAGAAACTCAAGAAAAGCAAAATGTGAATATCCGAAAAGAATAACCAAACAAAAATAAAAGTAAAACAATTAATACCTTTGGGTCACAACAATCCGAAAACGAATATTGTCTAAAGTTTGGCCACCTTGGGCTGGGCCACGGTTTTAAAAATGATTATTGTCTGTTTGTTTTCTGATAGTTTGCCTCCCACTGGAAAGGTCACTTATCTGTTGAGGCGGGAATTCCGGATCTCCTCTGGTTTCGCTGGGTTTGCGATAGAGGGACGATGTAGGCTTGGGGTAGACATAGAAGGGACACGGGCTCAGTGGAGGGGCGACTCGATCCAGAGTGCCCTCTCACTGCTGAAGGATAGGCTGTAGATCCTCCGTGGCTTCGGTCTCCCAGCCGGGTTGCAGGTGCAGGTTGCATCC
>CM065697.1:37816890-37819390 GCA_017654935.2 Phymorhynchus buccinoides
CAAAATAGACGATTTTGACCAAAAAACAGATGCTTGTGGCAAAAGAAAAGACCATGTAACCCTAACCCTATCCCTAACCACGGAAAGAACCAAGAAATAGAGCAAGAGGGTGTAAATCTACATATTTGCCGGGAAATCGATGTACAAAGCCATGCACTTATACTATTTTTTTGCTGGAACCATTCCTTTTTTTTTGGTTGATAAATTTTAAGTCTTATAGGCCTGCGTGTCTGAAAGAGAATGCAATGATCTGCTTATGGGAAGGATTAGTGGAAAATTCCATCTTGATTAACCCCTTCTCTGTACATTACTTTGGGAGCGTTTGTTGCCTATGGACAAAATTATTCAATAAATGGGATTTTGTTTTCAAAATGAAATTTGGTGAAGGAGTTTTGTACTATTGATACAAACAAGCAAGTAAGCAAACAAACAAACAAACAAACAAACAAACAAACAAACAAACAACAACTACAACAACAAAAGATGCAACTAGCTTCGCCTTGGCTTAATAGAGGCTGTGTCAGACCAATTGACATAGGCTAGCACACCAAGGCTACATCAAAATGTTGTTATGCTCTGCATAGTTATGCGGGGATTGTCTTTAGCCATGACAAGCTCCTAGCATAACATCATCAGTCTCCAAAATCCTCCGAAGTCGGAGTGTGGCTGCCCATGTGGTGGGGTAATCAAAAACGGTCACACACGTGATGTTATCGATAGTCCCTAGCTGGTGCATTTGTACCATGGTGTTCGAGTGCTTTGGCTGTTGGGATGATCCCTGGAGTCATTAAGCCATGATACAACAACAACAACAAAAAGCTGATTTTTGGCTCACATCGTTTTTTAAAACAAAGTGAGTCTATAGTATCGTACATGTTCGGTTGTGTGTCTGTGTGTATGTGTGTGTGTATGTGTGTGTGTGTGTGTTGCGTCCGTGGCCCCGACCTTTAACCTGAACTCAAACCTTAACGTTGTCATTTTCTCTAAACATATAAGGCGTTAGAGGGTTAAAGTTAGCAGGATACTTGATTTTGACGTGAGCCTTCAAGTCACGACGATCAAAGCAGTCAGATACATTGATAAAGAACAAAATAAGGATAATCATTTGTTGCAGAGATTACTGTTGTGCAACCTTTAACCTTGACTCAGTCACACTCTTCAAACTAAAGAAGACTCTCACTCTCCACTGAAACTTTAACGTTGTCATTTTCTCAAAAAAACATAAGATGTTAGAGGGTTAAAGTTAGCAGGATACTTGATTTTGACGTGAGCCTTCAAGTCATGGCGATCAAAGCAGTCAGATACATCGGTAAGGAACAAAAGAAAGAAAATCATTTGTTGCAGAGATTACTGTAACTGTTGTGTTGTACCGAGTAGGAGATACATACTGGAAAGAAGACTCTCCATTAGATATACAAAAACGCTCTTTAAAAAAAAGAAACACAAGACTTCAGGTGTGTACAAATAGGTACATTTTAACGTCGTCAACTTATATTTTCTGTAACAAATGGATGTACCGAGTGTGTGCGTTGACGGCCCGGTTGTTTAGCTTTATTTGCGCCTTTGAGTAACGGTTGTTCGTGTTCAGTTGCACATCATCTCTGCGCATAACTTCCGGCAACAAGGCCTTGGCCTAGAGTCCATGCCTTACCTCATAATCAAGACGACGTACTTAACATTTAGCCCACATTCATTTCAGTCTTGAAAAAAAATATACGGAAAATCCAGGGTTCGTCGATTTCACTGCCTTCGACGTACGAATCCTTTGTTAGGCCTAGACGATTGATCACCATGAGCAAAGACTGTACAGGGGAAGATAAACATGGATGAGCTTGCTGGCTGTGACCTTGACCTTTGCTTTGTGGCAGAGGGGGGGGGGGGGATTAACGAAACGAAAATAAAATATTAGGACTAATATAAAATATCTTACAGAAATGTAGATGATGTGGAACAAGTTTTCATCGCATGAACAATCAGTTTAAAACAGTAACAGATCACGCAACTTCAATTATTAATTTTCCAAGAGTAAGAGGCTTAGACCCACAGGCAAAGACTAGGCCTACTACAGGTCACGTGTCCGTAGACCCCCCTTACCCCGGCGGGGGGTGGGGGGGGGGGGGGGGGGGGGGGGATTGGTCACTATGTTTTTTCTGAAAGCTTGGTCAATATGCTTTTCAATTTTACTTGTTTGCCAAAAATAAAAATAGGGCTCCACTATGTTACATGCGCATACATATAATTAAATTTTAAAGAAAGGGGTAGGGGTGCATAGAAATAATTTTAATGTACACAGTAAAATAAAAATTAATTCTGTTTTCAGATGCACAAGTGTCTACATAACAGTATTCTCCTATACAGGCATGGGAATTGTCATGGGAATTCCCATGCCTGCTATAGTAATAAAAATCAGACGTGAGCCTTGCAGGCTTTGCCTCTTGTTTTCTCGTAAATTGGAAATGTCATTCAGAAGCTTGAAATTATATGTAAATTAATCTTAACC
>CM065697.1:37824390-37826890 GCA_017654935.2 Phymorhynchus buccinoides
AAGACGAAGAAGACGAAGACTCAAATGTTGGTTCATAAGTTTTACAGAGATCTAGCAGGAAAGTGGTAAATAAGAAAGGCAAATACAAAAAGATAAACTCGAAACTCGGCTCATTCAAGTGAACAATCTGGATACCACCCCAACCCCATGCAGATCCGTAATTTTGATTACCAGACAATTGGAACAAAAGACAAGACCATGCTATTTAGTGACAACGAGATTAACAATGGGGGGCAGTGAACATTTATGGTAAAGTGGGTCAAAGCGCCATCCTCTCCTACTAGTCCGGGGTGCCAAAGCTGATACCTTGCAATGCATCATAAAGTTTTTTCCTTTGCACTTCTCATCTCACTTTTCATTGCTGATTTGAAATCCGATGGGGGCCGGGCTGAAATATTTGGGAAATTTGAGTTATTGACAAACATCCAAGATGGCCGCCCACGATATAAATAAATGCAGGCCAGATACATCATTGGTTCAGTTTAAAGCTGCATACTGCTCAGACACTTTGCTGGTAGCAATTTAATATCAATTGTAAAGTTCCATGTAAAATACTACCATAAGATATTTTTTAAAAAACTGCTATTGGTGTCGCAGAGCGGCAGATATTTCCTCAGCCCCTTTCCCCCTCCCGCTTCTCTCCATTGGATTTAGCATTCAACATATAGTGAACAAAGAGGCAAGTTACTATGTGTAGGTATTGATATTTTCAGTTATAATTTTGCACGGAAGCTGTTACTATAATAAGGTCTATAATTGGATCTGTCATGAAAGTTTTGGGTGATTCTGGCTATGGAAAAAATCCATGTCTTGGAATGTCTATGGCACATCATTTATCTCTTAAGATAAAAGGGAAAAGTCTTTTGGTGACACATTAGTTTAAACCCTTCCATTACTTTAAAAAAAAGAACAAAAATATGTGACAGACAGACAAAACCAAAATCATATGCCTCATATGATTCTTCATGGGCCGAGAACAGTATCAAGACTTACATGTGTGTCAAAACGTAACATAGCATTCTGCTATAGAATCATTCCATCATCTGCAGTATTGAATACACATATGCCTATATTATTTAAACTACGCCATTTATAGTTTCTTAAACAAGTAACACTCACCATCTTCAATACTGACAGTACTGGAAATGTAAAGATACAACATTAACATTTTCAAGCTTAGACACAGTGAGTTACTATACTAAATTCATGAAGTATTATTTTTAACTTTGCAAGCATGTTGTACACACGAGACTCTTTCTATTGTACATGTACTAAACTGTGGTGTTTCTTAGTAAGCTAGTGCAGCTAACAAGACAGAACATCCTTTGGAAATGGTAGCTGAGGACTCAATTCCAATTGCTGGGGTTTATTGAACTAATTCACCTGCCTGCCACAACCAAGAGTGTCGGGATGTGGAGGATCTGGTTCACATGCAGCTTGCTAAAGCATAACTTGATGGTGGGCCACTGGGGAGTGAGCTTGGAAAGATGACATGTTGGTGGTAAAGGTTCTTTGGGCTGCATTGTTTCCTGAAGTTGTGTGTAATGGTAGTGTTGAGACAGATGAAAGGCTCCTCTCCATACAACCCAGGCTGACGAATTGAATATGTGATTTGGCCATCATGGCCAATCAAACACTGAAAAAACCCACATTTATATCTGTTACATCCAGTACACCAAACAGTTAACAATGATATTCAGTTAGCTGCTGCTAACGTCACTAACATTGATGACAAGGTGATGAACATGACTCAATGTTCAGTCAAATTGTTGAAAAGTCCATGGCTTTCCTTGTACAGAGGATGAATCATAATGGCCAGAATGTCCTGCCGTTAGATATGACTTCAATGTTGGCAAGCACAGGCTGCGTTAATAAAGCAGAAGGTCTTCTGCAGCAAAACTGTTTCTTTCAGAACTGACCCATTGTGCACCATGGTAGGGGCAGGTCCAGTGACAGTCACTTCAGCATTCAGTGGAGGATGTGTTGTACAAAACCAATACTCTTTATTACACTGTTGTTGGCAATGACTTTGGCATCAAGTTTTAGTTTAGCGGTGGTGTGTTGTTGGTGATATTGAAAATAGAATTGTCTTATTTCTGTTGTTGATTTGTGGACAGCATGACATCATGGTAAATTTAACATAACAGTCAATCACTACATCTGAGACTGCTATGGTGAACATGCGCAGAATTCACTTATTTCATTCTTCCAAGGTTGTGTTAGAGAGAGAGAGAGAGAGAGAGAGAGAGAGAGAGAGAGAGAGAGAGAGAGAGAGAGAGAGAGAGAGAGAGAGAGAGAGAGAGAGAGAGAGAGAGAGAGAGAATGAGAGAGAAAAGGTAAATTTAACATAACAGTCAATCACTACATCTAAGACTGCTATGGTGAACATGTGTAGAATTCACTTATTTCATTCTTCCAAGGTTGTTTTAGAGAGAGAGAGAGAGAGAGAGAGAGAGAGAGAGAGAGAGAGAGGAGAGAGAGAGAGAGAGAGAGAGAGATG
>CM065697.1:37831890-37871890 GCA_017654935.2 Phymorhynchus buccinoides
TTCCTTGCCCGTGATTTTTGCTTTACAAATATAGCCTGAATCTTTTCTTTGACTATGTTATTAAAAATTCGTGACCAGGGTGGTCGGATTACTGAGTGGTAAATCACACTAGTTAATTACAGTGATTCAGACTGAGGTCACTGTCCGTTGTCCTGAATAGCGGGGTGGTCGCTCGCTCGCTATACCGGAGACACCATTAGTAATAAATAAGAAGGAAAAAATGACAGACTGAGAAAAAACTGTCCGGCATACTGAGGTGCCCGCGATACTGAAGTGCCCGTTAAGTGGAGGTTCGACTGTACTGTAGAAAACCCTTTATTGTAAGGTAAGACGGGGTAAAAAGCCCATGGGCGGGTAAGAAGCCCATGCCAATTATCTCAGGAAATGAAGCAAATTGCAGTCACATTTTGCCCATGAGACGAGTGTTAATGTTTAGCGTTCGTCTCATGGGCAAATTTGACTGACATTTTCTTTATTTCATGAGATGATTGGCATGGGCTTCTTACCCGCCCATGGGCTTTTTACCCCGTCTTCCCCTACAGCTCTTACGTTACTGTTGGCCCCTTCTACAGGCCAATGATAAAAGCCACTTGAGTAAAGGGCCGTGAATTATGAAATACAGTGGAACCTCCCTTATAAGACCTTAAAACAAATCATCCCAAATGAGGTCTTTATAAGGGAGGGGTCTTGTAAGAGAGGTAATTTTGATACTTACAAAGAAGGGCAATGTATTGACACACAAAAAAACCCCATTAATTACACAGAGCGATATCATTTCGAGGGGCCTAGCCCTCTTTATCAACCCACGGACACCAGAAGAAGGGCAATGTCTCAGAGAAGTAGGTCGTATGTAGGAGGGAGTCTTATAAGGGGAGGTCTTATGAGGGAGGTTCCACAAAAGCCACACGCACATAGCTGAATCTATACTTCAATGACCGTTAAATTCCGCGATACTTTTTTTGTGCGACCAAATGCGCATAAATTTAATGCTTTGTTTGTCTCAAGAAATAAGAAACTTTTGATTAAACTTAGGCACTTCATTACAGCTATAAATAGTTCTTGTCGATGATTTATATGGATAAAATGTCACATGTCTTGTTCTTTTTATTATAGTACAATTATATTTGTCCATGGTGTTACATATCTACTTGTGGATATTGTTTGTCGTTTCTTATAGTAATTATTATAGACATGACTCTGTATTGATGTTTGAGTGTTTAACTATGTGTGTGCTTTGTTTTATATGTCTGTGCCCCAAGTGGGTATGGAATAAAACATTTGCCTGGCTTTGCCTTGTTTATTCCACCACGTAGATCTTAATCACATAATACTCTCTAGTCCTGGTCATGATGCGGAACTCTTTTTTTTCCAGGCGGTCAAGAAAGACCAGGACCTCAGTGCTGGGCGAAGCGATGACCAACACGAACCAACACTCCCCTGACAGAAGTGCAGGTCAGTATGCCCTTAGGCATTGAATATGCCTAGAGTAAAATTGTTCCGTAACGTAATCCTATTCCATATTAATATTCTCAACTCCCACCCCCACCCACCCACCCCCGTGAAGATGCTGGAGTGTGGGGGTGGGGTGTCTTTCATACAAATGGTTCCCCCACCTCCTTGAAGTTCTGTCATGTAACTTCCTCTAATCTGTCGCTCTCTTTGACTCTGGCTTTTCCCTTTTAGCTTACTGTTATCAACTATCTGTCTGCTTTACTGGTCCAGTTTCCTGCCTTTTTTCTTTCTTTCAAGAAACACTTTACAAATATTTTCTTCTGCCGAAGACGGACATGCTGGGCCTAACTATTTCTTAGTTAGACGCATAACGGCAGCATGACGCATCTGCGCTCATAATTGACAGGAAACTGTCTGCGCGATCGACGAAGAAGAAGAAATCCACAACAGAGATGATAAATAAAGCGTATTTGAACAAGATCACCCAGATACCTTTTCAACGTTACCATGCGAATTATTCATACACGGACTCATTGCATCACCTTCCTCTTTTTCTTTGACGTACAGGCGGTCCGAGCGATCTCAGACCCATGCACGTTGACGATTCTGTCCCTGAGGATGACTACAGTTATCTGGATTCTCACCCACAACACGGGCGCGGGGCAAGGCCGAACCCGCAGCACCTTGCAACTGACGGCGAAGACGCGTACAACCACCAGTCTGGGGCTACCAACACGGTCTTTGCTTCAGGGGCAGGGCCTGAAATGAGCCGTGGCGATCCCAACCAAGACGTGTACAACCGTCTGAACGCGAACCCCCAAAACCCAGCTACAACAAACCCCGGAACTGACCCCGAAGACACCTACAACCACTTAGCCAATGAGCGCACAGCGACGTCACACATCTCCAGCCAATCAGCAGATCGTGGTGGTGCCAGCGCCACCTCGTCTAAAGGAGCGAGCAAGGGAGATTACCATCACTTGAAATTGGGAGGAGGTCGGGGTGAAGAGATGGGTGGGGAAGGAGGTGGGGGTGATGGGGGAGAGAATCGGCTGTATGATGGCCTGCGCGCGGAGGAGGGGGATACGTATGATCACATGCATAGAAGGCGGAGAGTGGAGGTAATCGATGAGACCTATTCCCACATTTAGATGCAGATGACAAGGTGCCATTGAACACAGATAAATTAGATAGAAACATCAATATTGACTGACATCTGCCAATGGAGCATTTGCCACGCGCCGGTGACCTTGAATTTCACTGAGTTGAATTTAGAGAGTTGAATTAGAGAGGTCAGCGCAACTCGGGCAGAACGAGCTCGGGCAAATTAGTAGTCTAGTATAGTGAACGAACACTCGTGGCAAACGCCCTATTGAATTGAAATGCAAACTATAGTAGAAAAGATAAAAAGAAGAGGAAAAAAACCCCACTCATTTGTTCCTATCTAATTTATCTGTGTTCAACAGTCGTCAAACCATATTTTTCTATGTAAAGATGGCACAATAATATATAGCTTGTTGCTGCTGATATGCTTATTATTTATGTTTGTTCATGCACTGTGGACCTAATAAAATTCTTTAAACCAAATGGCCGACAGCAGATAAAAACCCTCGTGCTTTTCTATCGGCATCTCTGCTTGTTGTGTTTAACTTTACCGCTGATTGCATCATTTTATTCTTTTCCCTCACTAGTCCAGAAGGAAACCGTCTCTAAATCGCCTGGAAAACGAGATTTTTCATTTTCGTCATAATTTGAGACGGCTAAAGTACGCATTGTCCAAAACGTGTGTTACCTTTCTATGTAATAGAGAACTAAATGAACCAGATTGTTTTGTATTCTTGATCCTAGTATTATTTAGGTGTTATTACCTTACTGTTTTCACTGTGTATATAACTATGTATATATAGATGTTAAGATAGATGATTCGCTATCATGAATTAACTTGCTGCAGTGATGCCCCGAGGCCCCGGTCATAGGCCATTGACCTATTAAAATTGAAAATGTCATATTGTGTTCTCCCTTGCCAGGACACATGTCTGATTATTTTTGTTTAGCACTGGCACGCTTTGTCCTATTGATTTCTTCAAGAGCCAGGACATTGTCCTATTGATTTATCTCGTCTCAGGACAGTTTGTCCTATCACTTTTCGATCCTCGGTGCATCACTGCTTGCAAAACAGGTTGATCTTAATGACAATTATGACCTGATGTCATGTAGATAGTTGATGTGCCTCAAATTAAAAAACCCAAACAAACTAGATTGATTCTAGCATCGATGCAACTCTGTGCATGCTGCCGTGAAGACGAAAATTCATTTAAATGGTATGCGTAAAGATGGACAAACCGGATGGCATATACTAGATGTGCCCCCGTCTCTATGTGTCATCCTCAATATGCCCCTGTCTCTATAGTATATTATGCCTCTGTCTCTATGTGTCTCCGTCTCTATGTGTCATCTTCAATGTGCCCCTGTCTCTAATATATCAGGTCCCTGTCTCTATGTGTCTCCGTCTCTATGAGTCCCTGGGGTTAGCGATAGGGCTATGGATAGGATTTGTTTTTTTGTTAGGATTTGGGGCAGTGGGTTGATGCCTCGTGCCTCCATACGGGGAGCTGGACGACCCCGCCTCCTCCACGAGTCTCTCACCGTGGATAGTTCCCCCACCTTCTGGAAGTTCTGTGCTTGTAACTTCCTCTAATCTGCTACTCTCTTTGACTCTGCCAAATCCCGGAACTGACCCCGAAGACACCTACAACCACTTAGCCAATGAGCGCACAGCGACGTCACACATCTCCAGCCAATCACAAGGTCGTGGTGGTGCCAGCGCCACCTCGTCTAAAGGAGCGGGCAAGGGAGAGGAGTGATGGAGGAGAGAATCGGCTGTATGATGGCCTGCGTGCGGAGGAGGGGGATACGTATGATCACATGCAGAGAAGGCGGAGAGTGGAGGTAATCGATGAGACCTATTCCCACATTTAGATGCAGATGACAACGTGCCATTGAGCCGTTTGTCTTATAGACAGTACAAGTCGTTCCCTAGGGCACTCGTGCAGCAATGTCAGTTCCGAAATGTGCGCGTCTGTATGTGTTCACCACTCACTCGTCTTCTAATGTATTGATATTAAAAGGTTAAGATAAGAATGATAAGCCCCGTCGACAACTAAGGCCATGTCATGGCTATGACGCTGATAGGACCTTAGTCTTGACATGGTCTTAGTTGTCCATAAGGATACGAGATTAATCTTAATCTAATGTATATAAATGCGCTTTATAACATAAAGTAGGAACAAATGGCCGATAGCAGATAAAAACCCTCGTGATTTTTATCGGCATCTCAAATGAACCTCATTGTTTTGTATTCTTGATCCTGGTATTATTTAGGTTTTATTATTATTTACTGTTTTCACTGTGTATATAACTATGTATACATAGATGTTAAGATAGATGATTCGCTATCATGAATTAACCTGCAAAACAGGTTGATCTTAATGACAATTATGACCTGATGTCATGTATATAGTTGATGTGTCTCGAATTATATTTATAACAAACTAGATTGATTCTAGTATCGATGAAACACTGTTTGTACATGCTGTCGTGAAGACGAAAATTCATTTAAATGACCTGTATAAAGATGAACAAACCAGACGGGATACATTAGATGTGCCCCCGTCTCTATGTATCATCCTCAATGTGCCTTAAATCTTCATTTGAACCAGAACAATACTTTGATTTCCTGGACTATAGATGTTTCAGAGACTGTTTAGTAAAATTACGTGTTGGTGTTCTTCCAATTAATGGGTCATTGTTTAGACGAACATTTAGTGAAACACTTAACAAGAATGTTATGTGTCAAGTATGTGGTGTAATAGAAGATGAACAACACTTTATATTTACATGCCCTCTATATTCAAATATCAGAAACAAATACTTACATGGAATATGCTGCCATTATACTAATATTTTGAAAACTGGTTCGGTTACGACGTTAAGGAAAATTTCTATATACCCATGTTATGCCATACGAAAAAGGCAAGATGACAGCGAGCAGGGTTAATTAATAATTATTATGTCCATTGATATTGACATCGTTGCTGATTGTGTTTTCTCACAGCTTCCAGTATCAGGATTATTATGTTGACCTACTTATTAATCTTAAAGAATGTGGTTAAAAAACGTAACCGATATTTGATATGTTTATGTTATATGACTTTGGCCTTTCTAAGGGCCGGTGGCCTATAGAAATTAAATCTATTGTTCACCCCCAGTGATTGTAGCAAAGATTTATGTTATCCAAGGTGCTTTATTTTGAGTTTCAGCTGATATCATATCATTATATGCTTGTTTAATGTAGCTGTCTTCTTTTGATACGATTATATACACAAAGAAGAAAGTTAAGCATCCCACCACTTTTTTGCTGTAGATGAGATGAAATCGAGATTTATTGCAAATAATCAATAAAGAATGAAACCACATTGATTGGTAAATGAAAGTATGACTATCTGACTATAAGAAAACGCATAATTTAATGTATGGTTTTACAAATGCATTTTGATATTCTAAAACCAAAAGGGTTCTCATGTTCAATTAAAAAAAATACCATGTTTAATTATCAATGTAACAATTTCATATGGCTATATCAAAAGTTAATCATTGTGGGAAAACGTCATGAGGAGTGTCCAAAACTCATTTGGCAAATCAAAGTTCAGTAGCGTGTGTTTCCTCCCTGTGCCTGGATGACTGCTTCAACCCTGCGTCTCATCCCTCCTGTCAGACTTGTAATAGCTAATTTGCTTTAAGGGGTGTTTAACCTTTTTCTTTGTGTATATCACTATATGTACCCAGAATGATAAAAAAAACAACCACGAACAAACAACATATTGCTCATTGTTGTTGTTCATCGTCAATATGCCCCTGTCGCTATTATATATTATGTCTCTGTCTCTATGATATATTATGTCCCTATCTCTATAATATATTATGTCCCTGTCTCTATAATATATTGTGTCCCTGTCTCTATAATATATTATGGGTAAAGGTAAAGATGTGCCATCCCCCATGCATTTCTCGGTTAATTGTATTTTTCCGTTTTTGCCTTTCTTACCATACATAAAGCTGTATTTTAGGAACATTTTTTGCTAATTACCTTTTTGGAATACTAACCCTAACCTAACCCTAGCCCTAAACCGAACCCTACCCCCCACAATGTACTGCAGTACACCGCGATTTGTCACAGTTGTGGTTCGTTGCGTTAACCGAGATAGGTAGGGGGGGTGGCACATCTTGACCTTTACCATATTATGTCCCTGTCTCTATGATATATTGTGTCCCTGTCTCTATGATATATCATGTCTCCGTCTCTATGATATATTGTGTCCCTGTCTCTATGATATATTATGTTTCCGTCTCTATGAGTCCCCTGGGGTTAGGGATAGGGTTATGGATGAAGTTTAGGAAATCTTGCGGAACACTCACGAAACTTATTGCTCGGTGACATGGGCTTAGCTTTTCTTCTGCTTGTTTACTTCGCATTCGATCGATGAACGTTGCTCCAGATAGGACGACAGTGGAACCTCCCTTATAGGACCTTCAAATATCACCCAAAATTGGGTTTTAAAGATCCACCAAATCACGTGTCAAAATCACGGGTTTCACGTGTTTTCCCTCTTATAATTGGAAAGAAATCTTGTTTTGACCAAGTCTGACTTGATAATATCAGTTTACAGAGCAACCTCAATTTCAAGTTGGGGAAATTTGGATGTGGGTCACAGCTACCCAGAAAAAAAACAAGGGACTTAATTGTGGTGCGTCACTGGGTCTTTAAATAGGAGTTGTATAAGGGAGGTAATTTTAATGCTTACAAAGAAGGGCAATGTCTCGGAGAAGGAGGGAGTCTTATAATGGGGGTGGTGGTCTTATATGGGAGGTTCCATTGTGTTACAGAAAGCTTTTCGGAGAGTATATATTAGGAAAATCATATATTGAAGCGTTTCTGCTGCTAAGCATCATTGCACCTCTTGGGACACTTCCTCACACATCTTCAGGGCAGGGCTTAGTTTTGTTACATCCACTGAGCAACGTTAACTCTTTTATGTTTGGTCATTGTGTGGTTGGTTTGTATTTATCTCTTTCCGTTTGTGAATGAAGTTACTTGAAAAGAAGCGCGAAAATCGCAATAGTTTGTGGCACGCGGTCTATTTTTACCACTCCAATCATGAGTTACCTCCCCTGGCTTTTCAATAATTTTAATCTGTAAGCCAGAATGTTATCTCTGCACCATTTCGTAACTTTTTATATCTTTTGGAAAACATTTAAAACTATGTATCCTACTTATACTCATCAAAAGAAGCACCGCATACTCGTCGTGTCTGTTGTAGTGTCTGTATTACGTATGTTTATTATTTTGTACGCTTTTAAAATACATCATTTTAAAGAGCAGCCTCAATTAATTTTGAAGTGTAGCCTCGATTTGAAGTGCGACAATTTTGTCAAAATGTGCGACAATTTTGGACCGACAGACCGACCGACCGACAAAGTGAGTTACAGGTTTGTGGCTTGAGCCACAAACAAAAACAGCCCCATATGAAACGGATTTTTTTGGTGACGTTTTGAGGAGGGTTAATGTATTTTACAAAGAACAGCCCATGCAATTCATGAGCAAGACATAGGGATATAAATTTATATGTAAGCCTGTCTGTTGTGTCCGATTATGATAACTAAATGGCAGAGGGGGCAGTGCTTATAGTGGCTAGGAATAATTTGATTTAGGCCTGTTCATAAAATCACCTTTTGTGGAATTTGACTGCCACCAACGAATGTATTACGTACTGACCTGATGACATCACTGTTGAAGAGGAATAAACCCTGATGTGCTGGTTTTTGCTCTAACACAGTCAAGAGAGTTATATCCCCAGACCATTTTGCCAGATTGGCTCCATCAGTTGTCTTTTTCTATGGCCTGATTTGCCCCCAATCATTTTTCTTCTTTAATTTTCTCTGGCAGTCAAAGGGTTACAATTGTTGTAAAAGTTACAAACGGATTTTGATTTATTTTTAAAGTTTGATACTTTAGGGCTTTGTGCTCGAAATCGTCAACTTAAATTTGAAGTTAATAGTGTATATGCTTTGGATTCGGAAATGTTCTTTTTGTTTTTGCTTTCACCATGTTTTATCATACGCTATGCTTCACATGATCTTATTAGTTTATCTGTCTTAAAGAGCCACCCGACCACGTGTCAAAATCACGGGATTCACGTGTTTTCCCTCTTGTTTTGACCAAGTCTGACTCCCATATAAATGACCCCAAATTGAAAGCAACACATCAGTTTAAAGAGCAGCTTCAATTTGAATATGGGGAAATTCGAATGTGGGTCAAAGCAACCCAGAAAAAAACAAGGGACGTAACCGTTGCGCGTCACGGTGTCTTTAAACACACACGGACCCAGCAAGATTAAGTCCCTTTGAGGGTTTTTTCTGGGTAGGTGTGACCCACATACAAATGCCCCAAAATTGAAATTGAGGCAACTCTTCAAAGTGATGTTTCGTTTTGAATTTAATAATAATAAATAAATCTATAGCGCTATTCTCCTGACACAGCAGGACTCACCGCGCTTTACATGGGTCATTTGTATGGGAGTCACACTTGGCCAAAAACAAGATTTCTTACCAGCAATAAGAGAGAAAACACGTGAAAGGCTGATTTTCACACGTGATGTGGTGGGTCTTTAAAGACCCCCCACGTCACGTGTCACATTCTCTCTTATGCTAGGAAGATTTCTTAAGATTTCTTACAAGGCATAAGAGGGAAAACACATGAAAACCGTGATTTTGACACGTGATGTGTTGGGTCTTTAAGAAGTCTCCATTTTGCGGATGTTCGTAAGATACCATTGGCTACTGGTTTGGTGTGTAACTCCTGAACAGTTTTCGGTGTTCTTTAAAGGGGCACCCTGACGGATGAGTTTTTTGTAAAAAAAAACACGTCCAGGTCACCAGGAAACACCGTTTATAGAGATTGCAACACACACTTTGCTCCGGTTTCCCAGAAATCAAACCGTCAAATCGGCGATTTCTCCTTGACGGAGGGGCTGGAAGTCAAATTCTTTCACCCAAAGAGAAGGCGTGCGCCGTCTATTTTCTAATGGCCGCATGCGTTTAGACCAAATCGTTGGCACGAAATGTTCGCAATACAAGCCTTAAAAAACAATTATACAGATTATCTAGAGTTTCGCTCACAACAAAGGAAACAACTCCTTTTTGTTTTTTACTGCACTACAAAAAAAAAGATAACGCTTCAACCACAATGAGTGACCTTCACCCACCCCACCCAAAATGGCTACTCTCTACGGCATCTCCGCCGAGGAGGAATCGCCATTTTGACGGTTTAATTTATAGGAAACCAGAGCAAAGTGAGTGTTCCGATCCTTGAAAAGGCTGTCTTTCTGGTGATCTCGACGTGTTTCTTGCAAAAACTCATCCGTCAGGGTCCACCTTTAAATTGCCATGAGGGGGTTGGATTCAACGTAAATCTGTGAAGTGGAAAGCTGGAGAAAAACAAGACTGGAGAGGAGGACAAACCTCTGAAAGAGTGCGGAAGATGTTTTGCTCTTTCCTTTGTTCCGATTAATCCCTCTGCCATGGTTTTTCTTTTCTCTTTTGTTTTGTTCGTTTGCTTGGTTGTATTTGCAGAGAGAGAGAGAGAGAGAGAGAGAGAGAGAGAGAGAGAGAGAGAGATTGAAAACTTGAATTTTATATTTCAAGGATAAAGATTTTAGGCAACGCCTAGTCTTCTAATCTGTCCTTGGTACATATACGAACATAGAATACAAACATGGCAAGGCATGATATTACACATACAGATTTGAACATAAAGGTAGAGAGAGAGAGAGAGAGAGAGAGAGAGAGAGAGAGAGAGAGAGAGAGAGAGAGAGATTGAAAACTTGAATTTTATTTTTCAAGGATAAAGATTTTAGGCAACGCCTAGTCTTCCAATCTGTCCTTGGTACATATACGAACATAGGATACAAACATGGCAAGGCATGATATTACACATACAGATTTGAACATAAAGGTAGAGAGAGAGAAAGAGAGAGAGAGAGAGAGAGAGAGAGAGAGAGAGAGAGAGAGAGAGAGAGATTGAGAGAGAGAGAGAGAGAGAGAGAGAGAGAGAGAGAGAGAGAGAGAGAGAGAGAGAGGGTAGATGGTTTGTGTGCATTTGTGCATTCAAGTGCATGTTTCTCTATATCTATACATAAACATTTCTATGACTCGATTTTTTTTATGAATGTGATTATCTTTTTCTGTGTGATGCAACCATATCAGACTTGCTTTAATAAAAAAAATATGAATCTTAAAGTAAAGATTATTGACATTTGTTCTGCAGTATTTTGCTCTGTATGCCCGTTTTGAATGACAGTTAAAACAAACAAGATTAGGCGACTAATATCCATGTACCACTCACTTGTTAATAATCTTCCAGTCTCAGTAGAAAAGAAATTGTTCAAGTTATTTTTTATTAGATTTGTCAGAATATTGTCACAAAAAGTACCGCAGACTCAAAACACCAGTCTCCTAAAATTCAGAAACCGGTGGAAGCAATAGCTATACAACGGAAGAACTAAGAACCGAACTGCACACAAACGTAAAATCAGGCTCCACGCGTAACATATCATGCAAGTGTAGTTTGGTTTCATTCGCTCTTCGCACGCTGGTTTACAGAGTATTTCTTCCATAATCTTTTACAGAACAATGCAAGGCAAAACAAAATCGGTATAAATTATATATTTATACGTAAAAAATAAAACCAAAGAGTCCGTTGTATATGTGATGTGATCACACCGCAGGGTATACAAACAGCATGCATTTTGAAATCGTCTGAGCTTCCATTAACCAAAAAAAATTCCTTGCAATCACAGACAGCAAATAGAAATAAATATGCATAACGCACGCCTTTTGAATACCTCACTGAACATTTCTAAAAAAGTAAAACTAAATATTCATAACGCACATGCACCTTTCTGAATATTTCTAACAAATTCGAACACAAATGTATTGCACATCCCTCTGAAAACCTCGCATAAATTGAAATAAATATGCACAATGCATCCTTGAGAATATATCAATACGTGTAAGAGATAGGCCTAGCAATTATGCTGATATATCAATGCTTGAAATACATCTTTCAAAAATATGCAGAATGCATCCCCCTGAATACTAGAAATAAACTGAATGTCTTACTAAATAGAGAAAAAAAAAGGTTGTGCACATCTACGAATGCCTTCAATAAGCATAAACAAAACTTATCATTATTAATGCAACCGTCGAATTACTTTTAACCGTCCGAACCGAAAATAGTGTTAACGTTATTGTCATGAAAAAGTGAAAATGTTCTTCGGCCCCCTGGACCCCCGGCCATTTTCCTTGAAAACCACTTTGCCCCCACATAAGCTAAGGTAGCTCTTAGAAACTTCGAGTATTGAAAACTGTTGAAAAATACACAGAAAACTACCTTAACCGAAGGAAATTCTTTCTTCTCATTTAAAAATGGCGCCCACGATATATACACAATTGTATCTGTGTAAAGTGAAAAATATATTATCGTTTTCATAAGGCACGGTATTATTGAAACGAAGGATGACATTCAAATCCTTTGAAGAACATCATCATAACCCAGTTCTGTATCTTACAGTAAAGAGAGCTCGAAACAAAACTCATAATCTCTCTCTCTTCTTTAAGGATCAGAGAAAAAAAATAGTTCTGACTCAACTGCAAGAACGAGATTGACAGATACGATATCCTCCGAAGTCGGAGTGTGGCTGCCCACGTGGTGGGCTAATCAAAAGCGGTCAGCCACACACGTCATGTTCTCATCCCTAGCTGGTGCATATACATTTGTACCGTAGTCTTCAAGTACTTCAAGCTGTTGGGATGATCCCTGGAGTCTGTTAGCCAGGATACGACAACAACAACAACAGATACGATGTTCAAGTTAGTATCTTACGCGCACAAGGAAAACTAATTTATTGTGATTTTATTTTAACTGGCCTCTCCAAGCATTTGTCTAGTTCGTACAGAACATCATAATTAATTGATGAAAATCGGCTAAGACTCCAAACGGGAGTTCTTCATCAATACGACTGACATCTTCCATTACCCAATTCTAATACTCTTGAGGCAGAGCGATTAAAGAAGGCGGAAGCAGAAATCAACGAAATAAATAACATTTTAAAATTTGGCGAGAGCAGAAGCCCTATTTCCTTCCCAAAACGTCGAAGAGGAGGGGCCTTCTTGGCACAGTGGAAGTTAGGAGGTTAGTGAGTTGAAAGCAGGCAAAGCAGCGTTGAAGCATGGCGTCGAGTCGCTTCCCCGGTCTGCTTGGTTATATGTACAGTAGGAATCCTTCCGTGGACGGCAATCAGGTCACTGTAACAATACATTGATATGAAATGATGACAGCGCAACACAAGAACGTGTAGTCGATGATTGTTATTTTTGCCATGGATCACCCCCCCCACACACACACACACCCATCCCAAACAGATAATAATTATATTGGGTGCTCAACAAGTGCACTTCAAGAGAGGCAGGACGTTTTGGACACATTATTATACTTATAGGCAGTCGATTGATCATGGAGCCTGATGAAGTATTGTAATAAATATAAAAGCTTGCAATGAACAGTGATGTGTTTTGGGTGATCATCTTAAACATTATTATACTCTGAGCGCATATGTAATATGAACGAAAAAGAACATTAGCCCAAATATAATAAGCTAGGAACATAATCAAAGTAAGCCTACCCGTTTTCGGACCTGACAAAGGTTCAGCAGCAAGCTCTCTCTCACACCCGTATTTTCTTGCAACCACACTCTTTCCCAAATGTGAAGTCCTAAAGTAGTAGGATATAATAGGACTTTAGAATGACTTCTAAGATATGAAGCTAAGTCTCATACTATCTCAGTGTGAATACAGGCCCTGGTCTGTAAACCAGTGTTACTTTTACGCTCGACGCATAGGTGGAGACGGGGCAAAAAGCCCATAGCCGGGTAAGAAGCCCATGCCAATTATCTCATGAAATAAAGAACATTTCAGTCAAATGTGCCCATGAGACGAATGCTAAACATGAACACTCGGCTCATGGGCAACATGTGACTAGAAACGTGCTTCATTTCATGAGATAATTGGCATGGGCTTCTTACCCGCCCATGGGCTTTTATTACCCCCATCTTCCCCTACGTGCTTGTTCGTATGGTGGTGCTTGACAAAGGCGTTGCCGCCGCTGCCTCCTCCCCCTTTCCCCAACTGTCCCAACACTCTCCACGTCCGATGCACCCACCTCCACCTCCTTCAGCAACTCCTGCACTTTGGCCTCATCCCCGCTGTCCCCGATGGCCACAGCCAGGGTGCAGGACCAGGACGAGGAGGAGGAGGAGCCCCCCTCTTCCCCTGCAGAGGAGCTGGCCGTGGCCGTGTACATCCCGGAGTCCGTGGAGAGGGCGGCCGGGATGGTCAGGGTGGACTCCTTGCCCTCCTGCACTACCCGGAACCTGCCCCCGTCCTCCACGGGACGACCGTCCTTGCTCCACGACACTGATGTGCAAAAAGAAGTTGTAAACATAATGAAGACAATTTAAAGGGGCACCCTGACGGATGGGTTTTTGCAAGAAACACGTCCAGATCAGCAGGAAAACACCCTTTACAGAGATCGCAACACTCACTTTGCTCTGGTTTCCCAGAAATCAAGCTGTCAAAAAGGCGATTCCTCCTTTGCCTGAACTTTTCGTAATACAAACCTTTTTTTATATTTTTTATTTTAAAATTATATACAGTTTATCTAAAGGAGTTTCGCTCACAGTCACAGCAAAGGAAATAGCCCCCTTTTTTGTTTGTGGCTCAAGCCACAAACCTATAACTCACTTTGTCGGACGGTCGGTCGGTCTGTCTGTCTGTCGGTCGGTCGGTCCAAAAGATATAAAAAGTTACGAAATGGTGCAGAGATAACATTCTGGTTTACAGATTAAAATTATTGAAAAGCCAGGGGAGGTGACTCATGATTGGAGTGGTAAAAATAGACCGCGTGCCACAAACTATTGCGATTTCGCGCTTTTTTTTTTTTTACTGCACTACAAAAAAAACCCACGCTTCAACCACAATGAGTAACCTCCACCCACTCCATACAAAATGGCTACTCTCTCCAGCATCTCCGCCAAGGAAAAATAGCCGTTTTTACGGTTTAATTTCTAAGAAACCAGAGCAAAGTGAGTGTTCCGATCCTTGAAAAGGCTGTCTTACTGGTAATCTCAACGTGTTTCTTGCAAAAACTCATCCGTCCGAGTCCACCTTTAAACTTATTCTCTCAACCCATACAGTTTATTCTACTCACTCGTAGCTTTCGCCAAGCGTCCGCCTGGTGTATGGCTTCCTCAGCGCTTGCAGCACACTGAAGGTGGGGATTTGGAGCTCAGTCAACACGCGCAAAGAAGTAGTAAACATAATGAAGAAAATTTAACCCTTTCACCGCCAATGTAGCATTTATGCACCACAATGGTTTAACACCTACGTCATTAAATGGCATCAAATCAGGGCTGTTATCCGAAGACCCTATTTTCTTAGTATTGTGAGGTAAGGATCGGTATAATGCTATAAATATCAGAGAGGAATTCCCAATTTTGCAGATTTTTATTTTCTCTGCCGAGTTAAGTTTAAAGGTATTTTTTGGCTGAAAAATGGCTGGCGGCGAAAGGGTTAAACTTGTTCTGTCAACCCTAATACAGCTTCTACTCACTCCTAGCTTTCGCCAAGCGTCCGCCTGGTGTATGGCTTCCTCAGCGTTTGCACACTGAAGGTGGAGACTACTACTACTACTACTACTACTACTACTATACTACTACTACTGCTGCTGCTGCTGCTGCTGCTGCTGCTGCTGCTGCTGCTGCTGCTACTACTACTACTACTACTACTACTACTACTACTCCTACTCCTGCTGCTACTACTACTACTACTACAACTGCTGCTGCTGCTGCTGCTGCTGCTGCTACTACTACTACTACTACTACTACTACTACTACTACTACTACTACTACTACTACTACTACTACTACTACTACTACTACTACTACTACTCCTACTCCTGCTGCTGCTGCTGCTGCTACTACTACTACTACTACTACTACTACTACTACTACTACTACTACTACTACTACTACTACTACTACTACTCTCCAGGAATAAAAGCTGTGAACGTGGTAGCCTACTTTGTTTTGCTGAAGAGTACATTCGATCTTTGTCAGATTAGGAATTACTTTTTATTTTAAAAAAAAGAAAACAAACAAACTACAAAAACAAAGTTATGTCTCAAAACATCAATCTCAGGCCATGACGGTAGCGTGTGACCTTGACCTTGACCCACTGACCTGTGAGGTCGGCAGGACTGTCAAGGGCACAGGAGAAGGTCACGGGGCTGCCCTCCTCGATGTTCTGGCTCTGGGGCCAGCGGGTGAACACTGGGTCGGTGGGCTCCTCGTCTGGAACTGAGCACGCACAGACAAAAATGCATGAACACGCACAAGCACATACATTCACAAACACGCACAGGCATGCGCGCAAACGCATGTACACACGAACGCAATGCTAACTTAACCAAGTTCCATACCATAATTAACTCATCCCTCTCCCTCTCTCTCTCTCTCTCTCTCTCTCTCTCTCTCTCTCTCTCTCTCTCTCTCTCTCTCTCTCCCCTCGCTCTCTCTCTAGAAGACTAACCTATGAGAGTGTGTTTCTGAATGTGTTTGCTGGGGCTTACGTGCCATTTCAGTTTTAGTGTGATATAATTTTCATGATGATGTCTAGATGTTGTTGCACATTTGCTTTGTATTTGCATTATGGGTTTGAATGCTCTTTAAAATGACATTTTCCCTTTTTCTTTTCTCACTTTTCTTTGTTTGATTAATATGTTTTTCGTTTTCTTTAGTTTCCCTCTTTTTTTGTGAGGGCAGAGTGAAAAGAAGCTTTGTAGCTTATTTATTTTCCCTCAATAAAAAAATTGTGTTCGTGTTCGTGTTCGAACCCCAGTACTCATCGCACTAATCTCAACAGACCTGCCACGAACACGGTGGCACTGATGATTGGCGGAGCCTGTTCTATTTATGTCCATGCAGGCGAATACCTATCCCTAACCCTGACATGGGTGCTCCTGCGAACATGTCAAACATCCAAACATCCTGCAAGGGGGAGGCCCCGGCGGAGTGCAGGAGCAGCATGTGCATACACACGCATTTACTGCTCTTTTTTCACCCCTCTAGACTAGTACAAGTGCTACATTCCTTTGAATACAGAAAATGCTGATATAGGCCCTTTTTTATTGTACAAGTGTGTGTGTGTGTGTGTGTGTGTGTGTGTGTGTGTGTGTGTGTGTGTGTGTGTGTGTGTGTGTGTGTGTGTGTGTGTGTAAGAAAATCGTTGTTTTGCAAATTCTCATAATCCGGCGATGCCGGCTCTAGGCAATTTAAAAAAAACTGCAATTCAGGACATACTGCAAGAAGGAGCAGCCATGCCCTAACCTTTACCCTAATTCGCAAGGGGCATACAGAGACGGGGACACATAACGACAGGGACACACAGAGACGGGGACATACAGAGACGGGGACACATAAAGACGGAAACATATAAGAGACAGGGACACACAGAGACAGGGACACATAGAGACAGGGACACACAGACACGGGGACATATAGAAACGATGACACATAGAAGATACATAGAGACGGGAACATATAGAGACAGGACACATAGAGACAGGGACACAGTCACAGAGACGGGGACACATACTGACAGGGACACACAGAGACGGGGACATATAGAGACAGGACACATAGAGACAGGGACACAGTCACAGAGACGGGGACACATAATGACAGTGACACACAGAAACGGGGACACATAGAGACGAGGACACATAGAGATAGTGACACACAGAGACGGGGACGTATAGAGACGAGGACACATAGAGACAGTGATACACAGAGACGGGGACACATAGAGACGAGGACACATAGAGACAGGGACACACAGAGACGGGGACATATAGAGACGAGGACACATATAGACAGGGACACACAGAGACGGGGACACATAGAGACGAGGACACATAGAGACAGGGACACACAGAGACGGGGACATATAGAGACGAGGACACATAGAGACAGGGACACACAGAGACGGGGACATATAGAGACGAGGACACATACAGACAGGAATATATAGAGACAGGGACACAGTCACAGAGACTGAGACACATAGAGACAGGGACACACAGAGACGGGGACATATAGAGACGAGGACGCATAGAGACGGGAACATATAGACAGGGACACATAGAGACAGGGACACAGTCACAGAGACTGGGACACATAGAGACAGTGACACACAGAGACGGGGACGCATGGAGACGGGGGACACATAGAGACAGGGACACACAGAGACGGGGACACATAGAGACGGGGGACACATAGAGACAAAGACATATAGAAATGGGAACATAATTATAGAGTCGGGTACATATACGTCTTTCGGACGAGACGATAAACCAAGACCCCGTGCGCCCATGCGCTTAGCGCACCTTAAACCCAAAGGCAACGAAAAAGTTGTCATTTGGTCAAAATGTACCCACCCCCCACCCACCCCCACCCCCTTTTCCTTCCTGATCAGTCACATAAAAAACCCACATGCAAATTATAAAAAAAACGGTGGCGCGCCTCTGGCTGCGACGCGCTCTTTATGTGGTGGGAGCAACCCGAATTTCACAGACACGCCTCCGTGACCATAAAGTACCAAATATCAAACACTAGACGGGGACACATGGCACGGATTCCATCGTACAGACCTGCCACGAACACGGTGGCACTGCTGGTGGCGGAGCCTGCTCTGTTGGAGGCACGGCAGGCGTACACCCCGGCATCCTCGGGGTAGATCTCCCCGATCACCAGCTTGAAGATGTCCCCCGCGCTCTGGAACTTGAAGTCGTCGCTGTCCGTCACCTCGTTGCCGTTGGCCAGCCACGTCACTTCCGGTTTCCCTGTAGGTGGCATGACATTAAGATCACGTGGAGAATAAGTGGTAGAGTTTCATTCAAGAAGGAAGGAGAGGGAGAAAACAATAGAGGGGAGAGGGAGAGAGAGAGAGGGGGAGGGAGAGGGGGGAGCTGTGCTCCATGTGGACACGTGACGTGCACCAGCTGACCCTGGTCTCCTTTTTTTTTAATTGATGGTAAAGAGAGTGTGAAGCTGATCAATATTGCTGTCTTTTTATTGATAGTAAAGTGAGTGTGAAGCTGATCAATATTGCTGTCTTTTTATTGATAGTAAAGAGAGTGTGAAGCTGATCAATATTGTCTTTTTGATTCATAGTAAAGAGAGTGTGAGGCTGATCAATATTGTGGTCTTTTTTTATTCATAGTAAAGAGAGTGTGAAGATGATCAATATTGAGGTAGTTTTTGATTCATAGTAAAGAGAGTGTGAAGATAATCAATATTGAGGTCTTTTTTGATTCATAGTAAAGAGAGTGTGAAGATGATCAATATTGTGGTCTTTTTTATTTATAGTAAAGAGAGTGTGAAGATGATCAATATTGAGGTCTTTTTTGATTCATAGTAAAGAGAGTGTGAAGATGATCAATATTGAGGTCTTTTTTGATTCATAGTAAAGAGAGTGTAAAGCTGATCAATATTGTTGTCTTTTTTATTGATAGTAAAGAGTGTGTGAAGCTGATCAATATTGTGGTCTTTTTTTGACTCATAGTAAAGAGAGTGTGAAGATGATCAATATTGAAGTCTTTTTTTTATTGATAGTAAAGAGAGTGTGAAGCTAATCAATATTGTTGTCTTTTTTGATTCATAGTAAAGAGAGTGTGAAGCTGATCAATATTGTTTTTTTGATTGATAGTAAAGAGAGTGTGAAGCTGATCAATATTGTTGTCTTTTTTGATTGATAGTAAAGAGAGTTTGAAGCTGATCAATATTATGGTCTTTTTTGATTGATGGTAAAGAGAGTTTGAAGCTGATCAACAGTGTGGTCTTTTTTGATTGATGGTAAAGAGAGTTTGAAGCTGATCAATATTGTTGTCTTTTTTGATTGATGGTAAAGAGAGTTTGAAGCTGATCAATATTGTGGTCTTTTTTGATTGATGGTAAAGAGAGTTTGAAGCTGATCAATAGTGTGGTCTTTTTTGATTGATGGTAAAGAGAGTTTGAAGCTGATCAATATTGTTGTCTTTTTTGATTGATAGTAAAGAGAGTGTGAAGCTGATCAATATTGTTGTCTTTTTTGATTGATGGTAAAGAGAGTTTGAAGCTGATCAATATTATGGTCTTTTTTGATTGATGGTAAAGAGAGTTTGAAGCTGATCAACAGTGTGGTCTTTTTTGATTGATGGTAAAGAGAGTTTGAAGCTGATCAATATTATGGTCTTTTTTGATTGATGGTAAAGAGAGTTTGAAGCTGATCAATATTGTGGTCTTTTTTGATTGATGGTAAAGAGAGTTTGAAGCTGATCAATATTGTGGTCTTTTTTGATTGATGGTAAAGAGAGTGTGAAGCTGATCAATATTGTGGTCTTTTTTGATTGATGGTAAAGAGAGTGTGAAGCTGATCAATATTGTTGTCTTTTTTGATTGATGGTAAAGAGAGTTTGAAGCTGATCAATATTGTGGTCTTTTTTGATTGATGGTAAAGAGAGTTTGAAGCTGATCAATAGTGTGGTCTTTTATGATTGATAGTAAAGAGAGTGAAGATGAAAGACAACAAAGATCACGTGGCCAAAAAAGGTCAAGGTTCGCGAGGGAAAAAAAGGGCAGCGACGGTGAGGTATTTAGGGCAAAATAAATTGAGATGAAATGTGTGCAAAATATGCAACACCCACGTGGCTTTGGTTTATCCTTTGTCTACTTTGCTCTTTCCCAAAACCCGCACCGACCTTGGTTCTGAAAAGTGGTGTCATTCTTAATAGAAAAAAATCAATCTAAAAAAATCTTTAAAAAAAGTAGCTCCAGCAATATTAAAAAACCCCAAAACAATTCACAACAATTTAAAACCAAGTCGAAACTGAAACCCAAAACAAAAGATTTAATCACATAAACAAAAACAAGTCACGACGTTTCGGGTTCCACCCGTTGTCCAGTGCTAAAAATGAACCCGAAACGTCGTGAATTGTTTTTGTGCATGGTTTCTTTTGTATTAGTTTACATTTCATATTTAAGTTGATGAAAAGTATTGATATGGGCAGAGAGGCCTAATCAATAAAAACAACAACTTCAGACTTCAGACCTCTCTCTCTCTCTCTCTCTCTCTCTCTCTCTCTCTCTCTCTCAAAGGACAGATTGGAAGGATAGGCATCGTCTAAAATCTTTACCCTTGTTATAAAAAGTATTTCAGTGTCCAGTGTTCTCTATCTCTCTCTCTCCCTCCCCCTCTCTCTCTCTGTCTCCCCCTATCTCTCTCTCTCTCTTTATCCTTGTCAAATAAAGTTTTCCAGTGTCCAGTGTCCAGTGTCCCTCCCTCTCTCTCTCTCTCTCCCTCTTCCTCTCTCTCTCTCCCTCTCCTCCTCTCTCTCTCCTTCTCTCTCTCTCTCTCTCTCCTCTCTCTCCCCCCCTCCCTCTCTCTCTCTCTCTCTCTCTCTCTCTCTCTCTCTCTCTCTCCCCCTCTCTCTCTCTCTCCCTCTCTCTCTCCCCCCTCTCTCTCTCTCTCTCCCTCTCTCTCTCTCTCTCTCTCTCTCTCTCTCTCTCTCTCTCTCTTACAACACGTACCCGAAATACGGCACTGCAGGGTGACCTGATCACCATCCGTCACAGACTGGCCCTGCATGTGCTCCAGGAAGCGAGGGGCCTCCACCGGAACACTCTTCTCTTCCGGAGGAGGGCCTGATGCTTCCTGTTCCGGTGCACCCACTTCCTCTTTAGGAGCAGGTTCTTCCGCTTTCGCTTTCTTGGCCGCTAGAGAAGGCGCAAGAGAATGATTATGAGTAGAGAGAGGAAGGTTGGGGATGGTAGTGAAGGGAGAGAGGAGAAGAGAGAGAATTTGAAAGAAGAAGGAAAAAAAGAAAAGAAACTAAAGCAAAACAACAACAACAACAACAACAACAACAACAACAACAACAACAACAACAACAACAACAACAAACAGACGTAGCATTTTAAGAAAGATGATTTAACAAGACACCCGACTCCATGAAAGAAACAAATGAATTTCTGTCCTGTTTTCTTTCATACAAACACACACACACTGTCAAACACACTGTCAAACACACACACACACACACACACACACACACACACACACACACACACACACACACACACACACACATAAACACACACACACATACACACACACACACACACACACACTGTCAAACACACACACACACACACACACACACACGCACGCACACACACACACACGTCAGCGCAAACACACACACACACACACACACACACACACACACACACACACACACATCACAGGCAGGTACCAACATAAAAACACAACCTTCATTACCAACACAATCCCTTCATCCAAAGCCAACGCGTATCGCTTATGTGGAAAACTGAACAGCAGTCCTTTTCCTTTCACCGCAAGCCATTTTTCAGCAAATAAAATACCATTAAAATTACCTATGTAGAGACACGAAATTATCTGCAATATTGGGAATTCCTTTGTGATATGATTGTGTAACAAATAGGCCTATCCTTACCTCCCAAAATTAAGAAAATAGGGTCTTTGGATAACAAGCCCTGATTTGTGTTCAGACCATTGTGGTGCATGAATGCGACATTGGCGGCGAAAGGGTTAAGTCTGTTGGGTGACCGGAATAACGTCGAATGTACGGTTGCGCCTAAGGTCGAAACAAAATGGAATGACTGACAAGTGTGCATAATGTCGAATATTTCATGTAAGTTATTATTATTTTATTAAATAGACAGACAGAGACAGTCAAGATAAAGAAATAGACAGAAACATTTAGACATATGAGAACAGGAGACAAACGAGAGAGAGAGAGAGAGAGAGAGAGAGAGAGAGAGAGAGAGAGAGAGAGAGAGAGAGAGAGAGAGAGAGAGAGAGAGAGAGAGAGAGAGAGAGAGAGAGAGAGAGAGAGAGAGACCTTTGGCTCAGCCGTTAATTCGGTCTTAGGCACATCTTTGCAATTCGACCCCTAGGCTCAACTTTGCATTCGACCTTAGGCTCAACTTTGCATTCGACCTTAGGCTGAACTGTACATTCAACCTTGGGCACAACTTTGCAATTCGACGTTAGGCTCAACTTTGCATTCGACCTTAGGCTCAACCGTATATCCGACGTTAGGCACAGCTCTGCAATTCGACATTAGGCTGTACATTCGACCTTAGGCGCAGCCGTACTTTCGACCTTATTCCGGATTCCCAGTCTGTTGGCAATTGTGCATTACAAGTTGTTGAATTTGTCGCTGACCTCCATTTTTTTCCAGCCTAAGATTTCAATAAAAATGTACCTGTATAGATAACAATAAACACCCGTCTGCAATAGGCCTATTGGAAATTAGCATACATATATAAAACAAGGCCTGTCCTTACCCACCAAAATTCAGAACTTAAGTTACTTGAACAACAGACCTTGGTTTGATGCTTTTTGGTGACATGGGCATTAAACGCCACTGTGGGCGCCAAAAGGCGACTTTGGCAGTGAAAGTGTTCAAAACTTAGGTTCCTTAAATCAAGACCATCGCCTTGGCTTAAAGGTGGACCCTGACGGATGCGTTTTTGCAAGAAACACGTCGAGATCACCAGAAAGACAGCCTTTTCGAAGATCGGAACACTCACTTGGCTCTGGTTTCCTATAAATTAAGCCGTCAAAACGGCGATTTCTCCTTGGCGGAGATGCCGGATATAGTAGCCATTTTGGATGGGGTGGGTGGAGGTCACTCATTGTGGTTGAAGCGTTTTCTTTTTTTGTTGTGCAGTCCAAAAAAAAGGGAGCTATTTCCTTTGTTGTGAGCGAAACTCCTTTAGATAAACTGTATAACATTTTGTTTTAAGAAGAAAAAAAGGCTTGTATTACGAAAAGTTTGTGCAAACGATTTGGCGGCCATTAGAAAAGAGACGCCTTCTCTTTGGGTGAAAGAATTTGACTGCCAGCACCTCCGCCAAGGAGGAATCGCCGATTTGACGTTTTAATTTCTAAGAAACCAGAGCAAAGTGAGTGCTGCAATCTCTGTAAAAGGTGTTTTCCGGGTGATCTCGGCGTATTTCTTACAAAAACTCATCCGTCATGGTGCTCCTTTAAAGGTTGTGTCAGACCAATTGGCATAAGCTAGAACACCAAGGCTACATCAAAATGGTGTTATGCTCTGCATAGTTATGCGGGGATTGTCTTTAACCACGACAAGCTCCTAGAATAACATCACCAGTAAGTATTCAAAAATCCTCCGAAGTCGGAGTGTGGCTGCCCCACGTGGCGGGGTAATCAAAAACGGTCAGCCACACACGTGATGTTCTCAATCCCTATCTGGTGCGTTTGTACCATAGTGTTTCCAAATGCTTCAGTTATTGGGATGGTCCCTGGAGTCTTTGAAGACGAACCCCCACGTCACCTGTCACATTCCCTCTTATGCTAGGAAGATGTCTTAAAGATCCACCAGATCACGTGTCAAAATCACGGGTTTCACGGGTTTTCCCTCTTATAAGTGGAAATAAATCTTGTTTTGACCAGGTCTGACTCCCATGTAAATGCCCCCAAATTCAAACCGGAACATCATTTTAAAGAGCAGCCTCAATTTGAAAAATGGCTGGCGGCGAAAGGGTTAATATCTCTGGCAGTCAAGGCAGGTGAAGTGCTGACCTTTGACGACCACGTTGGCCTTGGTGGAGGCCACCCCCGCGGTGTTGGAGGCCTTGCAGACGTAGTCCCCCTCGTCATCTAGCACCACCTCCCCGATCTCCAACCGGCTGCTGGAACCCCGCGTCTTGATGGACACCACCTCGTCAGAGCTCAGCAGCTGTAGAAACAGGGTACAGGGGATTTATTTTTGTCTCTCACTTTTCACTAGGCCTTACGGTCTGAACGTGGAGTCTTTCGGATGAGACGATAATAAACCCCGAGGTCCCGCGTGTGCCCATGCACTTAGCACACGTAAATCCCAGTGGCAACGAAAAAGTTGTCAATTGGTCAAAATGTACACAGACACACACCTTTCCCCTCCTCGTCAGTCACACAAAAATCGCATGCCCAAAAAAAAATGGGTGTCGCGCCTCTGGCTTCGACGCGCTCTCCAGGTGGGAGCAACCCGAATTTCACAGAGACGCCTCTGTGACTATAAAGCACCTAATGATAATAATAATAGAAACAATACACAACTGAACTATTCAAGCGCCATGTATTTTTGTCATGTTCTCGGTTGTCCGCTGAATCTCAACCGAAAAGAGGGGAGTAACTCTTTTTTTTCGAGAGCGCATGCTTTGCTCTAACGGAACAGCACACACCGACAGGAGCTTTGAAAAATAAGCAAACACATGTCAGGGTGCTTGGCAGTGGGTGTCTTTGCATTTGGTGGGAGTGTAGAGTGATGTACTGGGTGAATGCATTCGCTCATGGCACTAGAAGAGCTCAAACATAAACCAGGAAAGAATAACAAATCAGAGCTCGGTGTAAAGAAATCAGATTGGCGATTGAATTTAATATTGGTTGTCAGTGCAAAGACTTCAATCGCCAATCTGATTACCAGATCAAGTCTATGATCACAAAATTTAAAAAGAAAAGTGATTTTGGTATTAGAGACTTAACGAACAAGTTGTCATTAAATTTTGGTCAAAATGTACTCCCTTCCCGTTCTTTCCTCATCAGCATGCCAAAAAAAATGGGTGGCGCGCCTCTGGTTGCGACGCTCTCTCCAGGTGGGAGCAACCCGAATTTCACATAGACGCCTCTGACTATGAAGTACCTAATACCTAATCTAACAATTCTTGTACTTTAGTCCCCCCCCCCCACCCCACACACACACACTCATGTTTACGACCCTCAATTTCAAAGTCTGCTTCTGTCAGTTTTATATATATTTTATTTTAAATCCTAGGCGGATCCTAACCCTATCCTCTATATAAGAGGTGAACCCTAATAATAAACTGTCGACATACTTACAAAGGAAGTGTTCTCAGGTCGCAAGCGACTCGGAATTTGAAGTGTTATCCTTAATCCAGTCAACTAACCAGGCAACCAGCCAACGTACCAGTCAACTAACCAGGCAACCAGCCAACGTACCAGTCAACTAACCAGGCAACCAGCCAACGTACCAGTCAACTAACCAGGCAACCAGCCAACGTACCAGTCAACTAACCAGGCAACCAGCCAACGTACCAGTCAACTAACCAGGCAACCAGCCAACGTACCAGTCAACTAACCAGGCAACCAGCCAACGTACCAGTCAACTAACCAGGCAACCAGCCAACGTACCAGTCAACTAACCAGGCAACCAGCCAACGTACCAGTCAACTAACCAGGCAACCAGCCAACGTACCAGTCAACTAACCAGGCAACCAGCCAACGTACCAGTCAACTAACCAGGCAACCAGCCAACGTACCAGTCAACTAACCAGGCAACCAGCCAACGTACCAGTCAACTAACCAGGCAACCAGCCAACGTACCAGTCAACCAAGGTTAAAGATAAATAACTACGTGACAAAACCAAAGATATCTAATGATAGCAAACAAACAAACAAACAAGCTCTCCTTCTTTCCACGCACCATGAACGAGTGGAACTCCCTTCCATCTGAGGTCATAACATCATCCTCAGTGGGAAGACTTCAGATCCCAAATATAACCTACGTTCTTCTTCCCCTTCCCCCAGCCCCCCCCCCCCCCCCCCCCCCCTCCATCTTCTCCCAACACAAGAAGAAAATGGTGTTTTACGTCCTCTCGGTCATAGACACATATGGGACATTTGTAAATACAAAGATGGTGGGAACTATACTGGCTGCAATGCCCGGAGGCAGTGCAACACCAGTAAAGTCCCGAGTTTTTATCAATATAGATATGTGTAGCGGTAACCACGCCTCGGATAAACCTCATCGGCTATGGTACCGCCACGTGATCACTGTCTTCTCCCAACGCCCCAAACTATCCCCTCTTATACCCTCTCCCCCCTCCTCATCTTCCAAACCATGCTCCCCGAACCCTTCATCAGCCGTTTACTTGGCCACTAGGACCGGAGTCTCCCGTTTCTACAACAGAACCATCAACAGGATGATGGCGGTTGTCGAGTGAATGAAGAAGAAGGAACAACATCTGACTTATTCAGAACAACAACAACAAAAATGACTGACACCCCCCACGCACCTGGCCATTGAAGAACCATTCAATATTGGGTTCGGGCAGCCCGCTGAAGGCACACCTCAGGCTCAGCGTTTCCCCCTCCAAAACTTCCACCGGCGACAAAGTCTCTGTGAATTTCGGAGACTCCTCTTCGCTCCTCTCTGATAAACACATGGAATTGTTTTTAAAATGGGAAAACACTTGACTTGATTCATAATATTTCGTTATACGATCCCATTCTAAAGTTGAATGAAAAACCAAAACCAAAACCAAAACCAACAACCACAAGGCTAAATGCACAGGGGGTGGTAGAGGGCTGGTGAGTTAATCAACACCGCTGAATAATGGAGCATCAACACAACTAAGAAATGATAGGGGGATATCTGGGGGTGACATCTAACAATAAAACTTCCATCTTTGCGAACATACAGCCGCATTAATTTTTAAAAACATCAGTCCTAAAAATATTGTATATTTTGTCTACCACTGAATCAATCTGGTATTTAAAACACGCAAATTATCATACTGAAAATAAATCTGTACACAAAAAATCAAACCACTGACAATAAAGATTATTAACAAAATGCAGTATCACTCCCGAATCTTCAGAAGAAAAGACCCACCTCGTAGGCCTACTTGTTATAAAATCACATTATGGATAACAAATAGAGGCACAGTAAACTAACATCATTGTGAACACTTGTAAGACTACCGAGACCTACAAAGAAGACGTGTTAAAAACAGAACATTTCTGGGATGGACCACCAATGCATTTGACGATACTTTGACACAATCCACTAAAAGCAAAGACACGTAAACGACAAGCAGTCAGTTGTTAGTGCTAGTGATTACTACATCTAAGGTAAAGAAACAATGCTGGTTAAATAACAAGGGAATGGCAAACAGGGCGAGAAAAGTAACGTTATTAAAAACAAAAGCGTGCACATGCATACTTCAAATTTCACTAAAGCTGAAAATTACCGTCCAAAAAAACCATAATCACTTTCCCTGTCAGCCCTTATCCTCTCCCCCATCCCTCCTCCCTAAAACAACCCCCCCCCCCCAAATAAGCCACCGGCAGCGGAGCAGGTAAACAAACAAAGCAAAACATGAACACCATTCCAATAAAATATGACATTGATCGTAAATTGAGGTCACTCTATTTTGAGGTCACTCTTCTTTCCCTTCACCCCTTCTAAAATAGATTTTGAAAATAGTCCTACCATACGTCAACTCCTCTCATTTGAAAAAAAAGAAAGAATTTGGGTAATGGAAGAAGGGTCAGGGATTAAACAATGATACAGATGGGACGGACAGGAATGGGAAAAGGGAGGGGAGGAGGAAGAGGACAGGGTAGGGACCGACCCAAAAAAAGCAGTTTGGTTTTTCTTTCTAAAAAAAACCCCACACCCAAGGAAGTGACATTTAAAAGCAAAGGAAAGCTTCCTGAAAGCGACGCCATCTTGAGAACAATCATCATTGTCTCAAGAGCGGTTGGGAAATAAAAGGAAAGGGCTACGGGGAGGAAAAGGGATATGAGTGGGATATAGGGGTGGCATGAGATGGGTGTGTGTGGGGGGGTCAGGGAGATAGGGGGAATAATACCTAACAGCTTGGCAGGTCCCATCTTATCACGAAGGTGAGGGACGTTGGTGGAAGATAAACCGTGTCTGATAACTGGCAGCAGACTTCTTGGTCCGGCGATTTACCCCCGACGCGAGGATAATTTTGCTACGTGTTTGTGCGCGTGAGCGTACACGTGGAAATGTGTGTGTGTGTGTGTGTGTGTGTGTGTGTGTGTGTGTGTGTGTGTGTGTGTGTGTGTGTGTTGTGTTGTGTGTGTTTTGTTGTGTGTGTGTGTGTGTGTGTGTGTGTGTGTGTGTGTGTGTGTGTGTGTGTGTGTGTGTGTGCATGTGCGTGTGTGTGTGTGTGTGTGTGTGTGTGTGTGTGTGTGTGTGTGTGTGTGTGTGTGTGTGTGTGTGTGTGTGTGTGTGTGTGTGTGTGTGTGTGTGTGTGTGTATGTGTGTGTGCGCATAATTATCAGGACTTGTAAAATGAAGGTTAATCTCATACGAATTGCATGACGCAAAGAAAATCCTATTCCAAAAGGGAGAGAGAGAGAGAGAGAGAGAGAGAGAGAGAGAGAGAGAGAGAGAGAGAGAGAGAGAGAGAGAGAGAGAGAGAGAAGGTGGGTGGGTGGGTAGGGAATGGGGGGGGGGCATAGAAATAAATGAAGGGCAGTATATCTGCATTGCTAAAAAATCGGGACTTTACTGGTGTTGCACTGCCTCCGGGCATTGTCTCATGATCGTTCCCACCATCTTTATATCTACTAATGTCCCATATGTGTCTGTTGCAGACCGGAGGACGTTAAACAGATTTTCATTCTTTTTTTTTTCTCTTTTTTTTTTCTTCTCCTTTTTTTTTCGGGGGGGGGGGGGGGGGGGGGGGGGGGGGGGCGGGGGGGGGGGCGTCTGTTACGATTGACTAAAATACACAGACAGGTAGCTACGAAATGGGACGAATGATATTTGATGAAAATGGTTTTTTTGTGGCGATCCTAAGGGATACATAACTTGGGAATTTGACCAAAATATATATATCTCTCTCACACACACACACACGCACACGCACGCGCACACACACACACACGCACGCACGCACGCACGCACGCACGCACGCACGCGCACGCGCACGCGCACGCACACACACACTTCCCTATTTATACACTCTCACTCAAACTGACAAAAAAAAGGAAAACTGGTAAGAAAGACAAGACAGCTTCAAGAGTATGCACACATTTTATTCCTCCTCCTCCTCCTGAATTTCACAAAACAATGGAAGCTGTAAAAAATTCAAATTCACACATATTCTTTCTTCAACCGCATGACCCTGCACAGCCACACGACTGTATAATTTCCTATAGCAGAGTATTGCAAACACAACAACCAGTGTCTTGAAACCTTTCCAAATCTACAAGTGATGAACTATTGGCATATTATATCGTCTATTCTTCTTCTTCTTCTTCTTCTTCTTCTTCTTCTTCTTCTTCGATCGCTCAGTTTCCTGTCAATTATGAGCGCAGATGCGTCATGCTGCCGTTATGCGCCTAACTAAGAAATAGTTAGGCCCAGCAAGTCCGACTTCGGCTGGGGGGGATATCGTCTATTGAAATGCAAGTCAGTTTTTTTTAAAAATGTTTACAAGGGTTGGACGAAATGTCTGCCATGTCTTTAACTGGACGCATTTTCCAGAAACAGAAGTTTGTAACAGCCTCTTCTTATCTTATTTTAGATAACATAACAGCTAATGAGATAAGTGTCTCGGATTAGAAGCCACAGTAAGAACTGTGTTTTTGCTAATTAAACGGGCAAAACAATTATGTGTCCGTATTTTTTTTTTTTAACTGGAAGCAACTGAATTGCCTTTTAGACGGGCAAGTAATTCAGACTATGTTTTTTTTTTTCTTTTGTATATATTGCAAGCTAATCAAAAACCAAACAAGCTGCATAGTTAGTAAAGCAATGGATAATAATTATGGACTGTATTGTATCAATCAAAAAGGATAATAGTCGGTATTGATACTTGAAGTAAAAGAAAATCAAATTGATTGTAAACATTTTTATTAGTTTGTGATTGGATGATTATGGAACGTACCATCCGTCACGCTTAACACATCGCGTAATGGCAGCAAATACATATGCAAAGAGTCCAAGATAACAGAAAAGACGATTTTTTTGCACGCACTGCACATCATTTTATTATTAAGGCAAACTATTCCGAAGAACATGAAGACAACGAATAGAAAATGTACGAGATTCGTCAAAGCATAAATCGAAATATGAATTATCATCATATGCCTCTGTCTTTAAAAGCACACAAAACGCGAAATAAAACGCAGAATTTGCACAAGCTAAAGACAATCGAAATGCAAGCTACACACGACAGAAAGGACCCCCAAAAAAGATGGAATAGAAATATAAAAACGCAGACCCCTTTCAAATTGCTTACGTACATAGTCTGGATTAATGTAGGTGTTTTTTTAATAAAAAAAGTTAATGGATTACCAAGACATTCATGTCAGTAATATTAACACAATAATACCGCAAAAAAAGAAAGCCTATCAACTCTACGACACTGTATTGTCTCTGTAAGCTACATACAAAAATAACGCCTTTTAAAGCAAACCACCAAAATAAACAAAAAGGAGTAACAGACAAACCAAGCCATAAAATAAAATAATTCCAGATTTATCATGCACGTTTAACAAATGTACACACAAAGTTCGTCTGACACCAAATTTAAGATTTTGCAAGATAAAAACAAACAACAGATAGGCAGAAAAAGTAAAGATTGAGAGACACCATGACCACTAGGGGAAAGTCGCCAAACGCTGAACGGGTGCTTATATCTGAACAGGTCGATTTGGGCCCAAAGGATGTAAAACTCACCAATTTTTCGACAGAGGAGCAAAGAGTAGCTTCCCTTGAGTACAAATACGAAGCAACATGGCTGCATGTGGCGGGAAAAGGAAACGGTAAGGATTTTTTTGAATTTGGGCTCTTTTGTTCTAATTTTTTCTTTCAGGAATGTTAGAGGCCCAGCCAAATCACACCGTTGGTGACATTAACAATATGTATGTTGTAATTATGCACCTTATTTGAACCAAATCACAGTGTATTTGCACGTGTTTATTCCCTCCTTTAAACGTAAGATGAACGTTTGCAAGTATATATCAGAATCCTATATCCGAACACCAAGAGGTGCCTAATACCGAACACTATATGTGTGTGTGTGTGTGTGTGTGTGTGTGTGTGTGTGTGTGTGTGTGTGTGTGTGTGTGTGTGTTTGATATCAGAATCCTATATCCGAACACCAAGAGGTGTGTGTGTGTGTGTGTCATTTATTATTAACTCCCCCCTCTCTCTCTCTCTCTCTCTCTCTCTCTCTGAACAATTATGTTCAGATATTAGATCTGTTGTGTTCGGATTTAGGGATCAGGGTTCCTTATACCGAACATTTTTGCCGGTTTTTTTAAAGTCTGCCAGTTTTGATCTGAGCAAAGATTTTGCAATTTTCTTTTTGTTTGTGATACGATTTGTGTGTGCTTTAATAAATGATTGCTCAACTGAAGCAGGTTTTGTTGTTTTAGAGCAGTGAGAGCGTTTTGTCCTTAAGTGTTCAGTATTTGGCGACTTTCCCCTAATACTGATAAAAAAAACGTTGAGAAAAAACAAGCGAATAAACTTCAGACTCCTCCTCCTCCTCCTCCTCCGCCATCCTCAGAAGATTCTAGAACCTACGATGCTTTCTGGAAGAGGTCGAACGAGAGCTACTACTACTACTACTGCTACTAGTTGCCAGGGCTGAAACAGAACACAACAACACAAATAGCACGCCGCTAGTCAGGTGAATTTCTAAAGGCCCGGTTACTCTGACCGTTTCAGTCGTGCGACGCGACCCAGAAGGGCGACTCTATCTCTCATGATAAAAAGTTGGGGACATCAGCCGAGCATGTAAAGAATCTGAAGTGCATTTACGGTTGGCTACCGAAGCGAGTGAAGTTAGCCGAGCCGAGTAATGCTAGCAAAGATAGGGGGAAATGACTTTAATGTGATTGCAATATAATTATTTTTTGTAAAGCGCTTAGAGCCCCGTTAGGAGAACTAGCGCTATATAAATTTGCATTATTATTTTATGAAACTGTCGTACAATCGAAACGGTGTTCAAATGTAGATCAATTCGAACGTGAAGTCGGCCGCCATTTTATTTAGGGAAGGTAGCCACACCGCGAGGCCACTAGCGTAGAGAAGTAGAGAAGTCAGGGCAAGCTTTGTTTTCCTGACTTCTCTACGTAGCGACTAGCTCTCCCTGTGCTTCAGAAACGCATAACTGACAACCGATTCATTAGTTACTAACGACCATGTCACATGTATGGAATCGATTAATTCAAGCAATTTAGCTCTGAAGTAAGCATTCTTTACAGTGTTCCTCCAGTTTTGCGTCAGAGAGTTTGTTTCCGTTTAAAATAAAATTCTGACAAAGACATTGTAAAGGTAAAGTCTGCTATTTCTTCATGTTTCATTTTTCTCATGGTGGCATTAGAGACCCAGTGACGCGACACGGTTAAGTCCCTTGTATTTTTCTGGGTTGTTGTGACCCACATATAGATTTCCCCAAGTTCGAATTGAGGCTGCTCTTTAAACTGATGTGTCGGTTTCAATTTGGGGCCATTTATATGGGAGTCAGACTTGGTCAAAACAAGATTTCTTTCCAGTTATAAGAAGGAAAACGCGTGAAACCCGAGATTTTGACACGTGATCGGGTGGCTCTTTAAGGTCACAATACGGTACACGGTACAGTTTCCATCGGTTGTAAATGTCCCTCCACAGCACGAATGAAACGGTACGCAACGGGGGCCCTTAACAATGCACGTGTCATACAACAAAACTGTGCATTAGTAAAAGTGTACAAAGCGTTGCTACAGGCGAAACCTCTTTATAACGCTTCCTCTGACAATTTAAGAAAAGAGAAAAGAAATCAGTCTTCTTTGAGCGTTGTGAATGGTGGACTACTTTTATCTGGAGTATTTCAGGAGTTGCACCAGAACTTTGCAGTGATGTCCCGATGCCCCGGTCTTAGGCCATTGACCTATTAAAATTGAAAATGTCTTATTGTGTGCTGCTCCCCTGCCAGAAGAAAAGTCTGATTAATGTTTTAACACTGCCACTCTTTGTCGTATTGATTTATGCAAGAGCCAGCGCATTGTCCTATTGATTTGTCTCGTCCCAGGACAGTTTGTCCTATCAATTTGCGAACCTCGGTACATCACAGCAGAAGATGAAGACAATGTCAAACAATTTTAAAAAAACTTATATCACGCGTTAAGCAGAAGATAAACTTTGCCTCTCATATAACTGTATTTGTAATCAAGAAATTTAAAAAAAGAAGAAGAAATTAACATTTTTGTGAATTAAAAAGAAATACACCGGTGCTCTCAGAAAACAGAATATCATTTGACTTTGGAAAGTGAATCTGACTGACCAATGATATGATGTAATCTGAATGGCCAATGATATAATGTAATCTGAGTGACCAATGATATAATGTAATCTTACTGACCAATGATATAATGTAATCTTACTGACCAATGATATAATGTAATCTGAATGGCCAATGATATAATGTAATCTTACTGACCAATGATATAATGTAATCTTACTGACCAATGATATAATGTAATCTGAGTGACCAATGATATAATGTAATCTTACTGACCAATGATATAATGTAATCTGAGTGACCAATGATATAATGTAATCTTACTGACCAATGATATAATGTAATCTTACTGACCAATGATATAATGTAATCTGAATGGCCAATGATATAATGTAATCTTACTGACCAATGATATAATGTAATCTTACTGACCAATGATATAATGTAATCTGAGTGACCAATGATATAATGTAATCTTACTGACCAATGATATAATGTAATCTTACTGACCAATGATATAATGTAATCTGAATGGCCAATGATATAATGTAATCTTACTGACCAATGATATAATGTAATCTGACTGACCAATGATATGATGTAATCTGAGTGACCAATGATATAATGTAATCTGACTGACCAATGATATAATGTAATCTGACTGACCAATGATATAATGTAATCTGAGTGGCCAATGATATAAAGCAATCTGAGTGACCAATGATACAATGTAATCTTACTGACCAATGATATAATGTAATCTGAATGGCCAATTATATAAAGCAATCTGAGTGGCCAAGGAAATAAAAAAGCCAATCTGTTTAACCATTGAAAACGAAACATGATTGGTCGCTTCAAAAGCAATTTTAGTGGCTGCTGAAAATATAATACAATTGGCTTATACAGTCCAATGGAGAGTGGGCGTATAATTATGCCGAGTTGTGTCGACATGGGAACCAAGTTAGACAGCAAACAATGTTTGTTTTTTAACACATGAAGCAAGAGGAAATACATGTTGGCATGGTGTATTTTGATGCACTTTGTCTGACTTATACGAGTCAATGTTAGATTCTTTAGATCCTGAATTGAACTGGTAAACTGGGGCAGTGGGTGGATGCCTCGTGCCTCCATACTTGGAGCTGGACCTCTATGAGTCTTTCTCCGTGGGGATACCGGGGGGTCTTTCGTAAAAAAAATAGTTCCCCCATCTTCTGGAAGTTCTCTGCTCGTAACTTCCCCTAATCTGCCACTCTCTTTGACTCTGCCTTTTCCGTTTGTTTTCTGTCATCTACTATCTTTCTGACTTATTGGCCCGTTCTCCTGCCTTTTAAACAAAAATCTTCCAAATATTTTTTCTCTTTTGAGCTCCTCCGAAATCGGAATGTGTCGGCTATACGCAGCGGGGAGACCAGGGAAAACTGAAAACCAGACACAAACATACCTTAGAATTATGGCCATATGGCCTGGGAACGCAGAAGAAGAAGAAGAAGAAGAAGAAGAAGAAGAAGAAGAAGAACTGGTAAACTTAAATATACTTGTAACAGAAACAAAATCTTCACAATAAAGAAGACATCTTTTTTCGGTGGAGTTTTGTTTGTTTATTGTCATGAAGAGGTTTCGCCATACAACACCAGTGCCGTACTTGTCACAACGCAACGACACGTAGTAATGCACGTGATGCAAGTGAGAAAGACTACAGCATGCAGCAGTCTACACACAACTACAACTTCATCTACAACAAGTCTTGCTACTATTACATCCATTTCTTGTTCCTTTTCTTTACAGTTAGTATACACATTAATAAACAAAATTATAAATTTCACAATCTTTTAAATACATTCTTTGATTTTCTCGAAGAAATTGGTCTGTGACAAGAAATGTGACCCAGCACCACGGAAGGGACATTAAGTCGCTGGGCTAAATGAGAGACTTAGTGCGATTTTTCTCACGCCAGAGGGCATGACGCTCGTGTGGGGCTAATCCTCTCTATATTATTAGTTGGGGATAAAGAAAGAGAGAGAGACAGTGAGTGGTCCTACCATCACTCTCTCTCTCACTACGCCCAAGTAAGAAAATCGCGTGATAAGCCCCTAGTGCATTGACTGCCCTCTGGCGTGAAAAATATCGCCATAGGTTGACCATTCTCACAACAGGCTTGGAAAGTCAAAAATCTCATTGTTTGTCAATTTTGAGTTATGGGTATTTTTGTGTTCTCTAACATCTTATCTTTCATATCTATTAAATGAAAATATTTAATATGGCCCATGGATGGAAGTTCAGTTTAACGTCGCGTATCGGCTTTCGCCATGTACGACGGGCTGAACAAACCAACCAGGATATAAACAAACATTTATGTTCCTGAATCACTGTCTTAGCCAAAAGGCCGAGAAGCGAGCAGAATCAGCATTAAATATGGCCCATAAATGGTCTTAATGGTCTTAAAGTACTTTGAAACGAGTAGGTCAATCCATTTTCTTCAGCTAGGCTAGACTTTAGACTGCGTTTTCTCAAAATGGCAGACCCCCCACCCTACTAAATTTAAATGATCATAACTCTGGAACGAAAAATGATACGGGAATCGTTTTTGTATCATTCGAAAGAGAATTGTCTGCAGTTTTCAAATGTATAATTTTCTCACAATGGTCAGTTTGACACTTTCATGGTGCTGTGTCACAAATATTTTCACACTCACACATACACACACACACAAATGATGCACACATACACGCTTGCAAAACAATGGACACACACAGATACACACTACAGAATACTTAGTTAATCCACACACATAGCCCCAACTACACACACACACACACACACACACACACACACACACACACACACACACACACACACACAGAGATACACACTACAGTATACTTATTGTTTTAGTTAATTCACACTCCTAGCCCCAACTACACACACACAAACAAACACACACACACACACACACACACACGCACACGCACGCACGCACACGCACACACACACACGCACACACACACACACACACACACACACACTCACACACACACACACACAGAGATACACACCACAGTATACTTATTGTTTTAGTTAATTCACACACCTAGCCCCAACTACACACACACACACACACACACACACACACACACACACACACACACACACACACACACACTACAGAATACTTATTGTCTTAATTAATTCATATTCCTCGTGTAGCTCCGACTAACTCCGTCCTACATACATTCATGTCAAGCAACGCGTTTCTTGTGCGAGCAATATGCAGCTATACTTGTCACTCACAAACACTAACATAGAATGCGACACATGCACAAACAGCAGTATTGAAACTGCGCCATTGTTGTTGTGTGGTTTTTTTTTAAGCAAACTGTGCCATTTAGCAAAGAAAATATTAAAAAAAAGTATTAAAAACAGAAATGGAACGACATCAAATTAATTTGAAAATCGAAGAAATATGATGACATAAAAACGCTGACGAAAAATGAAAAATTAAAGTAAATAAATTACACTTCAAAAGACGGAGCTACTGTAACGGAGCAAACAACAACTGGAATATATCGATTAAATGATGGAGAAGTGAAATTAATATATGAAAAAAAGTCAACAAAGAACGAAGAAAGTGGAAGAAAAGAAATCACCATAACAAAGTAATAACAAAAGATGGAACAACAATGAAACAAAACAGTAAACAATCAACAACAAGGGAGCACGATAATACCACAGCAACAACAATAATAACAGCACAGACACAGACACACACACACACATGCGCGCGCGCACACACACTCACACGCATGCACACACTCCATCACACACACACACACACACACACACACACACACACACACACACACACACACACACCACAGAACAACCTAAAACGCACAGATCAAAGAAAAGACAACTCTTTCACATCAAGACAAACACAGGAACCGGAAAGTGACAAAGGTGTAGTTTAGCTTAGCTACCCCCCCCCCCCCCCCCCCCCACCCCCCACCCCTACCCCCCACCCCCCCACCCCCCACATTTAAGTGAAAATGCCCTCTATCAAAAAATGTTTTGGCTTGATGGGGGAAAAGGACTAGGGCCAGGACTGGGTTGGGGTTGGGGTAAAGGTGCAGATGTGCCCCCCCCCGCCCCCTCCTTAAATTTCTCGGCTCTCCCCGCATTTTCACACTTGTCTTTCTTACCAAACATTAAGCTGTATCTTATCACACTTGTGAGCTAATAATGATCTTCGTTGAATAATTAATCGCAGCCATGCTACAGGCCATTATTTAACAGTAACACCCCCCCTTCCCTATGTAGTGCAGTACACACAACAGCCGCGGAGCGTTGGTCTCAGTCTTGGTGTCGTTGCGTTATTCCCGTCTTGCCTTTATCATCTACTATTATTATTGAATGCGTATTTTTCAATTACGTAAATTGATGAAAATTAACCCTTTCATCACCAATGTCGCATTTTTGCACCACAATGATGTAACACCCATGTCATTAAAACCCTTGAAATCAGGGTCTGTTATTCAATGATATTGTGTTCCTAAATGTGGGCAGTAAGGATTGACCCCATTCTAAGTGTGTCAGAGAGAAATCCCACAATATTGCAGATGAAATCTTTTCTGTAGCCAAGTAAGTTTAATGGACATTTGTGGCTCAAAGATGGCTGGCGGTGAAAGGGTTAACGTGAAATATAGCTAACGATAGAGCATGAAGTGCTCAATCTGCAATAAGAAAAGCAAGACTAAAAACCCTGAAAGAACCGAGAAATGGAGGGGTGGGGTGGGGTGGTACTTGGGTGGTTTGTTTCATAAAACAGAAAGAAGAACACATTGACTTTTAAAACCGAGAACATGAAAGGGGTGGTGTGTGTGTGTGTGTGTGGGGGGGGGGGGGTAGCTAAACTTACTAAACACCTTTGCAACCCGGAAATCCGTGCGACTCACTTTTTCTCTCCGAGCGAGAAGAGCTGTACTCTTCCGTTCGCTCGGAGCGGCGCGAAGTCTTGGTGGTTGAGGAGGAGGAGTAGGAGGAGGACTCATACTTGGAGGAGGAAGACGATTCCCCCACTGCGGTTCCGGACGTGGTTCGCCGGACCATGCGAGACACGCTGGACGAGGTGTGGCTGCCTTCCTTGGGCTTGTAGAAAGCTCGCTCTGTAAGATAATGTTGGGAGGGGGGTGGGGGTTACATTGAGTAAGAGATAACAACGTAGAGAGCTCACCCTGTAAGAGAACGCGGGGGAAGGGGGTATTACATTGAACATGAGGGGAAAAGAGTACATTGGGAAACATAAATTTAAAAAAATGATTGAATGATATATCTCCAGGATTGTCATCCTTACTATTGCCATCATCATCAGTGTTATCATTATAATCAACATCGTTATCATCGTAAATATGTCACAAATGCCATTCATGTCACGGGCATCATCATTATCATCGCCACCATTGTTATTATCATCATCATTTTGACCACGCCATCATACATAATTATGTCACAAATGCAATCCTTGTCAATCGCATCATCATTTAAAGTACGGAAAAAGTGAAATTTGTGAATGTCGCAAATACACACTCTCATAGTAGCGAGCGACAGATTTGCACGAGCGACAGATTTGCACGCGACAAGCATCACCATCATCATCATCATCACCATCATCAACATCACCACCATCATGATCATCATCAATCACCTTCCACGGTCACATGGCAGCTGGTCTCCTGCTCTGGTGCCCGTGTCATCATCATCATTATCATCAACATCACCATCATCATCATCATCAACACCACCATCACCGCCATCATCATCATCCTTTATCATCATCACCACCATCATCATCATTATCACTCACATTCCACGGTCACATGGCAGCTGGTCTCCTGCTCTGCCAGTGGGTTCATGGCGTGGCAGACATAGGTGCCCGTGTCATCATCACCATCATCATCATCATCACCATCATTATCATCAACATCATGATCATCATCACTCACCTTCCATGGTCACATGGCAGCTGGTCTCCTGCTCTGCCAGTGGGTTCATGGCGTGGCAGACATAAGTGCCCGTGTCATCATCACCATCATCATCACCATCATCATCATCATCATCATCATCATCATCATCACCATCATCATCATCATCACTCACCTTCCACGGTCACATGGCAGCTGGTCTCCTGCTCTCCCAGGGGGTTCATAGCGTGGCAGACATAG
>CM065697.1:37874731-37877231 GCA_017654935.2 Phymorhynchus buccinoides
TTGTAACTGAATGAGTGTGTGTGCATACGCTCGCATGTGTGCGTGTCGTGTGTGTGCCGTGTGGCGCGCGGCGCGCGCCTCCGCGCGGCGTGTAGTGTGTGGTGTGTGGTGGGTGTGTGTGTGCGTGCGTGTGCGGCGCGCGTGAGTGTGCCTGTGCGCGCGTTGCGTGTGCCAGTGCGACTTCGTGTGTATGTGTGTCTGTTGTGCTCTGTGTGTGTGGTTCACGCGCTTCGCATGTGCGTGTGTCTGTGTGTATGTGTTGTATATATGTGGTGTGTGTAGTGTTGTGGTTACGCGCGCCATATTCGATCGCGCATTCGCAATCGCATGTGTGTGTATTTGTTGTTGTTTTTACGCGCACACCATCGTGTGTGTGAGTGCTGGCCTCCTCCGGTGTTTGTGTATGTGATGTATGTGTCGCTTTCCTCGCTCATGTTTGTTTCTTTTTCCCTTGTTCTTTTTGTTTTCTTGGGGCTTTTTTTTTTTTTTTTTTTTTTTTCATTAAATCAGAAACAACAAATTCTGCTTATATTACAGTGAAACCCGCTTTTATTTCAACTCTGGTTATTTTCAATTTCGGGATAATTTCAAGTAATTCTAAGGTCCCGGCCAGAGGCCTTCTTTCTATTTGTTACAAAACCCCGGATAATTTCAATTCGGCTAATTTCAATTATCGGTTAATTTCAAGTAAAATCTCGGTCCCAACTGAAGCGAAACCCGGTTAATTTCAAGTGCTCGGTTAATTTCAAGTCAACACATTTTTCAAGAGGAGGAGATCGGCTAAATTCAATTTTTTTTGCTCGCCTAATTTCAAGTCAACACACTTTTACTTCAATTTTTTCTCAGGCTTGTCTAAACTCTCTACGCTCACGCACATGTAGGCCTATGTCACTGTGTGTCATCTGGCTTTGATTCGGTGAGAGGAAGTGTCAATCAGATCACCTTGTGTGTGTGTGTGTGTGTGTGTGTGTGTGTGTGTGTGTGTGTTGTGTGTGTGTGTGTGTGTGTGTTGTGTGTGTGTGTGTGTGTGCGTGCGTGCGTGCGTGCGTGTGCGCGTGTGTGTGTGCGCGTGCGTGCGTGTGTGTAGCTTTAACCTTTGTTTGAACCCTGGTCTGAGGGAGCGGGAGAAAGGGGAGTGTCGATCACATCACTGCAGTATTTTGGCTGTCGCCGGGAGATCCTCATAATAGAGTACTTGTGAGCGACGCCAAGGAGAAAGCGGAACTGCTGAACAATCAGTTTCAGTCAGCATTCAGCGCAAATGAAGTACTGTGCGAAGATGAGTTCCAGCAAAGATGCCCTCCAACTGAACCCATGCAAAGCAGCAGGCCCATATAGCCTCAGTCCCAGAGTGCTACGCATGCTGGCCCTGGAAATATTGCCTGTCCTGACTCTTATCTACCGTTCCTCCCTTCACACCAGCATCGTCCCAAACGACTGGAGAAAAGCTAACGTTACACCTGCTTTCAAGAAGGGTGAGAGATACAGACCAGAAAACTACAGGCCAATCTCACTAACATGCGTTCTGTGCAAAATCATGGAACATGTAGTGGTCAGCACTGTCATGCGACACCTGGAAGAAAACAACATCCTGCGTCCAGAGCAGCACGGGTTCCGCCGCGGGAGGGCATGCAAGACTCAGCTACTAGGCTTCATAGACGAGTTGACGGAGGAATTGGAAAGGGGAAAACAAGACATTATTGTCTTAGACTTGTCCAAGGCCTTCGTCAAGGTCAGCCATAGCCAACTGGTGCACAAGCTGAAGAGATACGGCATCAAAGGCAAGATCAACAAGTGGATCAGTGCATTCCTTATTGACCACACAGTCTGTAGTGGTGGATGGAGAGAAGTAGGCCCCAGTCGCAGTTGAATCAGGGGTCCCTCAAGGCTCGGTGTTGGGACCAGCCCTCTTCGTGATCTATATCAACGATTTGCCTGAGGGAATCAAATCAAAGACCAGATTGTTCGCTGATGACACCACTTGCAGCAAAACGATAGATGACCCGGAGGACCAACAACAACTCCAAGATGACTGTGACGAGGGGGTGGGATGAAGGGGACTTTTTAAAATAGGTTTGCTTTAAATTTTCAATGAGAAAATTTCTTCCTTTTCCCGTTCCCTGACATTTAATACATTTTTATTTGTTCCGGGTTTTGGCCGATAATTAGAGATGGCTCAATGCGAGAAAATTAACACTGAAAAAAGTGAAAAGCTTGCAAAAGAGACAGAAAGGTGAAAAAGAAACTTGCATAGAATTACAATACAAGCTTTAAAATCAAACTGTCTAACTCAAAAAATTAAAATTGTATTCACTGTTTTATTTACCTTTACAAGGTAAAAATAGAAACTCAAGAAAAGCAAAATGTGAATATCCGAAAAGAATAACCAAACAAAAATAAAAGTAAAACAATTAATACCTTTGGGTCACAACAATCCGAAAACGAATATTGTCTAAAGTTTGGCCACCTTGGGCTGGGCCACGGTTTTAAAAATGATTAT
>CM065697.1:37882231-37884731 GCA_017654935.2 Phymorhynchus buccinoides
AAACTCGAAAGTAGGAAAACGGGAGGGTTCTTAGAAAGCGAATGGGCTTGCTCCACGAAAGGCAACACGCACTGTCTGATGTTTGACTACAAACTGGGCAGTGACGGCCCAAATGACGAGATTCTGGTGTTTCTGGACGATGGAGAGACGGAGATACCCGATGAGTTGTTTAGAGTGAGGTCTGAAGAAAGTGGGAGTGGATGGCAACAAGCTGCCATTCAAATCAGACACAGGAACAAATTTCAGGTATTATAATAGGGCAGCGATTTAATGCTCCCACAAAATAGACGATTTTGACCAAAAAACAGATGCTTGTGGCAAAAGAAAAGACCATCTAACCCTAACCCTATCCCTAACCACGGAAAGAACCAAGAAATAGAGCAAGAGGGTGTAAATCTACATATTTGCCGATAAATCGATGTACAAAGCCATGCACTTATACTATTTTTTTGCTGGAACCATTCCTTTTTTTGGTTGATAAATTTTAAGTCTTATAGGCCTGCGTGTCTGAAAGAGAATGCAATGATCTGCTTATGGGAAGGATTAGTGGAAAATTCCATCTTGATTAACCCCTTCTCTGTACATTACTTTGGGAGCGTTTGTTGCCTATGGACAAAATTATTCAATAAATGGGATTTTGTTTTCAAAATGAAATTTGGTGAAGGAGTTTTGTACTATTGATACAAACAAGCAAGTAAGCAAACAAACAAACAAACAAACAAACAAACAAACAAACAACAACTACAACAACAACAAAAGATGCAACTAGCTTCGCCTTGGCTTAATAGAGGCTGTGTCAGACCAATTGACATAGGCTAGCACACCAAGGCTACATCAAAATGTTGTTATGCTCTGCATAGTTATGCGGGGGTTGTCTTTAGCCATGACAAGCTCCTAGCATAACGTGATCAGACTCCAAAATCCTCCGAAGTCGGAGTGTGGCTGCCCATGTGGTGGGGTAATCAAAAACGGTCACACACGTGATGTTATCATCCCTAGCTGGTGCATTTGTACCATAGTGTTCGAGTGCTTTGGCTGTTGGGATGATCCCTGGAGTCATTAAGCCATGATACAACAACAACAACAAAAAGCTGATTTTTGGCTCACATCGTTTTTTAAAACAAAGTGAGTCTATAGTATCGTACATGTTCGGTTGTGTGTCTGTGTGTATGTGTGTGTGTATGTGTGTGTGTGTGTGTTGCGTCCGTGGCCCCGACCTTTAACCTGAACTCAAACCTTAACGTTGTCATTTTCTCTAAACATATAAGGCGTTAGAGGGTTAAAGTTAGCAGGATACTTGATTTTGACGTGAGCCTTCAAGTCACGACGATCAAAGCAGTCAGATACATTGATAAAGAACAAAATAAAGATAATCATTTGTTGCAGAGATTACTGTTGTGCAACCTTTTAACCTTGACTCAGTCACACTCTTCAAACTAAAGAAGACTCTCACTCTCCACTGAAACTTTAACGTTGTCATTTTCTCAAAAAAACATAAGATGTTAGAGGGTTAAAGTTAGCAGGATACTTGATTTTGACGTGAGCCTTCAAGTCATGGCGATCAAAGCAGTCAGATACATCGGTAAGGAACAAAAGAAAGAAAATCATTTGTTGCAGAGATTACTGTAACTGTTGTGTTGTACCGAGTAGGAGATACATACTGGAAAGAAGACTCTCCATTAGATATACAAAAACGCTCTTTAAAAAAAAGAAACACAAGACTTCAGGTGTGTACAAATAGGTACATTTTAACGTCGTCAACTTATATTTTCTGTAACAAATGGATGTACCGAGTGTGTGCGTTGACGGCCCGGTTGTTTAGCTTTATTTGCGCCTTTGAGTAACGGTTGTTCGTGTTCAGTTGCACATCATCTCTGCGCATAACTTCCGGCAACAAGGCCTAGGCCTAGAGTCCATGCCTTACCTCATAATCAAGACGACGTACTTAACATTTAGCCCACATTCATTTCAGTCTTGAAAAAAAATATACGGAAAATCCAGGGTTCGTCGATTTCACTGCCTTCGACGTACGAATCCTTTGTTAGGCCTAGACGATTGATCACCATGAGCAAAGACTGTACAGGGGAAGATAAACATGGATGAGCTTGCTGGCTGTGACCTTGACCTTTGCTTTGTGGCAGAGGGGGGGGGGGATTAACGAAACGAAAATAAAATATTAGGACTAATATAAAATATCTTACAGAAATGTAGATGATGTGGAACAAGTTTTCATCGCATGAACAATCAGTTTAAAACAGTAACAGATCACGCAACTTCAATTATTAATTTTCTAAGAGTAAGAGGCTTAGACCCACAGGCAAAGACTAGGCCTACTACAGGTGTCCGTAGACCCCCCTTACCCCGGCGGGGGGTGGGGGGGGGGGGTGGGGGGGGGATTGGTCACTATGTTTTTTTTCTGAAAGCTTGGTCAATATGCTTTTCAATTTTACTTGTTTGCCAAAAATAAAAATAGGGCTCCACTATGTTACATGCGCATACA
>CM065697.1:37895957-37898457 GCA_017654935.2 Phymorhynchus buccinoides
TGCCCAGGGGACATCCCCACTCTCTCTCTCAAACTCTCAAACTACCACTCACAGCTGATTTCCAGATCCGCCCTGGTGACCTTGTGCCCCCCCCCCTTGTTGCTGGCCTTACACGAATGCCACAACCTCAATTGCCCACGCGACATCCCCACTCTCTCTCTCTCTCTCTCTCTCTCTCTCTCTCTCTCTCTCTCACAAACTCTCTAACTACCACTCACAGCTGATCTCCAGATCCGCCCTGGTGACCTTGTGCCCCCCCCCCTTGTTGCTGGCCTTACACGAATGCCACGACCTCAATTGCCCAGGCAACATCCCCACTCTCTCTCACAAACTCTCCAACTACTACTCACAGCTGATTTCCAGATCCGCCCTGGTGACCTTGCTGGCCTTACATGAATACCACAACCTCAACTGCCCATGCGACATCCCCACTCTCTCTCTCAAACTACCACTCACAGCTGATATCCAGATTTCCTTGTTGCTTTGCAGGAGTACGACAACCTCAACTGCCCAGGCGACATCCCCACTCTCTCCCTCAAACTACCACTCACAGCTGATGTCCAGATTTCCTTGTTGCTTTGCAGGAGTACGACAACCTCAACTGCCCATGCGACATCCCCACTCTCTCTCACAAACTCTCCAACTACCACTCACAGCTGATTTCCAGATTGCCTTGCTGCTTTGCAGGAGTACTACTACCACCTCGACTGCCCATGCGACATCCCCACTCACTCTCTCTCTCTCTCTCTCCCTCTCTCTCTCTCTCCCCTCTCTCTCTCTCTCTCTCTCTCTCTTTCTCTCTCTCTCTCTCTCTCTCACTCACAAACTCTCTTCTAACGACCACTCACAGCTGATCTCCAGATCCGCCCTGGTGACCTTGTGCCCCCCCTTGTTGCTGGCCTTGCAGGAGTACTCGTCGGCGTCCTCGCCGTACACGTTGTGCACCACGAGGATGTACTTGTCCCCCTCCTTGCTGATCTCGTACTTGTTGCCGTCGCTCAGCTCCCGAGAGCCCTTGAACCTGCGTTATCATTGTCCTTATGTGCTTTGAAATGTTTCATGGTTTTTTATGTTTCCTAAATTTGTTATGATATTACTACCCCCTACCCCCTTTTCCTCTCCTTTTTTTCATGTTTTTTCAATTTTCTTTCATTTGGATTTGTTCTTATATTTTCGAGGGCATTGTGTAAAAAAGCTTATGCTTATCTATTAACTCTCAATAAACATTCGTATTCGTATTCGTATTCGTATTCCTTATCCGGTCATCATCGCGGTGACGAAATGTTCGAGCCATCATCATCATCATCATGAAACTCGCCTTGGCATGAGGCTGTGTCAGACCAGTTGACGTAAGCTAGAACGCCAAGGCTACATCATAAATGTTGCTATGCTCTGCATGGTTGTGCGAGGATTGTCCTAAGCCATGACAAGCTCCTAGCATAGCATCATCAGTCTTAAATCCTCCAAAGTCGGAGTGTGGCTGCCCACGGGGCTGGGTAACCCAAAACGGTCACATACGCAATGTTCTCATCCCTAGCTATTGCATTTGTACCATAGTGTTCAAGTGCTTCGGCTGTTGAGGTGATCCCGGGAGTCTTTAAGCGAGGTTAATACAACTACAACAATCATCATGGAACTCGTCGTCTTTAGTATGAATATTGTGATGTTCCTCTTCTTCGTCATCATCATAAAAAAATCATCGTCAACGTTGTTATCATTGTCATCATCATTATCGTCATCATTGTTATGATTGTCATCTTCATCATCGTTGCTACTATCAACAGTATTGTTGTGGTATTATTATTATTATTATCATCGTTGTTGGACGTACTAGTCGTTTGCTTGGATCCATAGAACCCGTCATTTTGCTCCATTATTGACCTGATCATAACGTGTCATCATCATCATCATTGTCATCCTCGTCTTTACCGATGTCACCTTCATCAAAATCGTCATTGTTGCCTTCATCGCCATTATCATCATCACCGTCATTATCATTATCAGTAGCATCATCATCAACAGCACCATCACCATCATAAATATCACACAGCCATCATCATCATCATCAACAGTATCCTCATTATCATCATCATCATCACCATCGACCATCGTCGTCGTTATCATCAGTATTGTTGTCGTCAATCGTCATCTGCATCATCATACTTATTACTCTCATCTTTATCGTCATCTGCATCATAATCGTCGTCGGTGAAGTCGTCACTGGCGTCATGCTCGTCTTCGTCGTCTTCGTGTCCTCATCGTCGTCACCCTCGTCGTCGTTATCATCATCATCATCATCATCATCATCATCATCATCATCATCATCATCATCATCATCATTATCATCTTCATAATCATACTGATTGTCATCATCACCATCGGCATCGTCGTCATCATCATCATCATCATCATCATTATCATTATCATCATCGTTATCACCACAATCATTGTTGTTACCATGATCATACACCGTTGTTATCATCATCAACATTGTCCTCTT
>CM065697.1:37900957-37905957 GCA_017654935.2 Phymorhynchus buccinoides
AAGAAGAAGAAGAAGAAGAAGAAGAAGAAGAAGAAGAAGAAGAAGAAGAAGAAGAAGAAGAAGAAGAAGAAGAAGAAGAAGAAGAAGAAGAAGAAGAAGAAGAAGAAGAAGAAGAAGAAGAAGAAGAAGAAGAAGAAGAAGAAGAAGAAGAAGAAGAAGAAGAAGAAGGAGAAGGAGAAGAAGAAGAAGAAGGAGAAAGGGAATGTGAAGGAGGAGGGCAGTAAGAGGAATGAAATAAGACAAGGAAAGAAACAAAGAAGAAGAAGAAGAAGAAGAAGAAGAAGAAGAAGAAGAAGAAGAAGAAGAGAAGGAGAAGAAGAAGAAGAAGAAGAAGAAGAAGAAGAAGAAGAAGAAGAAGAAGAAGAAGAAGAAGAAAGAAGAAGAAGAAGAAGAAGAAGAAGAAGAAGAAGAAGAAGAAGAAGAAGAAGAAGAAGAAGAAGAAGAAGAAGAAGAAGAAGAAGAAGAAGAAGAAGAAGAAGAAGAAGAAGGAGAAGAAGAAGAAGAAGAAGAAGAAGAAGAAGAAGAAGAAGAAGAAGAAGAAGAAGAAGAAGAAGAAGAAGAAGAAGAAGAAGAAGAAGAAGAAGAAGAAGAAGAAGAAGAAGAAGAAGAAGAAGAAGAAGAAGAAAAAAGAAGAAGAAGAAGAAGAAGGAGAAGAAGAAGAAGAAGAAGAAGAAGAAGAAAGAGGGAAAAACAACATAATTATATATCATAATAGCGTCATGAAGTGCTGCATGTCAGGCCTGAAGGAGAGAGGCCAAATCTGGAAAGCTCGCGAAAAAACAACCACCAAACCACTACGCATTAGTTGGTGTCTTCTGCCTTGTATATGATATTATAAACGATCAAGAATTGAAGAAGAAAAAAAAAAAAAACACCATTAAACTTCCCCCCTATGTATATTATAGTTTGCCCCAATAGCCCCCCCCCCCCCCCCCCCCCCCCCCCCCCCGTGTCCAATGTATGTGTTTGTGAACCTAAGAAACAAACTCAATTATTTATGATATATGACATAAGATGAAAGAAAAATGGTAGACCTACGCACACGCACACAAACGTTTGGAACCTCATTTCTTGTTCTTGTTCTTGTTCTTCTTCTGCGTTGACAGGCCATAATATGGCCATAATGGGTAAGGTACATGTGTGTCCGGTTTTCAGTTTTCACTGGTCTCCCCGCTGCGTACAGCCGACACATTCCGATTTCGGTGGAGCTCAAAGGAGAACATTTATAAGTCAGAAAGATAGTAGATGACAGAAAGCAAAGGGACAAGGCAGAGTCAAAGAGAGTGACAGATTAGAGGAAGTTACAAGCACAGAACTTCCAGAAGGCGGGGGAACCATGTCTACGAAAGACCCCCCCCCCCCCCCCCCCAGTATCCCCACGGGGAGAGACTCGTGGATTCGTGGAAGGGACGGAGTCGTCCAGCTCCCCGTATGGAGGCACGAGACATCCACCCACTGCCCCGGGGACTCTCATTGAAAGACCACCCCCACCCACAAATAAAAACAAGACAAAACAGAAAACATCGTTGACAACAAAAAAACACACACACACACAAAAACCCTTACCATTCGGATCCTTAACCTTCACGCTGTTGGAAGCCGTGGAAGGCTTACTCAACCCCGCCTCGTTCTCCGCGAAGACCCTGAACTCGTAGCGCTTGTCCTCGATCAGGTTGGGGATGTTGAAGATGTTGGTGGTGCAAGGGTTGTTGGCGTTGACCCGGTGCCACTGGTCCGTGCCGTGCTCTCTCTTCTCCACCCAGTAACCCGTGATGCGGCCCCCGCCGTCCGACTTGGGCTTCTCCCAGGTCAGTGAGACGAAGTCCCCTCCCACCTCTTCCACTTCTGGCAGTCCTGGGGCCTCTGGGGCGTCTGCGGGAGAACAGAGAGAGAGGGGGGGTGAGTTAATGGGAAATTAAGGAAGAGAACTCGGAACTCGGAACTTTTAATTGTGAGGCCAACGACCTGTACACATGCCCAAAATAATACAAAGAATATGAATCGAATAACAACAACTGAACTAACAAAGAAACTAAAGTATGATTATGTATTCACTGAGCTAGCAATTGTTCACGTCATTTTAGAACATAGAAACTAAACATTGCAACGTCTCTCAAAGAGTTAGTATCTTCAAGCGGAAACAAAAAAAACAAATGGCTTGTTGATTTGGATTTAGACAATGTTTCAGAATGTATTTATCTCTTAGAGACTGATAATAAAGAAACTGAGATAACTGATAAAGTAAGAGAGAGAGAGAGAGAGAGAGAGAGAGAGAGAGAGAGAGAGAGAGAGAGAGAGAGAGAGAGAGAGAGAGAGAGAGAGAGAGAGAGAGAGAGAGAGAGAGAGAGAGAGAGAGAGAGAGAGAGAGAGAGAGAGAGAGAGAGAGAGAGAGAGAGAGAGAGAGAGAGAGAGAGAGAGAGAGAGAGAGAGAGAGAGAGAACTCGAACTGTTTAATGAGGATAAACTGAGTAAGCATAAATAACTGCTTCTTTTCATCAGGTCCTCTAAAATAATAACATGAAGTGAATAAATAAATAAATTACAAAGCAAATTCAAATGGTTCAAAAGTAAACCATGTAACAATCAAATGTAACAAATCTACAGAACAGGGGGAGGGGGGGAGAGAGAGAGAGAGAGAGAGAGAGAGAGAGAGAGAGAGAGAGAGAGAGAGAGAGAGAGAGAGAGTCTCTCCTCCCAATGTTTCTACTTCTGGCATGCCTGGAGTCTCTGGAGCGTCTGTGTTCTAAAAGGGAGGAAGGGTGTGAATTAGTGAGTGAAGAGAGGCACACACACACACACACACACACACACACACACACACACACACACACACACACACACACACACACACACACGCAGACATAGACACAGACATAGACACACCCACACTTACATACACACACACACACACATTTGATTTACAACGTTGCCATGTATGTATCAAGATGTGTATCTATTATAGAGAGAAAGCTCACCTCTCAAATGCTACATAATGCAGCAAATTGTTTACAAAAGTTCATATGGGCCAAAAGGCCTTCAAAAACTGAATAAAATATATTGTTATTGTTATTGTTGTTGATAAATTGTTACACACACATACAACTTACCGAAGGGCATTTTAGCTACAATAGCGCTATCCACTTCCAGGAAATCCCCTGTACCATTCTCGTTGTTGGCAGCCACTCTGAACAGATACTGATGGTCTTCGTACAGACCCTGGACATCACAGCTCATGTCCTGAGAACAATAGAAAAAACAATACATTGATAATGAGCGGCTTAGCTGGCTGTTTAGACCGCCAGGTGGCATAACGCTCGAGTGGGGCTAATCCTCTCTATATTCGTAGTTGGGAATAAAGAGAAAGAGAGAGAGAGAGAGAGAGAGAGAGAGAGAGAGAAAGAGAGAGAGAGAGAGAGAGAGAGAGAGAGAGAGAGAGAGAGAGAGAGAGAGAGAGAGAGAGAGAGAGAGAGAGAGAGAGAGAGAGAGAGAGGGGGAGGAGTCCCCCCCTCTCTCTCTCTTTCTCTACCCCCAACTAAAGATATCGCGAGATAAGCCCCTATTGAGTTGGTTGCCACCTGGCGGTCAAATTGGCGAGCTAGGTTGACCATTGCATTTCATTATTTGCCTATCGTTTGATAGTACAAAGTCCTCTATATCAGTCTCATTGATTGGGTCCACTCTATGTAGGTATTAAAATGGTCAGCTTGCAGACACTGGACATCATAGCTCGTGTCCTGAGAAAACAAAAAACCCAGCAGAAATTGCTTCAAGGGAAGTAAATTTGTGTGCACACCGTACCTTGGTCACTTCTAAACTCGCTTCGCTCCCTTAGACCACAATTTTGCCTCTGACTTTGCTTTTGTAGTGGTTTGTTGTGGAAGAAATCAAGTCTGTTATATAAAAAAAAGTCTGATCTACCACTTGGCAAAAAAACCCCGCAAAATAAACTTACAAAGCATGTAATGAAAAGCGGTAGACAATTTTGTTTTCTTCCGACGTTTGATGTTTTCCATCCCTCCAAAGTTCCTAGATTTCTCTGTTGGGGGCTACTTATATATCATCAGATACTGATAGTAACATGCGAGCTGTACAACAGATGATTTTCTACAGTAATGGAAAATCATGGCACAGTTTAGTCTCTCGTGGAAGACTATGACTCTCGAACGAGAGGGGCCTTTGCACCGGCTCTAGTGCTGCAGCCAAAAGGGATTGGGCTGGCCTCTGGGGGACCTTCCTCAGCGCCAGCTGTGTCCTCAAATCCCTTTGGCCGAAGAGAGTGGGGATGTACCCTGGGCAAGGCATCTCCGCTATAAACAAATATCGCCCAGCTCGCCAGAACAATATCTGCCCCCTCTGCTATCTGGCAGTCATTGTCGGAAACGACAGACTAGCATACAACTGATAGTCAACTGGACATCACAGCTGACGTTCTAAATCGGCCAAAAAAAACCCAGCGGAAAATAAACCTACAAAGCACGTGATGAAAAGCAGTAGACAATTTTGTTTTTTCCCAACGTTTGTTGTTTTCCATTTCCTTGAAATTTCATAGATTTCTCTGAAATTATGCTTGGATCAGAGAAAAATTCCCCCATCTATTCTAACCATACTCACCAGCACTCAAAACAATAGCATAAAACATCATCAGTTGGAAACCAAATGTCACAGCATAGAAAAACGAAAGTAGCAAAGGACCGCTACTCTGCTTACCCGGAAGCCCGGTTACTCCCCTTAATCTCCAGTTTGTAGGAGATGTTGCCAGTTTCAATGAATCGATTGTTTCTGCCAAAAGCATTCTGTCTGATTTCACCCCCCCCCCCCCCCCCTCCCCCCCACACACGCATCTGATAACTATTTACAACCATTTCAGAGCATATGTCCCAAGTTCTTCCCATTCACAAAGGAAAGTAAATTGTTTTCCACTGGTTGTAATTTAATTTGTGAGTTTGTGAGAAAGACACCAAAGACCCCCCACGCACGTGTCAAAATCAGGGTTTACACGT
>CM065697.1:37913457-37970957 GCA_017654935.2 Phymorhynchus buccinoides
TCGTTGCGCGGCTTGTCCCATTTTAGCTCGGCGTAGTTCCTGCCGATTTTGCTGACGTCTGGCACACTGGGACTGCCCGGTTTGGCTGAAAGAAATCCCAGCAAACAAAAAGGTTCGTGTGTGTTCATGGCCACTGAACCACAGGCATCCCATGTACTAGCAGCCTACAAGCTAGTGTCGCATGCCACCCCCCAAACCCTCATTTTCTGCGTTTATACATATTATACAGTTAATACTCTCTCTCTCTCTCTCTCTCTCTCTCTCTCTCTCTCTCTCTCTCTCTCTCTCTCTCTCTCTCTCTCCCCCCCCCCCCCCCTCTTTCCTGGTATTTACAATTTGATTGCATCCAAAACCACATACTGACGCTGCAAAACATGCACGCACGCACGCGCACGCGCACACGCGCACGCACGCACACGCACACACACGCACACACACACACACACACACACACACACACACACACACACACACACGCACACACACACACACACACATACGCAGCCCCACCCTAGACCCACAATGACAATTAACATACCCCCCATCCCAATACCCACCTTCAAAGTGAACATTGTCATGGGTAACCCCCCAAACAATCTTAGCTTCTGGTCGGGAATATTATATTAAGTGAAAAATAGACACTACAGCTTTGTATTAGGCAACACTGTGCCACTATGCATCGAAATGAATCCTATTAGTCCGGTTTTGTTCTGTGTCCAATCTTATGTCAGTGCAAGTAACGGTTTATAGCCTGAATAATGACAACAATGTCCTCTTTGTGATCATTTAATAAATCTGTGGGGTTTTGTTTTTTAAATGACAGATTCTGATAAAAATAAGGATTAAAAAGGGACATTGGCTGTAGATAAATTTAAAGAAAAGTAGACGTGTCCATTGACTGACTGTATTTAGGTTTAACGTGGACAGCTCCAGAGGTCTCGCTGGGACTGCCCAGCCCTGCGACATTCTTTGCCCGCACACGAAACTCGAATTCTCCATCCTTCTCCAGCCCTTTGACTGCAACAAAGCGATAAACAAACACATTGGAAAAGCGCTTAAAGGGGCACCCTGACGGATGAGTTTTTGCAAGAAACACGTCGAAATCGCAAGAAAGACAGTCTTTTCAAGGATCGGAACACTCACTTTGCTCTGGTTTCCTAGACATTAAACCGTCAAAACGGCGATTCCTCCTTGGTGGAGATGCCTGAGAGAGTAGCCATTTTGGATGGGGTGGGTGGAGGTCACTCATTGTGGTTGAAGCGTGTGTGTTTTTGTAGTGCAGTAAAAAAAACACCACAACAACATTGGAGCTATTTCCTTTGTTGTGAACGAAACTCCTTCAGATAAACTGTATACAGATTTTTTTTACAATAAATAAAAAGGCTTGTAATGCAAACCATTCGTGCAAACGATTTCGTCTAAACGCAGGCGGCCATTAGAAAAGAGACGACACAGGCCTTCTCTTTCACTGAAAGTATTTGACTCCCAGCACCTCCGCCGAGGAGGAATCGCCGATTTGACGGTTTGATTTTTAGGAAACCAGGGCAAATGAGTGTTGCAATCTCTGTAAAGGGTGTTTTCCTGATGATCTCGGCGTGTTTCTTACAAAAACCAAAAACTCATCCGTCAGGGTGCCTCTTTAAGCAAAGGTATTGCATTACTTTTACAGGTCAGTCACACAGAGACTCAGTCTGTGAGATCCGGGTTGCTCCCACCTGGAGACCGCGTCGCAGCTAGAGCTGCGCCACCCATTGTTTTGTATGACCAAAGACACCAGCACAGCAAAAACACAAAAACAAAAACATTTGCACATACAATACTCAAGCCTACACCAAAACAAACACAAGCGCATGCAGAATTAAACACAAGCGGGTAATCCTTCCGCCCTTCTCCCCCCCTGCCCCCCCCCGCCCCCTTCCTCCCCCCCCCCGCCCCCCGCCCCCTCCTCCCCCCCGCCCCCTCCTGGTCATCAACCACACATGGACACACAAAGTCGTATTATCATTACAATCACCATCACACTCAGCTCGTCACAACCCTTTCTAAACACATATGCATGTTCGAACGCACGCATGTACGCGCGCACGCATTTGCCACGTATGGACACAAACATAATACACACACACATGCTCTCTCTCTCGCTCGCTCTCTCTCTCTCTCTCTCTCTCTCTCTCTCTCTCTCTCTCTCTCTCTCTCTCTCTCTCTCTCTCTCTCTCTCTCAGGGCTGAGTGTAAAAAAGCTGTAAATTGCTTATCTCATTACCCTGGGTAAATAAAATTTCGTTTCGTTTCGCTTCGTTTCGTCTCTCTCTCTCTCTCTCTCTCTCTCTCTCTCTCTCTCTCTCTCTCTCTCTCTCTCTCTCTCTCTCTCTCTCTCTCTCTCTCTCTCTCTCTCTCTCTCTCTCTCTCTCTCTCTCTTTCTCTCTCTCTTTCTCTCTCTCTATCGCTCTCTCTCTTTCAGGGCTGAGTGTAACAAAAGCTGTAAATTGCTTATCTAATTACCATGGGTAAATAACATTTCGTTTCGTTACTCTCTCTCTCTCTCTCTCTCTCTCTCTCTCTCTCTCTCTCTCTCTCTCTCTCTCTCTCTCTCCATCTCTCTCTCTCTCTCTTTCACACACACACACAGGGCCTACACACACGCAGAGCATCCCTGTAACCGCCACCTCACTACTTTCTTTTGTAAGAGGATACCTGCCCATCTGACGTTCCGCAGTTTTTGAGAAAAATGAATTAAAAAAACCTACTATTACATAAATCAGACTTACGCTTGAACAGTTTTTATAAAGTTACATCGGCAACGATTTGGGTCCACATCCTTTGTCCAAGACTTTGATGGTGGTAGATGGAGAGACCCAGTGTGGGATTTCTTTGGCAACCGGGTATTAAAAAAAAACAAAAACACCCACAAATCCCCGTCAAAATAAGAACCAAAAAAATGACCCTCCGATTTTCAGGCTCCAGCGATCTTTTTGACCTTGACCTTGACCTTGATCGGTATGCCATCATCAGAATGGGCATAAGCCAAAGCACCTTCATACCACGTTTCAACATCCTATGTTGATCGGTGCCCGAGATATGGCTAAAAATAGATTTTCGGTTTTCAAGGTCGTACGTCAAGGTCAAGGTCACGACGGCAAAATGGTTTGCGCTGATCTCTTCCTATTAAGGAGGCACACCTTCACACAGAATTTGACACGATTCGGTCAAGCGGTTCGGGAGATATCCTTGGGACAGACAGAAAACTCCCCCAAAACAACAAAACAAAAAAACCAGACAAACCAGCCCATCGCAAAGTCCGATCACCTTCGGTGACGGACAACAACAAAAAACACCTAACTGCCAAGGTTTGCGATATGCAGTTATCCTATAAGCCGGACGATATTATCGAGAGTTACGTGCATTGAAGGTACCACCATCCTTCTTCTCATGTACAATCAGCAAGATAGCAGCAAACCTGCCTGCTTCCTTCCTTTCTGTGATACCGTAGATGCTTCCTCCCGTGGAGATTACTTAACCCTTTCACCGCCAAAGTCGCATTTTAGCACCACAGTGATTTACCACCTATGTCACTAAAAGGCATCAAATTGGGGTCTATTATCCAAAGACCCTATTGTCTTAGATTTGGGAAGTAAGGATAGACCTTATTTTATACATGTCAGAAGAATCCCCAATACTGCAGATGGATTTTGTTCTCTACCCAGGTAAATCTGATGGGAAATTTTGACTGAAATATGGCTGGCGGTGAAAGGGTTAATAGCAGCTTCTGGTTGATAACCCTAGAAATAACCCCTCTCCCAACTCCCAACCTCAACCCCACCCAATCTTCTTCTTCTTCTTCTTCTTCTTCGATCGCTCAGACAGTTCCCTGTCAATATGAATTGTTCAGAAATAATTAAGGGGAGTAATTTCATGAAGTGTGGGAGTGATCTTGCCTAATTCAATCGGTCAAACTGGGGGAAGTCACTCTACCATCAGCTCTCGTAGCCTATCGACTCGTGTGTTTGAGCAGACATACAGCACTTATAACACCGTGCGTCATTTATATTCTTACGTCACAGTTTGCAAATGTTATCAGTTTGTGGCCACTGGCCACCCACCCCTATATTTTTCTTTATAAAAAATGTTTGCAAGTCGCTGACTCGCATCCTGCGGTTTCAAGCTTCGACGCCATTTTTGTATTGTTGTGTTTGACCGATTAATGGAAGGTAAGCAACCCTAATTTTTTGACGAAGTGCTCTCCCCTAGTTTGTTTTCCCGAAAATTGTCTATTATGAGCGCATTGTCTAAAATGAGCGCAGACTGATCGCGTCGCGCTGCCCGTTACGCGCCTAGTGCACTGTAATAACCCTCACCGGTGATCTTGGTGTCGGAGATGGGCAGGTCGTTGTAGGTCTTCCAGCGGTTGGCGGTGGGGTCCTTGTACTCCACCACGTAGCCCTGGACCTTCTTGCCCCCGTCGCTGTGGGGCTTGTTCCACCTCAGGGTCACCGAGGACTCGTCCACGTCGTCCACCTTCAGTCCGCCCGGGGCGTCAGGGGCAGCTAGTTTTTGGGAGAAGGAAACAGTACAGGGTGGGGCAATGTCAGTGTCGACGAAACGATAGGGAACAATTATTATAGGCAAAGCCTTCAAGGCTCACTCGCTTTGTGGGTTTTGGGTGAAGAGGGTGTAAATGACCCAGCATACCATATCACCTTGGTTTAAACGGGTTTTTTTTTATTCAACAATTTCAAATGATAAACAATAATGAGGTAACAGGGTAACAACAAGCATATAGCTTATAACGTACCCGTACACAATGCATTACATATGATTCAAATGACGGAAGGTGTGTTCTCACCAATTAGACAATATTTGTTTTCAATATTTTGAAACATTATTCACAAACTAACAAACAAAGTGAACAAAATAGAAAACCAGAAACGAAATAAAAGAGTATCACCTTGAGGTATATACACATCTGTATTGTGGTGTCAAGGCTCACTCGCTTTGTGTGGGCTTTTTTGGGTAAAGAGGGTGTATGTCACCCGGCATACTATATCACCTTGAGGTATATACACATTTGTGTTGTGGTGTCAAGGCTCACTCGCTTTATGACTTTTTGGTCAAGAGGGTGTAAATCACCGTGAGGTATATACACATATGTATTGTGGTGTCAAGGCTCACTCGCTTTGTGACTTTTTGGTCAAGAGGGTGTAAATCACCCAGTATACCATCTTATCACCTTGAGGTATATACACATATGTATTGTGGTGTCAAGGCTCACTCGCTTTGTGACTTTTTGGTCAAGAGGGTGTAAATCACCCAGCATACCATCTTATCACCTTGAGGTATATACACATCTGTATTGTGGTGTCAAGGCTCACTCGTTTTGTGTGGTTTTTGTTTGGTCAAGAGGGTGTAAATCACCCAGCATACCATATCACCTTAAGGTATATCCACATCTGTATTGTTAAAAATTCGGGACTTTCTTGGTGTTGCACTGCCTCCGGGCATTGCCTCCAGGATCGTTCCCACCATCTTTTATATACATACTAAAGTCCCTTTATGTGTCTGTTCCAGACCAGAGGACGTTAAGCAGAATTTCATTCGTCACTTTAAGGTAATACACCAACATGCCAACTTTGGGGACCGTAACTGCGAAACTGTGCAGGATGTGGCCAAGATATAAAAAAGAGTACACGTTAAAGGTCAAAGGGCAAGGTTATTGATTGATTTTAATATGTACATGATGTTTCTTGAAAGCTTGCATAAACATCTATATTAAGCGCACAAACGTTTGATCGACGGACGCCTTTGAGATCCCGAGAAAAAGCCAACGTTAAAGTTACCACAGACAAACAAACAGACAGACAGACGCCCGGAAGACGGAAGAAGTATGAGAGCATAGACTCACTTCGTTGACACGAGTGAGCCAAGAAAAGGGGAAATATGTTGCTAAGCACACTCATACATATGCATGCCAATAGTATGCATAGCCATAGCAACACATAGGCCTACACACACACATACACACACACACACACACACAGGATGGCAGGATGGAAAAAAGCTTTGTTAGCTTATTCTTTAACCCTCAATAAAGATGATTTTGACTTGACTTGACTTGACACACACACACACACACACACACGCACGCACGCACGCACGCACGCACGCACGCACGCACGCACGCGCACACACACACACACACACACACACACACACACACACACTCGTTCACATCCTCCACTTTCATCCCCTCTAGAGAGTCAGGGGCAGCTACATAATTCTGAAGATAAAATAGGAGCAAAGTCGGTATAATTATTGAAACAAGGGAAAACGCGCCACCAGAAAGACACCATGCACAATAAATACTGGAATTCTCTTCCAGCACATTTATCAAATTGGCACTAAGCTTAATCAGTTCAAAAACCTCCTCCATAAAGACCCCAAGATTCAACAATTGAAATGTGTGTATGATTAACACATCTAAAAGCGTCCTAGTCATGCCAATCATGACAAATAATACAAATAATCAGAAAGGACACATTAAGAGGCCGCGAGGCCCAGTTGTCCTCATTCTCTGACCTGACCTGACCTGACCACAAACATACGCAGAGACAGACATTATTATCATTTTCTTTTCCAACTTCGCTTCATCCTTTTCTCTTCAGGGCCCACGATCAAGTTGTTGATGGTGGTGGTGGTGTTGATTCCATGGCTGTGAGATAATAGCGTCGCGTTTGTGAGTTGTACATTAAAAACACAAAAACAAAAAACTGAAACAGACTACAACAAACAAACAACTACACGACAAGTGTAAAGTGACGTTATTTTATTCACAAGAGACAAAACAAAACTACTGGATATGTCGGCGAATGCGCCTTTATCGACATAGACAAACAATAAAACAGCAAACAGCAACTATAGCACTGATACAACCAAGTTGAGAAACCAATTTACGCATTGGACTGTAGAGAGGAAGTATTGTTTGTTTTTGTTTTTGATCTTGTTGGTTTTTTGCTCCTTTTGTTGTCTGCTTTTGGCTCCTTTTGCTATATTTGCTGTTTGCTGTTTTCTTGTTTGTCTATGTCGATAAAGGCGCATTCGCCGACATATCCAGTAGTTTTGTTTTGTCTCTTGTGAATAGAATAACGTCACTTTACACTTGTCATGTAGTTAATAATAATATAATAATAATAAATAAAGCTTCTATAGCGCTCTTCGATGATAAAAAATCATCCTCAGAGCGCTTTACAATATTACGAGAGGGAACCCCCCCAAAACAACAACAACAGTTGTTTGTTTGTTGTTTGAATCTCGGTTTCCGCGTCACTTTGCATTGTTGTATTGGTCCATGCCCACTGTCCCATATGGACCGACATGGCCTGAAAGGACTGAGTTAATAAATTATTGTTATTGTTGTTGCCATTGTTGATCAAGTTGTTGACCATAATTATACTGGACATTCGGTCCTTCATCGTTCCTACGATTACATTACCAGGATACAGCCCGTGGCGAAAGTAAGAGCTACAGATTTAATCGATGTGCTGAGCTTGATGGTAGGCCATAAAACAGCGAAGATTGTATAGCCCTACTGCTGCTTATACACTGATTCGAATGCTATCGCTGTCCCACTGGACTCTGCTCTCGTGCATTTTTAAAAGATTGTTGGTACAAATGATATGACCTATGAGGAAAGACTTATTTATCTGCGGATACCTAGCCTAGAGTATAGAAGGCTCAGGGGTGATATGATTGAAGTTTATAAAATATGTCACCATTTATACGATTATTCCACTACTAACAGCCTACTAACTCTTTGTGAGGGTGATAGAACCCGTGGCCATAACTTTAAGCTGTACAAAAAAGATACTAACACCAGACTAGCACAAAACTTTTTTACTAATAGAGTAATAAATGCATGGAATAACCTTCCCGATGAAGCAGTTAATGCAAAGTCATTAAATTCATTCAAAAATATCATAGACAAGTTTTTCCAAAACAAAATGTATTCAGTTAATATACAGATTTAAAGGAATAAAACACAGATGCCTTAGTAGTCATCAGTGAATGAAGCCAAACCAAATAAAAATCAAAAAACATATTTAGAGGGCAAAAGGCTAAACAAAATAGCCTATAGTGCCATTTATGCTATGCTATGCTATGCTATGCTAATAATGGGATTGATTCCACTTTAACCGAGTAACCAGCATAAAGGATGACAAAGGGAGCCTAAACCCCCAGCCGTAATACTAGACAGAAGAACATGCACTGACAGTGTGAAACCTTTGACATTATTATTATTTTCATTCTCATCCGCCACGTTAACTGTGACATGGTAGTAGTGTCGCGGGCTAGTGGCTGGTTGTTGTTTTTTTTTGGGGGGGGGGAGGTTCAAATCCCATCAGAGACCTGAGGGCTCTTTTCGGTCCCGGACCGACTTTACCCAGAATGAGTGTGATATGGACTCAATAGGGCGTTTGCCACGAGTGTTCGTTCACTATACCAGACTACTAATTTGCCCGAGCTCGTTCTGCCCGAGTTGCGCTGACCTCTCTAATTCAACTCTCTAAATTCAACTCAGTGAAATTCAAGGTCACCGGCGCGTGGCAAATGCTCTATTGGAAAACTGAAGCCACGAATTCGAGCTTCATCTACTTAACGTGGTAGTGCTGCTCTAATTTCCCGACCAACACTGCAGGTGTCCGTATCTTTCGGGCCTGGGTGACAACAAATGAACGGAATGCTGAACATGTTTTAGATGAATATAAGCACAGAAAGGGGGAAAATGAGAGTAAAAGAAAATGATAGAGTAGAAGTAGTTACTAGCACAGGACTTGCAGAAGAAGGAGGGACTATTTCAAATAATTTATGCCGAAAGACCTCCAGGTATCATAACGGAAGCACCATTGCCCTGTTAGCCAGCTTAGGCTGTTACCCGCCTCCAGCTGTGGGTACGAAGAGATTGACTTTAAGTCAGGGTTACTGAAAACGTAGGGATTGGGCGTATATACGAATTAGACCCGCTCAAATCACCCCCTGGAATCTCAAACCACGCATGAGATATACCCATTAAAATATCAAGTAGGGGGTGAAACGACGCATTAAAATGATGATTCGTGCATTAACACAGTCATTAGTTTACTAAAAACAAAACGTAGCTTTTTGAGTAAACTAACGACATTGCTCATACTGTATTTCTATCGTCTAGGCTACTGCCATAAGCTGATGCCCTAGATATATAATGCTACAAGATCGTGCAGAAAGCACATTTCTCATTGGCAAACTTCTCAGCATCTAATGAACTCGATTCATGCACTTGACATTCATCTCATCAACACGGCTGTCAAGCGTGTCTTCTAAGCGTGCGCGGTAAGTGGGGTAGTTTGTCATATTTGTGTTTTTGTCTTGACCCTTTAAAATTTGAAACAGGGGGTGAACATACACTGACCCACCACGATTAAGTCCCTTGGTTTTTTTTCTTCTAGGTAGCTGTGACCCACATACAAATGCCCCCAACTTCAAGTTGAGGCTGCTCTTTAAAATTATGTTTCGTTTTCAAATTGGGGGCATTTGTATGGGAGTCAAACCTGTTAAAGACCCACCAGATCACGTGTCAGAATCACGGGTTTCACGCGTTTTCCCTCATAGCTGGTAAGAAATCTTGTTTTGACCAGGTTTGACTCCCATATAAATGCCCCCACATTGAAAACGAAACATCATTTTAAACAGAAGCCTCAATTTCAAGTTGGGGGCATTTGTATGTGGGTCACAGCTACCCAGAAAAAAACCAAAGGGACTTAATCGTGGTGGGTCAGTGGGTCTCTAAGAGAGGGGGAAATCAGGAACCCCGGGCTTTAACCCTTTCACCGCCAATGTCGCATTTATGCACCGCAATGGTTTAACACACCCATGTCACTAAAAGGCATCAAATCAGGACCTGTTATCCAAAGACCCTATTTTCTTAATTTTGGGAGGTAAGAATAGGCGTAACGTTATACATGTCACAGATGAATTCCCAATATTGAAACTATTTATTTTTTTCTCTACCCATTTAAGTTTAAGGGTATTTTTTTTGCTGAAAAAGGGCTGGCGGCGAAAGGGTTAAGTCGATTAAGAGAATGTTCTGATGATTTCCCTGAACGTTTACAGCTCACTTCACTAGATTAAACACGCCCCGTCAAAGTAATACACCTGTAATGGCTGACGAGAGTAAAAGCCAGGCACTGGTGAGGTCTACGCAGTGGTTGGACATTGATTTATTCAGAAGTGGAGATTTTGAGACAACATACCACTGAAAGACCAATGTGTTTTGTGCTGCTTTCAGACAATGTCCGAAAGAAGTGAGTTACGTTTAAGCTGAGAAGGTAGAGGTTTTATTTGTGAAAAGTAAACATTCACGATTTTCGACGTTTTATTTGTGAAAAGTAACCATTCACGATTTTCTCCATTATTATATTTCGCTGTTTTGAATTTGCGTAAGTATTATTCGTTTTTGTCTAAAATAATTGTAGATTTCGTTAAAAAAAAGTGTATCCTTTTGCGTTTGATGTTTACATTTAAGAAAGTGAAGGCTGTACCATGATTCCTGACCATGGTTTGTGAACCTACTTATGAATAAGACACTTGTAGTGATAACAAAGACTTTGACATTGTTTTATGCATATGTTTTTTGTTTCACCCGATTTTGTTTTCTCTCACATTGGATTGATCTGGATTCTGTTATTTTATTGGTAACACTTTCTCTTCTAACCTTTAACCCTTTGAATGCCATCCATTTTTTCAGCTAAAACTTCCCATTAAACTTATTTGGGTAGAGAAAAGATTCTGTCTGCAATATTGGGGATTCCTCTGTGACATGTATAACATAGGGCCTTTCCTTACCTCCCAAACTGAAGAACATAATGTCACTGAATAACATACCGGGTACCCTCATTTGATGCCTTTCAGTGACATGGGTGTTACATCATTGTGGTGCCAAGAGGCGACAGTGGCAATGAAAGGGTTTAATGCACTACACTTTCTTTTATAAGCATGGGTAATAAAAGTTACAGCATTATTATATAAACAGAGTCCCCCACAGCAAATAAATAAGCTTTGATTTTGCTTTGATCAATTTGTTTTAGTTTATTCCTATCGTAAACATTTATATTGGTAATTTTGTGGGTTGCAATCTTTGATTCGCCACCCTCAGCTGTACCGGCAGTTGACATGTTTGCATAGCAAACAGTTGGGCGTAGTGAGAGAGAGAGAGAGAGAGAGAGAGAGAGAGAGAGAGAGAGAGAGAGAGAGAGAGAGAGAGAGAGAGAGGAGAGAGAGAGAGAGAGAGAGAGAGAGAGAGAGAGAGAGAGAGAGATGGAGAGTGATACAGAATAGCGCGTGATAAGCCCCTAACGGTTGAACTGCCCTCTGGCGGTCGATTTATCGTCCTAAGTTGCCCCCATTGACATAATTATAGTGCTTTACAAGCTATATGCTTGTTGCTACCCTGTTACCTCATTATTGTTTATATTTTGTTTTTATTTTGAAATTGTTGAATAAAAAAAAACCCGTTTAAACCAATTATAGTGCTTATATGCAATGCAATCACATTTTTGTCTTTAATATTTAAATGAGTAAAATGCATGTAATGAAATGTGTTTTCGCTGTTCTTTGTTGTTTGTTGTTGTTGTTTTTTTGGGTGGGGATACCGGGGGGGGGGTCTTCCATACAAATAGTTCCTCCACCTTCCGGAAGTTCTGTGCTTGTAACTTCCTCTCTCTCTCTCTCTCTCTCTCTCTCTCTCTCTCTCTCTCTCTCTCTTTGACTCTGCCTTTTTTCTTGCTTTGTGTCATCTACAACCTTTCTGACTTATTGGCCCATTCTCCTGCCTTTTTCTCCCCAAAAAAAATCTTCCATATAGTTTTCTCCTTTGAGCTCCTCAGAAATCAGAATGTGTCGGCTGAAAGCAGCGAGGACACCAGTGAAAACTAGCAAACGGACACGTACGTACATTTTGTGGCCTTTTGGCCTGGGAACGCAGAATAAGAAAAAGAAGGTACGTGTACACTAAAATACAATACTATGAAAATAAAATAATGTGTGTGTGAGTGCGTGCGTGCGTGCGTGCGTGCATGGGTGCGCACGAACTTGTTGTCTGTTGCTATTTTAACTGACCACTTCACGCAACATCTAATATTCCGGAATCTTGTTTTTTGTTTGTTGTTTTTTCGTGTTTTTTTTTTACTTTAGTCTTACGTTATCCTTTTGCAGGTTTCATGCTCGCAGAAACCAATATGGGCAACTCAACTTTCCCTGACCACAGACATCTACGGAGACTAAGCATAATTCTGTGCTTTGTCATGCTGACTCTGGTTGACCTTGACCCCACCAGAGGTCAAAGTTCATTGACCCCAGCCCTCGACAATCAGTCAGCGACAGTGGGCGAAGTGTCGTTGGATCTTCGTTCCAACATGGCGACAGTCACAGAGACAGACCGAGACAACGCGAATGAAAACTCCCCTTCTGACAAAGAATCTATGACTAGTGTATTGCCACGAACTGCTAAACAGGCCAACAATATCTCCATTTCAGTTATGGGCATAAGTATAGAAGCACCACCCACAATGGATCAGATGGGGGAAAAAGAAGATTCAAATGAGCTATGCCTGCATGTTTCCAGCTTCTTTAACAAAACAGCGGGCACCATCGAATGGAAACATGAAAATAGAAAGAGCTGTGAGTCACCGGTGAATTATCAGTGGGTCGTCGAGTTGCCTGAAAACTACGGGTTTGTTGTGAAATTCAATTACGTTTACATACCCAGTTATCATTACCATTTGTTGATTTACAGCAACAGTGTCGGCACGGAATGGGTGAAGCAAAGAAACCTATCTCGCGTGGATCCCATGCTTCACATGAAAGATTGGTCAGGGCGAGACCCGTTGTTTGTGTACCACTCCAAAATCAAACTATCCGTGTTGACCTATTCCGCAGGATATCTGGCCTTCAGCGTCACCTATGAAGGGTTCCCTCTTGAAATGTTGCCCCACAGTTTTGTCATCCGCGGTAGCATCCAAGAAAGCAGAACTGTGTACAGTTGCACTGGCTTTTCGGCACTGCCTGCAGGCATCACGTGCGATGGAATACGTCACTGCATCAACGGAGAGGACGAGATGAACTGTCCGTACCGGGAGCAAGGCTGCGGAGATTGGTACCCTTACCGGGACCAGTGTCTGAAGGTCAGTTTTGTTCTCCAGCTCATCCGGGTTTCTGGTCAGCCTGTGGTCTCCATGCCGGTTCAGGCTGAGGAGCACTGTCGGTCAGAACACGGGGGAACTCTAGCTCTGCTGCCTGATCGAGAAGGACTACACATCGTGGCAGGTTTGGTTCAAGCCGCTGGATTCCTGAACGCTGTTGTGGGCACCAGGAAAGTGAAACCGGTCTCGGGGAGACTGAAGCATCTGTACCGCTACCTGTGGCAGTGGGGGGATGCGGGCAGCGCCGTGGATTTTCAAAACCCGGAGCTGCTGAAGTCGGGAACCTCACTGGACTGTGCAGTGCTGGCCCTGCTGCCAGAAGCCATGCTGGAACCCGTGAAATGCGTTCTCCCGGATCCCCCTCCTCATGGCTTTGTGTGCATGAGACCCAACGCCGCTCATCACAACCACGCAGGGCTTACACTACATAATCTCACTCTGATGGCAGCGACGTCTGCTCTGGAGTCCTTCCCCACCAAGACGTGTGCCGACGGCTCGCTGACTCAACCCTTCTACCCGTGTCAGTGGCCTCAACAGCAAGACTCTACCACTACTGCTCTGTTGTCTCCGAGCAACCTGCCTGTGTTTCAGTGTCGCTATGGCCACGCGGTGCACTACTCCCTCCTCTGTGACGGCAACCAGGATTGCTGGGATGGAACAGACGAGGTGGGTTGTCTCCCTGCCCGGTTCTCTCCCTCGAGGGACTCCACCTTCACCTGTTCCAGTCAGCAGACCATCCCTCTGGCTCAGAGGTGCGACGGAAAGGCGGACTGTTTTGACCGCAGCGATGAAGAGTATTGCTACACGTGTCACTCTGACTTCATTACGTGCTCAAACTACGGCTGCCTCCCCTATCCTTACTCCCAGTTTGTTGCATCGTGTCCACCGGTGCCCATTAGCTCAATTTCAATAAACGCCTACCCAAGGGGAATTGTCTATTTGGATGGTTTTGGAATGTTCACAATGTTCGACAGAACCGGGGACTGCCCTGAAGGTTACTACGAATGCCGCAGTGGAATCTGCATCCCCAGTTTTCTGATCAACAATGGGGAGAGAGACTGCTGGGACGGGGATGATGAAGCGATTCCCGTGGACAATGTTCTGTGTCCTGGCTATTACAGGTGTCAGGGGGTGGGCATCTGTGTCCATCCACGTTCCGTCTGTGACGATGTGTACCACTGCCCCGGTAAAGACGACGAGCGGTTCTGTGGGCTGCAGTGTGACGAGGGCTGTATGTGTGAGGGGCTGGCCTTCACGTGCTCCCTGATGGTCGACCCTCTGCAGCACCTCCAGCTGCGCTACCTGGACCTCAGCCACGCCGTGAACGTCTCCCTGGAGAACGTCCACGTCATGGAGAACCTGGCCTTCCTGAACTTGTCTTTCACTCACATCGGACACGTTGTTCTCCGCGACATGCCGCAGCTCAGGGTGCTGGACCTACGCCGCAATTCCATCACGGGACTGGCTTCGTTGAGCCTGCAAAACTTACCAAGGTTGGTGTATCTCGATCTGTCAGACAACCCTTTCCTGCCAACAATCAACAGTGCATTCGGCAGCTGGGTGGAAGCTGGAGGGTTTCTCCATCTACAAACACTGATCATGATGAACGTCAGTCTTCAAAACATCGAGGAAAACGTCTTGGGGGCTTTGTCCAAGCTGGAGCAATTGGACATCCGTCACAACCCAGTGACTGACATTGGCAGGGACTCTTTGCGGGTTCTGGTGTCTCTGAAAGAGCTCCACACTGACCAATCCAAGCTGTGCTGTGGCTATTTCCTTTCTTCATTGTCAAGATGCTTCGCTCCTGTTGATGAACTGTCCTCCTGCACGGATCTGCTGGGAGAAGATTTCTTCAGGGTCTCTCTCTGGTGTCTCTCTATTACGGCTGTTGTGGGTAACATTGGCGTGTTGCTCTACAGACTGGTCACAGACAGAAACACCAAGTCCTCTTCCCGCTCAGCGCACAGCATTCTGGTCAAGAACCTCTGCACCTCTGATCTCCTGATGGGGGTGTACATGGTGATTATTGGCTCAGCCGACCTCCATTTTCGGGGACATTACGTGGCCAAAGAACACCGGTGGACAGGCAGCGTGGCCTGTCAGCTGGCCGGCTTTCTGTCCCTGGTGTCTAGTGAGGTCTCCACCCTGGTCATCGTCCTCATCACGTTGGAGCGCGTGCTGGTCGTCTGTTTTCCCTTCAGCCCCCACGTGCACATCAGTCACCGGGCAGGCATCGTCCTGTGCTGCGGGATTTGGGTCGTCGGTGTCGCTTTAGCCACTGTACCGCTCATCACAGGCATTGAGTTCTACGGCATGAACGCCATCTGTATTCCTCTGCCCATCACCAGACAGCAGTTCTCTGGACAGGGCTACGCCTTTGCCATCTTCATCATTCTCAACTTTGCTCTCTTCCTGCTGATCGGTCTGGGACAAACGGTAATCTACCACACCATCCGGAACACCAGGCGGGCGGCTAGAAACAACAAGCAAGGCCAGGACTTGGCCATCGCCCGTCGTCTGTTCCTTGTCGTCTTCACGGACTTCTGCTGCTGGTTTCCCATCGGGGTGCTGGGATTGTTAGCCTACAACGGAACGCCCTTGCCGGGCTACGTCAACGTGTGGGCCGCCATCTTCGTCATGCCGCTCAACTCCGCGCTGAACCCGTTCTTCTACACGCTGAACGGAGTGAGGGAGCAGTGGAGGAAGAAGAAGACGGAGCGACAGACGTTGCGGGTGGTGGGTCAGCTGGAGACGGACATCCCGGGCTGGCAGGCGGACAGTGTGAGGAAGGTGCTGAAGGTCTGTCTTCAGAGCAGCGTGGTGGACAGGGAGCACCTGCAACGCTGGGTGGACATCTACTCCAGGCCACTGACCAATGCTGTGTCCAATAGTGCAGGCAGTGAGATGACCACTATTCCGGGTAGTGCGACTTCTGTGGGTCATGACAAACACTGAATGACCATTGGGCACAGCATGGTAGACAGGCACAGACACAGACACGCACGCACGCACGCACGCACGCACACACGCACGCACGCGCGCACACACACACACACACACTACCCACTACAGACACGCACGCATGCACGTACGCACGCATGCACGCACACGCACACGCACACGCACACGCACACACAAACACCCACACGCTACTCACTGTAAGGGTGCTGAGCCACAATAGAAGTGGCCGACTGCAGGGGCTCGCTGGCGCCAAACTCGTTCTCGGCCATGACCCGGAAGTGGTACTCGTGACCTTCGGCTAACCCCATGACCTCGAAGGTCGGGTGTCGGACGAACTTGCTGACGGGCTCCCACTTCCCTGTCTTCAAATCCTGCTTCTCCACCACGTAGTTGGAGATAGGGCTGCCTCCGTCCTCCTGTGCAACAACAAGTCACCAGGCCAAAGATTGAAATAGTGAGGCAAGGGGAGTTACAGAAATATAAAAAAGGGGTGGTGGTGGCGGTGAAGAAAAAGGTATCTATAGAATGGGACAGCAACCTTTACTTCATCTTCTCAAGGGGAGTTAATTTAAAGAGAGTTCTGTACCTTAATATAATTATTTTTTATCAAGGGTAATGTAGAAATACTGAGAGAGAGAGAGAGAGAGAGAGAGAGAGAGAGAGAGAGAGAGAGAGAGAGAGAGAGAGAGAGAGAGAGAGAGAGGTCACGGAGAGAATGAGATGCTTCGTAAAGAAGAAGCATCAAGGGTAATGTAGAAATACTGACTGAGAGAGAGAGGGAGAGAGAAAGAGGGAGAGAGAGAGAGAGAGTGAGAGAGAGAGAGAGAGAGAGAGAGAGAGAGAGAGAGAGAGAGAGAGAGAGATGCATACATACATACAGACAGACAGACAGACAGAGAAAAGAGACAGAACAGACAGATAGGTAGATAGACCAGACGAAAAAGAAATAAACTCCTTTAGACACAGTGTATTCAATGGGTTCCAACTGACCGTGGGAGGGTTCCATTTCAGCACACAGGAATCAGGGGAGATGCTAGAAATCTCCAGAGGACCTTCAGGGGCCGTTGGCGTGTCTGCAAGATCAAAGAAAACAGGAACTATTAAACCCTTTCACCGCCAATCTTAGCACCACAGTGGTTTAATAGCCATGTCACTAAAAGTCATCAAATCAGGACCTGTTATCCGAAGACCCTGTTTTCTTAATTTTGGGAGGTAAGGATAGGCCTAATGTTATATATGTCACAGAGGAATTCGCCATATTGCAGATATTTTAGTTTCTCTACCCAGTTAAGTTTAATGGTATTTTTTGGCTGAAACATGGCTGCCAGCGAAAGGGTTAAGGGACGATCAGAAGACAATCAGAGAGCACTGGTAAAGCGCAAAACAGAGTCTGCGACCATAACGACATCAGAACTCTCAAGTGACAAAAACACTTGACAACAAGAAAGCAAGGACATGCAAACGCCGTACTAATAGACGATTTTCGGAGAAAAAAACCTAGGGGAGAGCACTTCGTGAAAAGTAGAGTTGCTTACCTCCATTACTCGGTTAACTACCATAGCAACAATGCAACAATGGCGTCGAAGCTTGAAACCGCAGGATGCGAGTCAGTGACTTGCAAGCAATGTTTTTAAAGAAAAATCATGAGTGGCCACAAACTGATAAATCTTGCAAAACGTGACGTAAACATATAAATGACATCAATTTTAGAATGACGCACGGTGTTCTGAGTGCTGTATGTCTGCTCAAACACACGAGGCGAGAGCTGGGGATCTACCTGATGGTAGAGTAACTTCCCCGGTTTGACCGATTGAATTAAGCAAGATCACTCCCACACACCATGCTATTACTCCCCTTCATAATTTCCGAACATATGCTACAATTCCTATTGTAGCATATGTCTAGAACACACATAACATTTTTTTCGAAAAGTATGAAGCTTTGGATAATTATGTTCTTGAATCATGTTTTGCTTACTTTCACGTTTTCAGAAAACAAATTAAAATTAAAAAAATATTGCATTTCAACGGCGCCCACAACACCAAAATAAGGACTTTAATTTCTGACATAATTTAGATTCAACTTTGCATCTCCGCTTTTTCCTCATTCTAATAGGATCTCTGAATCGAGTAATATTCCAAAAGTCCGCACCCATTACCTGATTATAAAGGACACATAATTATTTGAGGGAAACAATTGAAGGAAACTTTCTTCCCAATACTAAAGTAGGCCTACTTTCTCATGCAGGAAAAAGGAACCCAAGCGTTAAACTGGATGGGATCTGACGACATGCCGTCACACGCCTATTATTACTTCCCTTTGCGTCTCTCCAATATTACACAAAGAAGATAACTCTGGAGGAAAAAAAATAGGGAAACACAAAGAACAATAACTCTGGGGACAAAAATCAGGGAAAGCGAAGAACGCTAACTCAAGAAACCGCGCCCTATCCCGGAACCGAGTCATTTCCCTTTCCCCTTTCCCTACTCACCATATTTATCTTTGCTGTTTGCTGTTTTCTCGTGTGGTTATGTTGATTAAAAAAAAAAGCGTATGACGCCGAAATATTCAGTTGTTTTGTTGTATTTGGTATTTGGCACTATAGTCACAGAGGCGTCTCTGTGAAATTCGGGCTGCTCCCACCTGGAGAGCGCGTCGCAGCCAGAGACACGCCACCCATTTTTTTAGAATTATTATTGTGTCTCTTGTAAATAAAAATAACGTCACTTCACACCAGTCCTGTTGTGTGCTTGTTTGTTTGTTGTAAATACTGAGAGAGAGAGAGAGAGAGAGAGAGAGAGAGAGAGAGAGAGAGAGAGAGAGAGAGAGAGAGAGAGAGAGAGAGGGGGGGGGGGGGGGTCATGCCCGTTGGTACCTCCTCCTGCCTCAAGCTGGTTGGGTCATGGCCAATGGATGTTGATGGCACTGAATTGCCATTCAGTAACTCTGTCAAATACCTTGGTGTCGCCATAGATCAAAGTCTGACCATGCAGGATCAAATCTCTAGAGTTTGTCGCTCATCATTTTTAGAGTTGAGACGCATTGCTTCCATCAGACGCTTTCTTTCCAAGGACGCAGCTGTCAGGCTTGTCTGTGTCATGGTGATGTCAAGGCTGGATTACTGCAAACTCTGTGTACGCTGGGCTTCCAGCAGAACAGATTGCTCGTTTGCAGAGAGTCCAGAATGGTGCTGCGCGACTTGTCTTGAAGAAGAAGAAGCCGAGCACATCAAGTGATTTTCATTGGCTTCCCGTGCAGTATCGGCTAATTCTTGCTTTCCGTCATTTCAATGAGACTTTCCCACAGTATTTCTCTTCTTCTCTCTGTACCTAGGGGGGCTCTCGGGGGCTCTTCTACACAGAAACTCATGAAAAGCTGGTACACCCTAAGCGGTCCCTGAAATCCGAGAGAGCCTTCAAGAGCACCTGCAATCTGGAACTCCCTGAAATAAAGGAATCAATGCCTTTTAAATGTCAACTCATACCTACCTATTCAAAAAAAGCATGTTTCTGAGATCTCTTGCTTATTCAATTACCCTCCACACCACCAACATATGGTGGTGCTTGATGTGTGCTAGGTTTAGCCCGTGTGTGGTGTGTGTGTGTGTGCTGCCGTGTCGTTATTTATTGTTTATTTATTTATTTATTTATTTATCTGATATTGGTGCTTTATAAATAGAATACTGTTGGGTGAACGAGTTGGTATGAAAAATGATTGAAAGCGCATTGAGTTGTGTAGCAAGAAATGCGCTCCATAAATATTATGATATACAAGAAAATAAAGAACACAGACGCCCATATTCCAGCGAATTTTCAAGTGTCTTACGCGACTTTTCTTCAAGAAGAAGAACTTTTCTTCGAGCACATTTATTCACCCCATTGTGACACTTTTCTTCAGGCCCTATTGTGACACTTCATTGGCTTCCCGTGCAGTATCGGCCCTATGGCAGTTTAAGTTAGCATTTCTTGCTTTCTTCAGTCATTTCAATGAAACTCTCCCACAGTACCTCTCTTCTTCTCTCCGCTCTTCTTCACAGAAACTCAGGAAAACTTCAGGCCCTGGTGACACTTTTCTTCAGGTCCCTGAAATTTGTTGGCCCTATGAGAGCCTTCAGTTTCAGAGCACCTCGCCATATGTGAACTTTACCAGGCTCCCTGAAGACACTCCGGCCCTATGGTGCCTACTTCTTTCTTCTTTTAAATCTCAACTTCAAGACCTACCTCTTCAAAAAAATTGCCTTTTGTCTTCTGTAGATCTCTTCAGGCTTATCGTGAACTGTCAGGCCCTATTACACTTTTCACACCACCAACACATATGGTTGTGTGACACTTTTCTTCAGGCCCTATGTGTTTTCTTCAGGCCCTGTGGTGACACTGGCCTGTCATGACACTGGCCCTATGGTGTTTTCTTCAGTGTGTGTGTTTCTTCAGTGTTGTGACACATTTTCTTCAGGCCCTATTGTTTTTCTTCAGGCCCTATTTGACACTTTTTTCAGGCCCCATTGTGACACTTTTCTTCAGGCCCTATTGGTGACACTTTTCTTCAGCTATTGTGATACTGTTGGCCCTATTGTGAACTTTTTTCAGGCCCTATGAAACACTTTTCTTCAGGCCCTATTGAACTTTTCTTCAGGCCCTATTGTGTTGTTCTTCAGGCCCTATGAACACTGCTTCAGGCTCCATGAACTTTTCTTCAGGCCCTATACACAGGCCCTATTGTGACACTTTTCTTCAGGCCCTATTGTGACACTTTTCTTCAGGCCCTATTGTGACACAGGCCCTATGGTGACACTTTTCTTCAGGCCCTATTGTGACACTTTTAGGCCCTATTGTGACACTTTTCTTCAGGCCCTATGGTGACACATTTCTTCAGGCCCTATATGTGACACGTTTTCTTCAGGCCCTATTGTGACACTTTTCTTCAGGCCCTATTGTGACACTTTTCTTCAGGCCCTATTGTGACACTTTTCTTCAGGCCCTATCGTGACACTTTTCTTCAGGCCCTATTGTGACACGTTTCTTCAGGCCCTATTGTGACACTTTTCTTCAGGCCCTATTGTGACACTTTTCTTCAGGCCCTATTGTGACACTTTTCTTCAGGCCCTATTGTGACACTTTTCTTCAGGCCCTATTGTGACACTTTTCTTCAGGCCCTATTGTGACACTTTTCTTCAGGCCCTATTGTGACACTTTTCTTCAGGCCCTATTGTGACACTTTTCTTCAGGCCCTATCATGACACTTTTCTTCAGGCCCTATCTGACACTTTTCTTCAGGCCCTATTGTGACACTTTTCTTCAGGCCCTATTGTGACACTTTTCTTCAGGCCCTATTGTGACACTTTTCTTCAGGCCCTATTGTGACACTTTTCTTCAGGCCCTATTGTGACACTTTTCTTCAGGCCCTATTGTGACACTTTTCTTCAGGCCCTATTGTGACACTTTTCTTCAGGCCCTATTGTGACACATTTCTTCAGGCCCTATTGTGACACTTTTCTTCAGGCCCTATTGTGACACTTTTCTTCAGGCCCTATTGTGACACTTTTCTTCAGGCCCTATTGTGACACTTTTCTTCAGGCCCTATCGTGACACTTTTCTTCAGGCCCTATTGTGACACTTTTCTTCAGGCCCTATTGTGACACTTTTCTTCAGGCCCTATTGTGACACGTTTCTTCAGGCCCTATTGTGACACTTTTCTTCAGGCCCTATTGTGACACTTTTCTTCAGGCCCTATTGTGACACTTTTCTTCAGGCCCTATTGTGACACTTTTCTTCAGGCCCTATGGTGACACTTTTCTTCAGGCCCTATTGTGACACATTTCTTCAGGCCCTATCATGACACTTTTCTTCAGGCCCTATCATGACACTTTTCTTCAGGCCCTATGGTGACACTTTACTTCAGGCCCTATTGTGACACTTTTCTTCAGGCCCTATGGTGACACTTTTCTTCAGGCCCTATCATGACACTTTTCTTCAGGCCCTATGGTGACACTTTTCTTCAGGCCCTATGGTGACACTTTTCTTCAGGCCCTATGGTGACACTTTTCTTCAGGCCCTATGATGACACTTTTCTTCAGGCCCTATTGTGACACAACGTACTATAAATAATATTATATATTATTATTATTATTATCATTATTGTACGTTCCAGTGACGTTGCAGTCTTGTTTCAGTGTGTGGTTTTTGTCTCCCCCTACTCACCATAGACGATGACGTTGACGGACGCGTTGTCCTGCCCCTTGTCGTTGTGCAGGGTCAGCGTGTAGCGCGCAGTGTCCGCCTTCTCCGCCTTCTTGCACACCAGCAGGACGTGGTCCGCCTGCACCTCCATCACGAAGCGGTCCGAGGGCTGAAGGCTCAAACCTCCCTGTAAAAGGTTGTAAAGAAAATGTATAGGCATGGGATTCCCTCATCTACGGTGTACGAGGCTATACGAGGTTGTAAAGAAGGGGGCAAATGTATATAATTATACTGGTACACAGAAACACACACGCACGCACGCACGCACGCACGCACGCACGTACGCACGCACACGCACGCACGCACACACACACACACACACACACACACACACACACACACACACACACACACACACACACACACACACACACACACACACACACAGCTCTCAGGTCCGCCTGCACCTCCATCACGAAGGGGTCAGCGGGCAGCAGGGTCAAACCTCCCTGTAGGGATTGCAAAGAGAGAGAGCAAAATAGTAGGGATAGGGCTTACATACAGGGGTATGTACAAGTATCCAGTATTATTATTATTAGTATTAATTAAATAAGCGTGCACATACATAAACACGGGCACAGACGCAGACATGCATACACAGGCATGTAGAGGCAGACACATGCATATAACGCACAGAAGCACACACATACACATATACACACACGCGCACACACAGACACAGACACAGACACAGACAAACACACACACACACACACACACACACACACACACACACACACACACACACACACACACACACACACACACACACACACACAAGATAGAGACTAGCATAGACGCAGATGCAGACAAAAACACTGACACGCAACAACAACAACAACAACAACAACAACAACAACAACAACAACAACAACAACAACAACATACAGTATTTATACGGCGCTGAATCTTGATAGAAATCAAATCAAAGCGCACACACACGTTAGCATCCATAACGCATTCAAACAAAAATGCAATACAAAGCGAACACACACGTTCGACATAAATGGTATACAGCAAAAACAGACCTAAAGGCAAGAGAGAGAAGAAGAGAAAGAGAGTGGAACCTCAATGACGGGGGAACAGGTGGGTGTTGAGGTTAGATTTGAAGGCTGAGAGGGTCGGTCGCAGACAAAAACATACACTTGTCACTCACAGACACAGACACAGACGCAGACACAGACACAGACACATACACACACACACACACACACACACACACACACACACACACACACACACACACACACACACACACACAAAGACAAAGAAACACAGTCACAGACATGGACACATACACACAGGCACACGCGCCACAAACACAAATACACACACACACACACACACGCTCTTCAGTCTTCGAAACTCTAGAATTTCAAAGCTTTTTCAGAAAAACAACAACCGTTCAATCTTTTGAAACTGTACAGAGTTCCCCGTTACCTGAGCCCAGGTGGCGGTGGGGATGGGGTTGGCGGTGAATGGAATGTTGATTTTGAACTCCTCCCCCACTTTAGCCTTGATGTCTTTGCCCGCTCCCATCATGTCCCGGCTGATCTTCGGGGCAGCTGGGGGGGTGTAGGGAAAGAAAGAAAGGAAGGGAGAGGGACAAAAATCGGATGTGAGTGACTGATTGTAGTATTCTGCATTGATAATTATGTATATACGTCTGTATTCTGTATTCTGCATCGATAAACAGCAAAGTACAGTATCAATGGGTTGTTATTTGTTGTTGTCGCCGACCTCCTCTCTTTTGTTCATTACCGTCGTTATTATCCTCTTCATTATCATCATCACCATCATCCTTGTCATCACCATCACCATCATCATCATCATGATATTCTTTTTTCCCCACAATTATAATTACCATGATCCTGTTCCTTCCCCCCAATATTATTAGACCTGTCGCCATCATAACGTTTAAATCGACTTGTAACCCGCTGCTCCGTTTTTTCCCCCCTGTTTTCATTTTTAGAATTTGTGTCCATGATGACTTAAGTTACACATTATATATGTGCATTAAATAGAGCGTGCTAAAAGCGGGCATAACAAGTTCTAACCTGTTGCATACTCCTTCTACAGCTACGTTTTTAATGTTTTAAAAACGTTTGTTGAAAGCAACTCACCCGGGGGAGGTGCAGGTTTCAGGATACCCGTTTCATCACTGAAGGGACCCATCCCAGCTTTGTTGATGGCGGCCACACGGAATTCGTAGCCCTTGTCCATCTGGAGGTTCCTCACCGTGTACTCCGTGTCCAGGATGTCTTGGACATTGGCTCTGTAAACCAGGATTGAGCATTTGACTGTGTGTGCTTGTTTGACCATTCATTTTATTCAGATAACTCTTAGTGCCCAGTATGTCTTGGACATTGGCTCTGCAGACCAGGATTTAGCATATGTGTGCTTGTATGACCATGTGCTTAATTCAGATAACGCTAGTGCCCAGGATGTCTTGGATGGACATTGGCTCTGTAAACGAGGATTGAGCATCTGACTGTCTGTGTGTATTTGTTTGACCATGCACTTTATTCAGAAAACTCTTAGTGTTCAGGATGTCTTGGACATTAGCTCTGTAAACTAGGATTGGACATCTGACTGTTTGTGTGTGCTTGTTTGACCATGCACTTTATTCAGAAAACTCTAATGTCCAGGATGTCTTGGACATTGGCTCTGCAAACCAGAATTGAGTATCTGACTGTTTGTGTGTGCTTGTTTTACCATGCACTTCATTCAGATAACTGTTAGTGCCAAGGATGTCTTGGACGTTGGCTCTGCAAACTAGGATTTAGCATATGTGTGCTTGTTTGACCATGTGTTTAATTCAGATAACTCTTAGTGTATAGGATGTCTTGGACATTAGCTCTGTAAAACAGGATTGAGCATCTGATTGTCTGTGAGTGCTTGTTTGACCAAGCACTTCATTCAGATAACTCTAGTATCCAGGATGTCTTGGACATTAGCTCTGCAAGCCAGGATTGAGCATTTGACTGTGTGTACTAGTTTTACCATACACTTTATTCAGATAACTCTTATTGCCCAGTATGTCTTGGAATTCGGCTCTGCAAACCAGGATTTAGCATCTGTGTGCTTGTTTGACCATCTGCTTAATTCAGATAACTCTTAGTGTCCAGGATGTCTGGGACATTAGCTCTGTAAACTAGGATTGGACATCTGACTATTTGTGTGTGCTTGTTTGACCATGTACTTCATTCAGATAACTCTAATGCCCAGGATGTCTTGGACATTGGCTCTGTAAACCAGGATTTAGCATTTGTATGCTTGTTTGAACAAGTGCTTAATTTAGATAACTCTAATGCCCAGGATGTCTTGGACATTGGCTCTGTAAACAGGTTTTAGCAGCTGTGTGCTTGATTGACTATGCACTTTATTCAGATAACTCTAATGCCCAGGATGTCTTGGACATTGGCTCTGCAAAACAGGATTGAGCATCAGTGTGCTTGTTTGACCATGTGCTTAATTCAGATAACGCTAGTGTTCAGGACGTCTTGGACATTGGCTATGTAAACCAGGATTGAGCATGTGACTGTGTGCGCTTGTTTTACCATACACTTTAATCAGATAAATCTAGTGTCCAGGATGTCTTGGACATTGGCTATGTAAACCAGAATCCACTGTCTGATTGTCTGCTTGCTGTTTTGACCATTTACAACTCTTGTGTCCAGAATGTTTTGCACATTGGCTCTCTAAGTATGTTTTGCACATTGGCTCTGTAATCAGAATTCACCGTCTGTTTATCTGTATGCTTGTTTGGCCATCTGCTCGAGAAACCATGATGTTTTGCACGTTGGACCTGCAACCAAAATGTCCCGGTTTTTTGTCTGTGCCCAGGATGTCCTGCACATTGGCTCTGCAAACCAGGATTGAGCATCAGACCGTCTGTGCATGATTGTTTTATCTTGTACTGCATTCATATAACTCTAGTGTCCAGTATGTCTTGGGCGTTGGCTCTGTAACCAGATTTCGGTGTATGTCAGTGTGCGTGTTTGACTGTGTGCTCCAGATAACAGAGGAATCGAATTTATATACCCACACTTTCTTCTCACACCGCACAACGAGTGAGACGTTAAGTTGTGCCCAAGTCAGTTGTTCCGACGAAGTCCACAGAAGTGGACGAAACAATTAGGAAAGATACATGTCATCTGTTTTGCGTTGTGTGAGAAAAAAAAGTGTACTATTATGTAGATTTACAAACACGATGAACTCTTTCAAGGATAAACAGAGGAAACAAATTATATTCTTTAGAATCCTTCTGTCTGTCCATCTGTCACTCACTTCGTCAATTTCTTGTTGGCCTTCTCCTTCTTCTCCAGGACGTATCCCTTGATGGGACTGTCCCGTCTGTTTGTCTTTAGAATCCTTCTGTCTGTCCATCCGTCTTTGTGTATGTCCGTCTGTCACTCACTTCGTCAATTTCTTGTCGGCCTTCTCCTTCTTCTCCAGGACGTATCCCTTGATGGGACTGTCCCGTCTGTTCGTTGTTTGTTTCTCTCTCCTTTCTTTCTCTCTCTCTCTCTCTCTCTCTCTCTCTCTCTCTCTCTCTCTCTCTCTCTCTCTCTCTCTCTCTCTCTCTCTCTCTCTCTCTCTCTCTCTCTCTCTCTCTCTCTCACTCACTTGGTCCATTTCTTGTCGTTCTTCTCCTTCTTCTCCAGCACGTATCCCTTGATGGGCATGCCCCCGTCCTTCCTGGGCGGCTCCCACTGCAGGGTGATGCTGTCCTCCGTGGTAACCAACAGTGTGGGGGTGCCAGGGGCACCTGGGGGATCTGTGCAAGAAGGAAAACCAAACATAGATTAAAAAGAAAAGTGATAATGAATAAGGGTACATTTTATTGGCCTTTCATCAAGCAATAAGTGCTTCACAATTTTGCAGTACTTTAAAAAGGATGGACATTGCTGTCAAAACATAGTCAGACGTAGGTGCATTTGTGTCGCGCTTTTTAGAGAAGAAGAAAAAAGTGATAGTAAATAAAGGTACATTTTACTGGCCTTTCATTAAGCAAAACGAGCTTCACAATTTGCAGTATTCCAACAAGATGGATATCGCCCCCAAAACACACCTAAACATAGCCAGACCACACCACAGAAGCACAGATGTATGCATAAATAAGATTGATATGTATACATATACATGCACGACACGCTCACTAAACCATGCGCAGCTATACATGCGGACACTATGAAGATGACGACAATGATGACGATGGTGGTGGTGGTAATAGTGACGATGATGATGAGAATACTGATGATGATCACAACGACGACAAGAACAATCATGACAACTACAACAGTAGCAAACGACGATAACAATGATTGACTTGATCAAGATTCAGTTACACCAACCTGCTAAAGGACACAACACATATGCCGACTTGGACACACAACAAACAAACCACAAAGCAATAAATAATAATATGCTATGGATCTTATCATACTCAATTATCAATAAATTGTAGTATTGATGAACTGTGAAACCATTTTTTGTTTGAGCATAGAGTGATAAAATCACATTCTGTATTTCTTGTGTGAACTTCTTAAATTTGAAACCATACGTTTTATCAATTAATTTTAATAATCATAACCTTCATTGAACTGCGTTGAATCCTAGAGAGAGAGAGAGAGAGAGAGAGAGAGAGAGAGAGAGAGAGAGAGAGAGAGGAGAGAGAGAGAGGGAGAGAGAGAGAGAGGAGAGAGGGGCAGGGCAAAATGGGAACAGGGCGAAACGAAACAGGTCGAAAAGACACTGCAGTAATAGTTGTTGGTGAAATAGAACAGGGCGACACAGGATGTTCCCGTAAGGCCGGGTTCACATTAGACGCGTAAGTTCCGTACGGTAAACCCTAAATAAGTGGAAGAAAGAAGGATACAAGTTTACGCATATAGGGGAAATTCGGACACGTGCGCAAATCTTTTCCCTTCTTTTGTTTCACTTATTTATGGATTATTGCGCGCGGGTTTCCGCATGGAATATCCGCGTATGTGTGTACACGGCCTAATACTACTACCTTCTGGCTTTGAACCCTAGTAGTTTTGTAAGCACTGACCGTAGGGCAGTTTGGACAGGATGGCCTCGCTGGTCTCCAGAGGTTCGCTGACGCCCTGGGCGTTCTCCGCGGACACCCGGAACTCGTACTTGGTGCCTGGCTCCAGGTTCCGCACCTGTTTTCAACACGACGCAGGGTAGAACAAGAATGAATGAAATACCCCGCTTCTGTTTCCAACATATTGCTGGTATGATGTCACCTGTCATCATTAGGGTATTTATTAGGGGTATTAGAGTATTTTATAGTCACAGAGGCGTCTCTGTGAAATTCGGGTTGCTCCCACCTGGAGAGCGCGTCGCAGCCAGAGGCGCGCCACACTTCTTTTTTTTACATGCGATTTTTGTGTGACTGATGAGGAAGGAAGGGGGGGGGGGGTGGGGGGTGGGGGGTGTTAAATGTTGACCAAATGACAACTTTTTCGTTGCGACTGGGTTTAACGTGTGCTAAGTGCATGGGCACACGGGACCTCGGTTTATCGTCTCATCCGAAAGACTCCACGTTCAGACCGTTAATGCCTAGTGTAAAGTGAGAGGGAACATCACCTGTACCCAGGTTGGAACTCCGGTTTACTTGACACGAGGCGAACGCGCTACCACTGTGCCACTCTACAGGGTAGAAAAGAACGAATAAACTACCGCTTCTGTTTCCAAGACAGTAGGGACCAACGGAAAAATGAGAGCCGCCATCTTGGGATAAATCTAAGTGGTGAACCAGCTGGATGCGACGCCATGTTTATGTCAAGATGGCGGCTGGGTCTCTCTTACGTCATTGTTTGAAAAAGGAACATGGCGACAACCGGTCCCAAGCCATAGGTGAATGCACAGAGGGATAACACGTTTGTTAAGTCCTCTCGCGGACTTTTGGTCCTTTGTGCACATTAGTGTAACATGACTCTGTTTCTTCATTTCTTGTACTTATTGCAAGTATTTATTTCATTAGTCGCCATGTTACATTACCACACAAATAGCTCGGATATGAAGGAAGGAAATTTCGGTTTTGTGAGTCTTCCTTGGCAGAGGATTGCACTGGCGGTTCAAAATTCAGGATCTGAATAGGTTGTGACATGATGATCAAGAATATAATACGGTTATGGGATACCCTAGGCTTATTGTAGATCATGGCATCCACGAGAGGACAAATAATCACGAAAGGACTTAACAAACGTTGCATTGAGTATATTTGGACATTCATTTGTTTCTGAGTGACAAATATCCTATGTATAATGGAACAAGCGCGGATTCGCAATCGTTTGTGGCAGCGGTCTATTTTTACCACTCCAATCATTACATACACTGAGTCGCCTCCCCTGGCTTTTCAATAATTTTAATCTGTAAACCAGAATGCTATCTCTGCACCATTTCGTAACTTTTTATATCTTTTGGAAAACATTTAACTCTATTTATCCTACTTATGCTCATCGAAAGAAGCACCGCATACTCGTCGTGTCTGTTGCAGTGTCTGTATTACGCATGTTTATTATTTTGTACGCTTTCAAATGAAGATTCATGTGCTCTGTTCAGTATACAATTCTTTCCATACCTAAGGACTGTAGATATGACAACTGAAATGTTACTCTTTGCCCAAGTATTTTTTTTTTCTTTTACAATATGTGCGACAATCTTGTCAATATGTGGGACAATTTTGGACCGACAGACCGACAGACAGACAGACAGACAGACCGACAAAGTGAGTTATAGGTTTGTGGCTTGAGCCACACACAAAAAAAGCACAACTGAGTAAGGCTATTACGAAGAGCAAGAGAACCCCAAAAACAGACACACATGTGTGTCTGTAGTAGGGACCAACAGTAAATTGAGAGATGTACAATAAATTGTTTATGCCTTGGTGCGTTCGGGTCAAAATCATGGGGATCAGTGTGTTCTGGGGAGCTGTCGGTGGACGGTCGTGGTGGCGCCCTCATAGGAGGACCTCACTTAACGCTGGCTCCGCGACTAAGAGAATAGTGTCGTCAGTAGGGGGCTTAGTAGGTGGTGTCCTGAACAGGCTCTACTGAACTCCACCGAAGTGACTCAGCAGCAGTGCAGTGTCGCCTCGGTTGGTTGCCTCCTGACGGTCTACCATAGATTCGCTCCCCTTGGACTGCTGGTCTCGGATTCTGCGACCTGAACAAGCCGGGGTGTAGCTGCGAATTGGGATTCGCAACGCCACTGTATGTAGAAGATGGGACAGCAAAAAAAAAGTTTTTCTACGGTTTTGGAAAATCATGATACAGCATAGTCGTTCGCAGACGATTACGACTCTCAAACTTGGAGGTATTTACTTTGGCCCTAGTACTGCAGCCAAGGGAATTGTTGGCCTTTGGGGACCTTCCCCAACGCCAGCTGTCCTCTCAATACCTTTTGGCTGAAATAATGGGGATGTTCCCTAGGCAAGGCATCTCCACTATAAACAAATTTTAGCCCAGCCCGCCGGAATAGTAGCTGCCCTTTCTGCTGTCTGGCAGTCATTGTCAGAAACGACAGACAGGCATGTGTGTGTGTGTGTGTGTGTGTGTGTGTGTGTGTGTGTGTGTGTGTGTGTGTGTGTGTGTGTGTGTGCGTGTGTGTGTGTGTGTGTGTGTGTGTGTGTGTGTGTGTGTGTGTGTGTGTGTGTGTGTGTGTGTCAAGTCAAGTCAAAATTTTATTTAGAGAAGAACATTGAATAAGCAAACATACATGCTTTTTTTTCATCAAGCCATCTAACAATCTTCTTTTTAATTTGTGTGTTGTTGTGGTTGCTAAGCGCATAGAGCTCGACATTTGATGGAGGAGTGCGCTATGTAAATGCTTCACTATTATTATTAGTAGTATTATTATTATTATTATTATTATTATATGTGGCCCAGCACCACGAAAGGGACATTAAGTGTCAAACTGACAATTCTGAGAAAATTATATATTTGAAAGCTTTAGACAATTCTCTTTCTAATGATACAATAACCATTCTTGTATCTGTTTCCGTTCCAGAATTAATAATTATGAGCCGTTAAATTTAGTAGGGTGACCGTCAGCCATTTTGAGAAAACAGTCTAAAGTCTAGCCTATCTGAAGAAAATCCATTGACCTGCTCGTTTTAAAGCACTTATAAGATCCTTTTAGAGACCATATTAAAGATTGTCCCTTTATAAATATGAACGATAATATGTTAGAGAACACGAAAATACCCATAACTCAAAATTGACCCCCAAAAATCAGGTTTGTTACTTTCCAAGCCTTTTGTGAGAAACTAGCCCAGCGACGTAATGTCCCTTTCGTGGTGTTAGGTCACATATACAAACCTTTGTCCATCAACTCCATAGCATCATCATCATCATCATACTCATCCGCCTCATTCCCATCAATCATTAAAAAGAAAAATGTCTCAAATTCTGTGGCTTTGCAAGCCCTGCTCTCATGGTGACCTCAGTTTCGGTTTACGATCCAGTCTTGGTGCGTTCGGGTCAAAGTCATGGGGATCAGTGTGTTCTGGGGAGCTGTCGGTGGACGGCCGTGGTGGCGCCCTCAGAGGAGGACCTCACTCACGCTGGCTCCGCGACTAAGATAATGTTGTCGTCAGTAGGGGGCTTAGTAGGTGGTGTCCTGAACAGGCTCTACTGAACTCCACCGAAGTGACTCAGCAGCAGTGCAGTGTCTCCTTGGTTGGTTGCCTCCTGACGGCCTACCATAGATTAGCTCCCCTTGGACTGCTGGTCTCGGATTATATGACCTGAACGTGCTGAGGTGTGGCTGCGAGTTGGGACTCGGAATGAGCGGCGTGGGAGCAACGCCACTGTACGGCCAAAAACGATGGGACAGCAAAAAAAACCCCACAAAAAAACCTGTGTTCCATCTAACTAGAGTCCAGTTCAGCTGACCTGGCACTGGGGACCGTGGCAGAAGCTGGACACCTTGGTCCACTTGGGATGTCCGGCCTTCCTCTTCTCCACGATGTAGTTGTTGACCGGCTCCCCGCCGTCGTCCTTGGGCGGCTGCCAGGTCAAGGTCATCGACTCCCCGTCCATCTCGCTGGCTTCAATGGGGCCCTCCGGAGCATGGGGCTTATCTGGTGAAATCCAGGTGCTAACATTGTGAAATCCAGGTGCTACATTGTTAAATCCAGGTGCTAACATTGTGAAATCCAGGTGCTACCATTGTTAAATCCAGGTGCTACCATTGTTAAATCCAGGTGCTACATTGTTACATCCAGGTGCTACCATTGTTAAATCCAGGTGCTACATTGCTAAATCCAGGTGCTAACATTGTTAAATCCAGGTGCTACATTGCTAAATCCAGGTGCTACATTGTTAAATCCAGGTGCTAACATTGTTAAATCCAGGTGCTACATTGTTAAATCCAGGTGCAACATTGTTAAATCCAGGTGCTAACATTGTTAAATCCAGGTGCTAACATTGTTAAATCCAGGTGCTAACATTGTTAAATCCAGGTGCTAACATTGTTAAATCCAGGTGCTACATTGTTAAATCCAGGTGCTAACATTGTTAAATCCAGGTGCTAACATTGTTAAATCCAGGTGCTAACATTGTTAAATCCAGGTGCTAACATTGTTAAATCCAGGTGCTAACATTGTTAAATCCAGGTGCTAACATTGTTAAATCCAGGTGCTAACATTGTTAAATCCAGGTGCTAACATTGTTAAATCCAGGTGCTAACATTGTTAAATCCAGGTGCTAACATTGTTAAATCCAGGTGCTAACATTGTTAAATCCAGGTGCTACATTGTTAAATCGAGGTGCTAACATTGTTAATTCTTTTCTGACATCAGTTCTGACAATTGTCTTTGAACGTACCAAAATGTTAATATGCATAAAACCGTCTGTGGATAAAGGAGATATGTTTATTCTAAATTATACTTAATATTTAGATTATTAATTATGATACTAAGGTTGAAAAATAAAGGGTAAAGGCAAAGGTACCTTTGAGCTGTGAACTTCAACGTTAATATATAATAAATTATATAATAATAATATATGAATATTATATTATATCCAGGGGTAATGTCCCCCTGCAGCTGAAAAAAAAAGATATTTATGAAGGTATTTTAGTTGGCTTTTTCCACAATTTATACAAATGCTTATCTTAAAGTGTTTGAAAAATACAGTAGACACACAAAGATCTTGTTTGACGAATCTAAAGAAAAGGAACTTCCTTTTCTGGCAAAATTCAAAAACAGCAAATCCTTGTATACCAGGAAAAGTTGCACCCATGTATTCATTTATCTTTTACAGATATGTTGCTAAGGCGGGCGTGGCCGCATACCTGGATCCCATCAGCACCTTCAGTGTTTCTGATTCTTTCGTATTCATTCAGAAACCCAATTTGCTCAGGATTCAAAGCAGTTGACTTTAATTCAGCCCCTTACCTTTCTGTCCATTCCCCTAGTAGGGATTCTCTGTCTTGGTGCCACTCTGTCATTTTGTCTGTCGGTTTGTCTCTCTCTCACTCTCTTTCAATCAAATACATACGCACGCGCACGCACACACACATAGCACCTTACCCAGCACGTTGACATTAACGTTGGCTGACTCTGCTCCGGAGTCGTTGCGCAGGGTGACGGTGTATTTACCGGCGTCTTCCCTCTTGGCCTTGGTCACTTCCAGACCCACTTCAGTGTCCAACAGCTGACCACAACAGCGACCACAGAATCATGATCATCATCGTCGTCGTCATTGCTGTCGTCATCGTCACTGTTATTCCTTTCGCCGTTACCATCATCATTATCGTCATAATACTCAGTATGGACATCATTGATGTCATCATCATTATGTCGTCGTCATCATGTTATCCCTTCCCTTTCGCCTTTAACATCATCATTATCGTCATAATAATCAGTATGAACATCATTGATGTCAATGTCGTCATCATCGTCGTCATCATTTTTGCCATCGTTGTCATTGTCATCATAACCATCATCGTCGTCATCATCATCATCATCAGCATCATCGTCATCATCATTATATCTCACACGCACAAACGCACGCACGCGCACACACACACACACAACACACACGCGCGCACGCACGCGCACGCACGCACACACACACACACACACACACACCACACACACACACACACACACACACACACACACACGCACACGCGCGCACGCACACACACACACACACACACACACACGCGCACACGCACACACATTGTAACTTCCTCTAATCTGTCACTCTCTTTGACTCTGCCTTTTCCCCTTGTTTTCTGTCGTGGACTATCTGTTTGACGTACCGGCCCATTCTCCTGCCTTATTTTGCTAAATCCGAAATCGGAATGTGTCGGCTGTATGCAGCGGGGAGACCAGTTTAAAAAAACACCTGAAACCCGGACACATAGACCTACGTACCTTACCCATTATGGCCTGGGGATGCGAAAGAAAAAGAAGAAGAAAAAAAAAGAAGGCCTATACAGACCCAATTCTTGGTTCCTCTACGGCCGTTTTCGCAAATTAATTGTCTGGTTCTGAGACAGGCGCTTATCACTCTATCGTTAAAAATGTGGGACTTTCCTGGAGTTGCACTGCCTCCGGGCGTTGCCTCTAAGATCGTTCTCACTATCATTATAATTATCTACTAATGTCCCAAATGTGTCTGTTTCAGACCGGAGGACGTTAAACGGATTTTCATCATCAGGCGCTTATAAGATAAATCCTATTGACGTGAATATTGATTTGCTTCAGACCTACCTTTTGGGCAATGTGGGCAGACTTGGCCACTTCCGCTTCGTTGAGTTCCCACTTGGCCGTGGGTTTGGGGACCCCGCTGAACGGGATGGCGATCTTGAAGTCTTGGCCAGCCTTGACCGTGATGTCCTTCACCTTGGACATGTCTAGCTTCGGCCTCTCTGTGAAGCAGAAATGTAGTGGTCAGTTTTAAAGAAAACAAAACGTGACCGTGTAAAATTGTGAGCGAGGGTAAGAAAGAGAGAAAGAGAGGGGCAGGAAGAGGAGAAGGAGAAGGAGGGAGAGAGAGAGCGAGAGAGAGAGAACTCAAACTCAAAAAACGTTTCAATGATTAGGCCATCTGCCCGTATAAAAAAGGGAGACAAAGGGGAAGGGGTACCGGCGAAAATGCAATGTGGGTATAAAAAAGAAATGACTGAAGCACAGACCAATTCTTGGTTCCTCTACGGCCGTTTTCGCAAATTAATTGTCTGGTTCTGAGACAGGCGCTTATCACTCTATCGTTAAAAATGTGGGACTTTCCTGGAGTTGCACTGCCTCCGGGCGTTACCTCTAAGTTCGTTCTCACTATCATTATAATTATCTACTAATGTCCCAAATGTGTCTGTTTCAGACCGGAGGACGTTTTGATAAACGGATTTTCATCATCAGGCGCTTATAAGATAAATCCTATTGACGTGAATATTGATTTGCTTCAGACCTACCTTTTGGGCAATGTGGGCAGACTTGGCCACTTCCGCTTCGTTGAGTTCCCACTTGGCCGTGGGTTTGGGGACCCCGCTGAACGGGATGGCGATCTTGAAGTCTTGGCCAGCCTTGACCGTGATGTCCTTCACCTTGGACATGTCTAGCTTCGGCCTCTCTGTGAAGCAGAAATGTAGTGGTCAGTTTTAAAGAAAACAAAACGTGACCGTGTAAAATTGTGAGCGAGGGTAAGAAAGAGAGAAAGAGAGGGGCAGGAAGAGGAGAAGGAGAAGGAGAAGGAGGGAGAGAGAGAGAGAGCGAGAGAGAGAGAGAGAACTCAAAACTCAAAAAAACGTTTTCAATGATTAGGCCATCTGCCCGTATAAAAAAGGGGAGACAAAGGGGAAGGGGTACCGGCGAAAATGCAATGATCATAATATAAAAAAGAAATGAGGATCTGAAGCAAAAACCAGAGAGAGAGAGGGGGGAGAGAGAGAGAGAGAGAGAGGAGAAGGGGGAGAGGACGAGGGAGAGAGAGAGAGAGAGAGAGGATGAGAGAGGAGAGAGAGAGAGAGAGAGAGAGAGAGAGAGAGAGAGAGAGAGAGAGAGAGAGAGAGAGAGAGAGAGAGAGAGAGAGGAGAGAGAGAGATCATGTGTATAATAGTGTGTATTTCTAGGTCCTTGGTATCGTAATTTTGCAGAACACATAAAATGGTTGGGAGTGGTGGGGGAGGATTCATAGAGTACATAACCCAACGCTCCCAACCATTTCTACTTTTTATATATTTAGTTTCACAACTCTCTCTCTCTCTCTCTCTCTCTCTCTCTCTCTCTCTCTCTCTCTCTCTCTCTCTCTCTCTTCTCTCTCTCTCTCTCTCCCCCCCTCTCTCTCCCCCCTCCTCTCTCTCCCTCTCACCCTCTCTCTGTTTTCGCTTCTTCCCCCCCCACCGTTTATGCATCTCTCGCCGCTGTCTGTCCCCAGGCATTTATAAACAAAATAAGCATTAGACTTATGCCTATTCAATTATAATCATAAACATAACATTAATTCATTCACTCATTCTCTTCTCCATCCAGATTTACATTCTCTCCCCCCCCCAAACTCTTGCCCACTCTCCCTTTTCTCTCTACTCTCCTTCCCTCCACCCCACCCCCACCATCCTGTCTGGTTTAAATGTTTTATTTTCAAAAGAAACATCAACAACAACAACGACATAACTGAAGCAGCAACAAACACCCCTCGTCTCTCTCTTAAGCCGGCGACAGACTATGTGACTGCCTCATGCGACTCGATCAGGTCGCGACGTTTCACCTCATTTGCATACCATGTTGCTCGATCAGTCTGACTCAGTCGGGCCCAGTCAGGTGACAGGGCCGAATAGGGCGGGTTCTAAATTTCACTGATCGAGTCTGATCGAGTCAGATGGCTTGTGACCTCTTCTGTGCGGGAAACAAAATTTGGTCAACGTCACGACCTGATCGAGTCATATGAGGCAGTCGCATAGTCTGTCTCCCGCTTTAATCCACTACACTCCTTACCAGGCTGATCCGCCACGGTGACGGTGTTGGTCGCTTTGCTGGGCTCGCCCAGACCGGCAGCGTTCTCGCCGCGGATTCGAAACTGGACCTCCTCGCCCTCCTCCAGGCCCCCTACGGTGCAGCTGGTCTGGTTGGGAGCCACGGTGGCGCACTCCATCCACTCCTCGCCCTCGCCCTTCTTCTTCTTCTCCACCACGTAGCCTTTCAGCTTGCCCCCTCCGTCGCTGGTGGGCTTGTGCCACGAGAGGTCCACGCTCTTCTTGGTGATCTTGTCCACGTTGGGTTGCGAGGGTGCTCCGGCAGAGACTGTTTGTAACAAGTATTCACGTACAGTGACTCGATGTTGTGGAAAGGGTCTTTAGTAATTTTTCACTCTAGTGGGTCTTTAGCAATTGATCATGTTTACCCGGACCGCACTGAGTCCAAGTTTGGGATCTTTAGTTTTTATTTAATCTCGTGGGTCTTTATTACATTTTGGTCACGTGTTCTCAAACCTGATAGTCGTTGGCAAGAAAATGGAGGCGAATTTATGATCCACTCTCGACGCTTGATCTTTTTGTTCTTCTTTTCTTCGAAATATAATCTAATGATCAAGTTGGTCTTGACTAATAACGTTTTTGGAAACCTGATAGCCTACTTGTTAGCGTTGTGACGCATTCTGGATAACCGCTAATACAATACTTCCATCATCTATTCAAGGGAAACTATGTACGAATAAAGTAACGAGGAACATCTATGTTTGCTTGGACGAAATTATTAGCCTAACTAGAATGGGTGAACAACGATCAACGGAAGGATGGTAAGGGTGAATAGGAGAGTGAATAAGGAAGAGGGAGGGTGCAGAAGTAGAATGAAAAAAATCTTAACATTAAGATAGGGGAAGACGGGGTAAAAAGCGCATGGGCGGGTAAGAAGCCCACCCCAATTATGTCATGAAATAAAGAAAATGTCAGTCAAATTTGCCTATGAGACGAATGCTAACGCTCGTCTCATGGGCAAAATGAGACTGAAATGTGCTTCAGTTCATGAGATAATTGGGGTGGGCTTCTTACCCGCCCATGCGCTTTTTACCCCGTCTTCCCCTAACAACATATTATGAAGATTATAAACTTTTATCTTTGTTTCCTTTTCGTTCTTTCTGGATCAACTACCACCCAGAGTGAGTATGCTCTGGGCTCAATGGGAAGACTGAAACCACACAGTCAAGCTTCATCCACTTAACGGAAGCGATTCTTGAGAGTGTCCCTCTCATTTCATGACCAACACTGCAGGTGTCTGTAGTAGTTCTCGGGCAGGGTTGACTCCAGGAAATCATTATCAAAAGGTGTGTAGAATACAGCCCTGACATGTAGACGCAGGCCTAAATGGAACTTCACCACAGTCACCCTCATCTCCATCAATCATCACAATAAAAGAAAAGACAAAAACAAAGAAGGTCGCGTATTTCAGCCTCTCTCCGTACTCACAGACTTGGTCCCGCACCAGGTGGGGCCCGGTGGACTTGGACGGCTCCCCGGGGCCTCCGTCGTTGACGGCTCGAACCCTGAACTCCACCTCGGTGTTCTCCTTGAGGTTGAGCACGGTGTGCTTGGTGTCGGTGACGGGGAAGGCGTTCACCTTGTCCCAGTCCCCGCGCCGGTCCTTCTTCTCCACGATGTAACCTGCCAGGGAAGGAACACGCCAGCTTTTGAGAGTGATGCGAAATCGATGGCTAAAACTAAAGCCAGTCCCTGTAGTCATGAGTGTGGCTAAGACCACTAATCCGGGATGTAAAACGCAAATTAGTCAAAACTGCCAATCCGCCTGTAGTCATGAGTGTGGCTAAGACCACTAATCCGGGATGTAAAACGCAAATTAGTCCAAACTGCCAATCCGCCTGTAGTCATGAGTGTGGCTAAGACCACTAATCCGGGATGTAAAACACAAATTAGTCCAAACTGCCAATCCGGTTGGTTAGTTTTGTCTAGTTTGCATTTTACATCCCGGATTAGTGGTCTCAGCCGTACTCATGACTACATGGCCAAGGTTGTTCTATCCTTCTTCTAGGGTAAAAGCCAGAAGGCATTATCAGCATTCTTTAGTCCCTTTTTGGGATCGTGATAGTGTTTTCTGGCTTTTATCCGAGAAGAATGATACAGTGGAACCTCCCTTATAAGACCCACCCGTTATAAGACTCCCTCCCTAGTAAGACCTACTTCTCTGAGACATTGCCCCCTTCGTTGTAAGTATTAACATCACCTCCCTTATACAACTCAGTCCCATTTATGACCTCATTTTGGATGATTTTTTGAAGGTCGTATAAGGGAGGTTCCACTGTAGTACATTCCGTATAATACCCTCTGGGATTATAACCCTCAAAATACTTCTCGGACCATGATGCGTTGCTTCAGCCACTTGACGCATTTCGTTCCTTGCTTATCTTAGGGGCGGGGCTAGGGTTAAGAAAATAGCTTACAGATGCTTTGCTGGAATGGGAAGAAAGACTGCAGGATATGATCGTGAAGAGTAAGGGGAGGAACACAATCATATACGCGGAAGTTCCGATCGGAAACCCATGCGCAATCCGCTCCCACAAAAATCTGGAATTAAGAAATATGAAGGAGCGTGTAGGCCTACATCACGCGCGGAAACTCATGTATAAGTGTATGGGGTTTCTGTGCAGAACTTGCGGATTGCGGATATGATGAATACAAGCCCTTAGGCTGACAGAAGAGAGGGGGAGGGGGGGGGAATCCATCCAAAACAGGGTTGCTCTCAAAATGTTAATCTTCTTGAGACTTTTTTTTTAAGGCCAGAACATGACACATGCTCTCACCTTGAAGATTTTAGTGAATTGTTTATAATATGATAATAAAGACATGTATAGAGCGCACATTCTAGGCGAACTACTCATGGCGCTTAACAAAACTAAAATTCACTCCACATGCAAGGTTTTTTTGTTTAGCTTACTTGGCGATTGAACGCTATAAATAAATAAATAAATAAACTGCTTGACAGGTAAGCTACTCAGTAAGTAAATGGCAAATGAATAAATCGACTTGTCATGGAAAGGTGAGTGTGTGTGCGCGTGTCTATGTGTGTGTGTGTGTGTGTGTGTGTGTGCGTGTGTGTGTGTGCGTGTGCGTGTGCGTGTGTGCGTGTGCGTGTGCGTGCGTGCGTGCGTGTGTGCGCGTGCGCGCGCGCGCGCGCGCGTGTGTATCATTCAGCTTAACGTCCTTCCACTAAAAATGAATCAGACACAATTATACAGCGGTGTGTTTTTGGTGTGGTTGAGTTGTGAGTAGATGTGTCTGTAAGTGAGAATATGTAAGAATATAATAAGTAATAAGTTAGTGATGCTAATCATGACCCCCACCTCACCCACCCCATTAAGTAAAGTTTATCTTCACATAAATATTATAACCGATAATGAACAAGGTTAAAGATAAATACTAATTGAACTACTTAATAAACATTTACAAATGTGTGTGCGCGTGTGTGTGTGTGTGCGTGTGCGTGTGCGTGTGCGTGTGAGTGTGTGTGCGTGTGACTGACCTGTGACCTTGTTGCCTCCGTCGTTGAGGGGTGGTTTCCAGGTCAGGGTGGCTGACCTCCGGTCAAAGGTCGGGATCTCCACATCCCTGGGAGCGTCAGGGGTGTCTGCAAACAATACAGTAGCACAGTGAGGATGAAATAACGGGTTGTGAAGGGGGAAATGTGTGTGTGTGTGTGTGTGTGTGTGTGTGTGTGTGTGTGTGTGTGTGTGTGTGTGTGTGTGTGTGTGTGTGTGTGTGTGTGTGTGTGTGTGTGTGTGTGTGTGTGTGTGTGAGAGAGAGAGAGAGAGAGAGAGAGAGAGAGAGAGAGAGAGAGAGAGAGAGAGAGAGAGAGAGAAAGAGAGAAAATCAACAGACTTTCTAAAGTAACCAATACAAATAAAACACGGTAATTAAATGCGTGTGCGTGCACGCGTGTGTGCACGCACGCGTGTGCGTGTGTGTATGTGTGTATGAATATGTGCATGCGTCTGTGTTTGTATGTGTATGTGTTGTGTTATTTGTGTCATATGGTTTGTATTATTTTTCTTAGTTATGTTTATGTTCTGTATTTGAAAATGTCAGAAAAAGGTTCAATAAATCAAAAGTTACAAAAATATAAAAGCATACGGTAAACATACACAAACACAAGAATCAAAGAAAAACGATCTCTCACCGAAGGGGTTCTTAGCCACGATCTTATCGCTCTCCAGCGGTTCCCCGGCACCGTAGATGTTCTCGGCCTTGACCCTGAACTTGTAGGGCTTGCCCTCGAGGCCCTTGACCACGTGACTGGTGCCGTTGACGACGCCCGGAACCTTCTCCCACAAGTTGGACCCTTCCTCCTGCTTCTCCACCACGTACCCTGAACGAAATCCACAGTGGGGTGCAAATGTATGGGTAAGATGGGGCAAAACGCCCTCCCTAACTAAACAAATGGAAAGTTATGGTAGGGTGGGCGTTTTACCCCATTTTGCTTAATGTTTGCATTTTTTGCCTCTTGTGTGTGAACGATTCCTTCAATTCGCTTTCTAATGATATACGAACCATTCTTGTATCTTTTTCCGTTCCAACAGTTATGAGCATTTAAAGTTAGTAGGGTGAGTGTCGGACATTTTGAGAAAACACAGTCTAAAATCTAGCCTAGCTGAAGGAAGCTGCACTGACATACTCGTTTTGAGACACTTAAAAGACCATTTAGAGACCATATTAAATATTATCCTTTATCGATATGAAAGATAAGATGTTAGAGAATACAAAAGTACATAACTCAAAATATATTAAAAAAATGAGATTTTGTGACTGTGCAAGCCTGTTGTGAGAAACTAGCCCAGCGACTTAATGTCCCTTTTATGGTGCAGGGTGACAAATGTCTGATGAAAGTGACTATTTATCCAACTATCGCAACACATTGACACCTCATTTATGAACAATCAATAGATCCGAAAAGCTAAAGCACATTCAATTCTTTTTTTTACCCGAGATGTCGGCTCCCCCGTTTGCTTTGGGGGTGTTCCAGGACAGCTTCATCTGGTCAGCAAAAATGTCTGAGGCCACGATAGGGCCTTCGGGGGCTCCGGGCTTGTCTGCGAAAATGAACAAAAAGTATACACTAGATACAGTTTAATTTGCAAAGAATTCAGTTATAGAACAGACGTGGTTAAAAATGTTTACTAAAATATGGACGCACACACACACAAATACACACACACAAATACACACAGAAAACTTTCAAACAAAACTTTCATACCACGTTATATCTATCTCTTAAATTCATGATTCATTTTACTCTCTCTCTCTGTCTCTCTCTCTGTCTCTCTCTCTCTCTCTCTCTCTCTCTCTCTCTCTCTCTCTCTCTCTCTCTCTCTCTCTCTCTCTCTCTCTCTCTCTCTCTCTCTCTCTCTCTCTCTCTCTCTTAGTCTCAGTCCTTATTCTATCTTGTTCTGATTGAATATTAACAATTATCTGACTGCAGTAATTGTAATGTGTGGAGATACTATTATCATGTGTATTGATTGTTGATGACGAGATGTATTCCAAATTTTGTTATTTGATTGACTGCTATTTAAGTTAATAATGGTTATTGATCCTCTCTCTCTCTCTCTCTCTCTCTCTCTCTCTCTCTCTCTCTCTCTCTCTCTCTCTCTCTCTCTCTCTCTCTCCCTCTTTCTTCCTCCCTCTCTCTCTCTCTCTGTTTTAAATATACACATTTCTAAGTTGATGTAATGAATTTTAATGATAATTATTTGGTTGGTATAATTTTGTTTCACACGTTTGATTAATGTTCTTTCAGTTATGTTGTATCTCTGTCATGTTGTTGCACCTAACCTGAATTTCTCTTTTGGAGAGAATTTAAAGTATACTTGAACTTGAACTTGAACTTGAGTCACACACAGACACATGTACACACATGCATGCGCGTCGCGCTACTTTCTCCACCTTACTCAAAGAAAATGGCGTTTGTGAAGCTATACAAAAGGCTCACTTTGTATTGCAAGGTTTCCCCGCGCAAACAAAATGTTTGATTATCACCGGCTTTGTGATGTTTGAAGATTAAGATTAAGATTAAAATTATAGCCCCTTTGACAACTAAGGCCATGTCAGGGCTGTCGCCACGTTCTGATATTGAAAGACCGAGCTGTTCTTCGCATATTGCCAAGAAAAGGCGAACCTCCTCAACTTTTTATACTCTCCCAGATATCGTTTAAAAGATCACATGAAACAACGAACGATGATCTAATAACGCTTATCTATTATCTAACTCAAATCCTATCTCATCCCATGCTGCGCATCTTCATCTTTGAACCCCTGTATAATTATGTCAATAATTGCCGATAAACGGCAGGTGGACATTCCTGGAAGAAGAAGAAGAAGAAGAAGAAGAAGAAGAAGAAGAAGAAGAAGAAGAAGAAGAAGAAGAAGAAGAAGAAGAAGAAGAAGAAGAAGAAGAAGAAGAAGAAGAAGAAGAAGAAGAAGAAGAAGAAGAAGAAGGAGAAGAAGAAGAAGAAGAAGAAGAAGAAGAAGAAGAAGAAGAAGAAGAAGAAGAAGAAGAAGAAGAAGAAGAAGAAGAAGAAGAAGAAGAAGAAGAAGAAGAGAAGAAGAGAAGAAGAAGAAGAAGAAGAAGCAGAAGAAGAAGAAGAAGAAGAAGAAGAAGAAGAAGAAGAAGAATATACTGAAGGAAACCTCAACGGTACACTAAAGCTCCATCTACGTTCTCTCGCTCTTTCCACAAATCGGATGCTCTTTTTCTTCTTCTTCTTTTTCTTCTTTTTCTTCTTCTTCTTCGATCGCTCAGACTGTTTCCCGTCAATTATGAGCGCAGATGCGTCCCGCTGCCGTTATGCGCCTAACTAACAAATAGTTAGGCCCAGCAAGTCCGACTTCGGCTGGAGGAAATCATTTTGAAAGCGTTTCTTGAAAGAAAAAAAATAAGGCAGAAAAATGAACCAGTAAGGCAGAAAGATAGTAGATAACAGAAAGCAAATGGATAAGGCAGAGTCAGGTGACAGATTAGAGGAGGTTACAAGCACAGAACTTCCAGAAGGTGGGGGAACTATTTATACAAAAGACCCCCCGGAATCCTCACGGGGGTGGGGGTGGGAAGTCGGATGTTCAATGTTCTTCATGTTCCCCATATCAGTTTGTTCAGGAAGAGATAGGTACTGACCCAGGACGATGATGTTGATGTCGGCCTGCTCCGTGCCGTGCTCGTTCTCCACCTGCACGGTGTACTTGCCCGTGTCGCCCCGCTCCGCCCGGCCCACCTCCAGCCGAGCCGACTTGGCGTCGTTCTGGGTCTGGGCCTGAAACCGAGTGTGTCAAAGGTATAGCAACCGATCCCTCGGATCGGATGAATGTTTCAGGAAGGGAAAGGCTAGGCACTCGTATGTACAAACACATACATCCACATATATACATGCACTTAAACATACAACACACTCATGCATGCATACTAATAAGGCCTACGTGATGTGCACACATATACACACACTCTATCATCCATGCACACATATGGCACGTGCATTCACTGTCTCTCTCTCTCTCTCTCTCTCTCTCTCTCTCTCTCTCTCTCTCTCTCACACTCTCTCTCACACACGCACACACACACGCACACACACACATACACACAAACACACAAACACACACACACACACACACACACACATACACACACACACACACACACACACACACACACACACACACACACACACACACACACACACGCGCGCACGCACACACAGACACGCACACCAGAACAGCCCAAACTCTCTCACCCTGTTGCCAACAGGGACGCCATCTTTCAGCCACGTGACTGTGGGGTCGGGAGTTCCCGAGATGCCCAGGTCCAGTTTGATTGGCTCCCCAGCTCGCACCCGGATGTCCTTAGCTCCGTATAGACTATCCAGGTTGAGCTTGGGAGTTTCTGATTGAGATGAAAACGATTATGATGATATTTATTGAGTCATAGCAAGACAACAGAAACCAAACAAACAAACATACACCCCTGTGGACAACCATTGAGCACCATATTAGTAAATTATAAGTTGGCATTAGCCTGTATAAAGGCCAATAGTAAATGATAGATGTACTATATATGTGACCCAGCACCACGAAAGGGACATTAAGTCGCTGGGCTAGTTTCTCACAAAAGGCTTGCAAAGTCAAAAATGTAAAAAAAATTCAATTTTGAGATATGGGTATGTTCGTGTTCTCTAACATCTTATATTTCATATTTATAAAGGGAAATCTTTACTGTGGTCTCTTAATGAGCTTATACGTGCTTTGAAACGAGTAGGTCAATGCATTTTCTTCACCAAGGCTAGAACTTAGACTGTGTTTCCTCAAAATGGCCGACGCTCACCCTACTAACATTAAATGCTCATAACGATGGCACGGAAAAAGATACAATAATGGTTCTTGTATCATTAGAAAGAAAATCGTCTGAAGTTTCAAATGTATAAGTTTCTCAGAATGGTCAGTTTGACACTTAATGTCCCTTTCGTGGTGTCGGGTCACATATACTTTTCTACAGTATTGGAATATCATGGTACAGCTTAGTCTTTCGTGGAAGACTATGATGCTCTAACTAGGGGGGCCTTTGCACTGGCTCTAGTGCTGCAACCAATGGGATTGGTTGGCCTTTGGGGACCTTCCCCAACCGTCAACTCTCGTCCTCAGATCCCTTTGGCCGAGAGAGTGGGGATGTACCATGGGCAAGGCTTCTCTACTGTAAACAAATTGTCTGACGGCATAGCACAGCTGCCTCCTCCTAATGTCTGGCAGTCATTGTCGGAAACGACAGACAGGCAACAACAACAACAACAACAACAACAGTGTTAAAAATGAGAGAAATAAAACATTACCTGATAAGACTTTGATATAAGCGTTTGTTAAATCCTTTCGCGGACATTTGTCCTCTCGCGGATACCATGATCTACAATAAGCCTCGGGTCTCCCATAACCATATATATTCTTGATCAGCATGTCACAACCTATTCAGATCCTGAATTGTGAACCGCCAGTGCAAACCTCCACCAAGGAAGACTCACAAAACCGAAATTTCCTTTCTGCATTATCCGAGCTGTGTCTCATGAACCAGCGAGTAGAATGGCTTCAAATGTTGTGTGGCGGTGTAACATGGCGAGTAGGGTAAGACGGGGTAAAAAGCCCATGGGCGGGTAGCAAGCCCATGCCAAGTAACTCATGTAATGAAGCAAATTTTAGTGAAATGTTGCCCATGAAACGAGTGTTAATGTTTGGCATACGTCTCATGGGCAAATTTGACTGAAATTGTCTTTATTTCATGATATAATCGGCATGGGCTTCTTACCCGCCCACGGGCTTTTTACCCCGCCGTCTTCCCTTAACAAATGGGGGGGGGGGGGGGGGAAGCAGAAACAGGGTCATTTTAGACTAATGTGCTCATAAGGACACAAAGACCGCGAGAGGACTTAACAAGCGTTGCTGTGTACACATTCTATGTGGTAGTTGGCAATTTGTTTCTGTTCTTGTCCTTGTGACTGACCTTTGGCGGGCCTGGCCACGATGGGCTTGGTTTCCATGGAGGGCTTGGAGGGTCCTGCCTCGTTGCGTGCGACCACCCGGTATTGGTACTCCATGTTCTCCTTCACACGGTCATCCTTGAACTGAAGCGTCTACAACAACAACAACAACACACATACCATCATACTCCATGTTCTCCTTCACGCGGTCATCCTTGAACTGAAGCTTCTACAACAACAACAACAACAACAACAACAACACACATACCATCATACTCCATGTTCTCCTTCACGCGGTCATCCTTGAACTGAGGCTTCTACAACAACAACAACAACAACAACAACAACAACAACAACAACAACAACAACAACAACAACACACATACCATCATACTCCATGTTCTCCTTCACACGGTCATCCTTGTACTGAGGCTTCTACAACAACAACAACAACAACAACAACAACAACAACAACACACATACCATCATACTCCATGTTCTCCTTCACGCGGTCATGCTTGTACTGAGGCTTCTACAACAACAATAACAACAACAACAACACACATACCATCATACTCCATGTTCTCCTTCACGCGGTCATGCTTGTACTGCAGCTTCTACAACAACAACAATAACACATACCATCATACTCCATGTTCTCCTTCACACGGTCATCCTTGTACTGAAGCTTCTACAAAAATGCATAGCATACGCAGAGGGTATTAAATATAAGAAGGTTCATAATGATATACTGCGAGAATACCAAAGACACCAGAGACAACAGAACAATTATTCGAACATTTATATAGTGGTAGCGCGCGTGCACGCACGCACGCACACACGCACGCATGTACACACACACACAATCGCGCATGTACACACACACACAATCGCGCATGTACACACACACACACAATCGTGCACGTGCACACACACGAGCAGCTATACATTCCACTAACATCCGTCATTGATGGAAAGAAGTTAGGCTACCTATTTTTGATTGATAATATTCAATTGATTTGCTGCTACAGCCACCACTACTCATTATTATGGTTCTGGAATTTCCCCTTTGTGGGTCAGTAGTCCAATGTGTATACTTAGGCCTAATACCGATGATCTGATGTGCTTCATGCTTACTCATCTTTCTGCCCCCCCCCCCCCCCCCCCCCCCGCGCCTCCTACACCACAATAATCCATTTTTATTTGTGCCTAGCGCCTACTAGCCCCATAGTTTAAGTCTGAAAGCACAGATGAGTTGCTAGCTACAATTGGTTTCTTCAATGGTTTTCGATTGACTATTATACCCAAGCTGCGTACCTTCACTATGGGCTCTTGTTGGTCTTTGCCCCGTTTCACGGGCTTGCATAATTACTATTAACTTTTCCTGAGTACCATAGCCTACCATCATTTCATCAAGCTACTTAGGCTTACCTGCACAGGGCTCTTGTTGATCTTGGTCCATTTCTTGGTCTTGGTGTCCTTGCGCTCGATGTCGTAGCCACTGATAGGGGAGCCACCGTCGCTGCTGGGGGGCTCCCACTTGAGCTCGATGAAGTTCCGGTCCCGGTCCACCACTTCCGGTTGGCTGGGAGGGTGAGGCTCGTCTGTGGGATAGCGAATGGGAAACATGAAGGATTCAGCAAAAATATCTCGATTTGTTGTCAAAGACGTGTGTGTGTGTTGTGTATGTGTAAGTGTACAAAACGTGTGTGTGTAAGTGTGCAGGTGTATCCACATGTGCGTGTGCAAGAGTGTGTGTGAATTTGGGAGAGGACAGACACGCGCGCGCGCGCACACACACACACACACACGCACACGCACACGCACACACACACACACACACACACACACACACACACACACACACACACACACACACACACACACACACACACATAGCCACCGGCTACTTTCTGAGCTCATCGAAAGGGACTTTTACCCCAACAGAATAGACAAGCAGACACATTCAGAAATCCGACCTGTTTCACGGACTCGCCTGAAACTAGCGAGTGGCTTGGCCATGACGGGACAAAGAGAGACCCAGCCCCCCACCACCACCTCCACCATCCACCCACCCACACAGTCCCAAACCAAAAGGTTATCTCCAAGGGCTCACCAAAGGGTCTCTTGGCCATGACGGGACAAAGAGTGACCCCCCCCCCTCCACCCACCCACACGCATACAGTCCCAAACCAAAGGTCATCTCCATGGGCTCACCGAAGGGTCTCTTGACCATGACGGGACAAAGAGTGACCCCCCCCTCCACCCCCACACCCCACCCACACGCATACACTCCCAAACCAAAGGTCATCTCCATGGGCTCACCGAAGGGTCTCTTGGCCCTGACGGGACAAAGAGAGACCCAGGCCCCCACCACCACCACCCCACCCACCCACACGCATACAGTCCCAAACCAAAGGTCATCTCCATGGGCTCACCGAAGGGTCTCTTGGCCCTGACGGGACAAAGAGAGACCCAGGCCCCCACCACCACATCACCCCACCCACCCACACGCATACAGTCCCAAACCAAAGGTCATCTCCATGGGCTCACCGAAGGGTCTCTTGGCCACGATGGGGCTGTCAATCTCCAGAGGCTCGCTGTCGCCGGCCTTGGTGAGGGCGGTGACCTTGAACTTGTACTTGTGGTTCTCCTGCAGCTTGGGCACGTTGCACTTTGACCCCTGCACATCCGCCACGGGCTCCCACTTTCCCTTCTCCACGTCCATTTTCTCCACGCGATATCCGCTGGGGAAAAGGGTAATACAGTGGAACCTCCCGTATAAGACCTCCTATTATAAGACTCTCTCCCACATAAGACCTACCTCTCTGAGACATTGCCCTTCTTTGTAAGTATTACAATTGCCTCTCTTATAAGACCCCTCCCTTATAAGACCTCATTTTGGATGATTTTAGAAGGTCTTATAAGGGAGGTTCCACTGTATTGTCTTGTCTTGTAATCTTATATCGCATTGCATTCTATTGTGTTGCATTTTATTTTATTGGATTACATTGTATTATACTGCCCCCCCCCTCCCCGTGGGGATACCGGGGAGTCTTTTGGATAAATAGTTCCCCCACCGTCTGGAAGTTCTGTGCTTGTAACTTCCTCTAATCTGTCATTCCTTTTGACTCTGCCTTTTCTCCTTGCTTGCTGTCATCTACTATGTTTCTTCTAACTTGTCCGATCATCAAAATTAATACCATTCACTTTTGACATAGTCAGTACTTGAAACAATTTTTAAAAACATTATATCAGCAACGATTTTGGATCAAAACGTTGTGTCCAAACTCAAGTGTTATCGGAAAATTAATGAACATCCGACTCAGGCTGTAAGTCTTTAAGCTTACTTAGGCAATTGTGCTCAAGTGTGACGACATGCTGTTTAAGCGTAGTGGCGAGGCGCTACTCTCCAGCAGCGGGAGCAGCTTTGAATTTCACAAAGACCATGCCCCTGTGACACTAGAAATAAAAGAAAAGAAAAACACACCAGACAATACCAATACCAAACAAAATACACAAAATAAATCCATGTTGACTGACGTGATGGGGCTGCCTCCATCGTCGCCTGTGGGGGTCCAGTGCAGGGTGAGGTTGTCCTTGGTGATGTTCTTCGCCTCCAGAGGACCTCCGGGGCGTGCAGGGGGACCTGGCAACCACAATTAGTGGTTTGTGTAAATAGGGGAAGACGGGGTAAAAAGCCCATTTGGGCGGGTAAGAAGCCCATGCCAATGATTTCATGAAATAAAGCCAATTTCAGTCACATTTTGCCCATGAGACGAATGTTAATGTAATAAAGCAAATTACAGTCACATTTGCCCATGAGACGAATGCTAAACATTAACATTCGTCTCATGGGCAAAATGTGACTGAAATTTGCTTTATTTCATGAGATAATTGGCATGGGCTTCTTCCCATATAACGGAAGAAAGCTGAACCATTCTACGTAAAAACACTAATGTCGTTTGCCGAAAATGACTGTTCGTGTTTCGCTTTTGAAGACATACCATGTCACGTGTCAAAATCATGGTTGTGAATGAAATTCTGCTTAACTTCCTCCGGTCTGGAGCAGACACATATGGGACATTCGTAGATTTTATTAAAAAAAAAGACGGTGGCAACAATCCTGGAGGCAATGCCCGGAGGCAGTGCAACACCAGGAAAGTCCCGAATTTTTAGCAATGCAAATGTACATTATCATGATTTTCACATGTTTTCCCTCTTATTGCTGGCAGGGAATCTTAAAGGGGCACCCTGATGGATGAGTTTTTGCAAGAAACACGTCGAGATCACCAGGAAAACACCCTTTACAGAAATCGCAACACTCACTTTGCTCTGGTTTCCTAGAAATCAAACCGTCAAATCGGCGATTCCTGCTTGGCGGAGGTGCTGGAAGTCAAATTATTTCACTGAAAGAGAAGGCGTGTGCTGTCTCTTTTCTAATGGCCGCCTGAATTTAGACCAAATCGTTTGCACGAAATTTTCGCAATACAAGCCTTTTTATTTATTTAAAAAGAAATTCTATGCAGTTTATCTAAAGGAGTTTCGCTCACAACAAAGGAAATAGCTCCTTTTTTTTATTTTACTGCACTACAAAAAAAGAAAATGCTTCAACCACAATGGGATTGGTCTCCACCCACCCCATCCAAAATGGCTACTCTCTCCGGCATCTCCGCCAAGGAAGAATCGCCGATTTGACGGCTTGATTTCTAGGATACCAGAGCAAAGTGAGTGTTCCGATCCTTGAAAAGGCTGTCTTTCTGGTGATCCACTTTAAGAAATCTTCCAAGCATAAGACCGGGTTCACATTAGACGCGTAAGTTCCGTACGGTAAATCATAAATAAGTGGAAGAAAGAAGGATACGAATTTACGCATATAACAGGGGAAATTCGGACACGTGCGCAAATCTTTTCCCTTCTTTGTTTCACTTATTTATGGATTGCGCACGGGTTTCCGCATGAAATCTCCGCTTATGTGTGTATACGGACTTAAGAAAATATTTTTTCAGCGTGCACTTCAATCTAAAACTGACGAGACATTGTATTAATTATAAACTAAGACATAAAATACATGCATAAAAGCACATGTTATTCACATAGACCGCTAGATTCACATAGCTATTAGTGGTTTGTGTAAATATAACGGAAAGAAAGCTGAACCATTTTATGCAAAAACAATATTGGTATTTGGTATTTGGTATATTCTAGTCACAGACTTATCTCTGTGAAATTCGGGCTGCTCTCCCCAGGAGAGCGCGTCGCCGCAAGTGTCGTTTGCTGAAAATGATTGTTTATGTTTTGCCTTTAAAGACCCACCACGTCGCGTGTCAAAATCATGGTTGTTCACTTGTTTTCCCTCTTGTATAGCTGGTAGGAAATCTTAAGAAATCTTCTAAGCGTGAGAGGGAATGTGACACGTGACGTGGGGGGGGGGGGGGGGGGGTGTCTTTAACATTTAAATTCAAACCTGTACTATTATCATATCCAGATAGCGGATAATCATTATTACTCTCTAATGATGGCAAAATTGTCGGCAATCCACGCAGCTTGAAACGCAATTGGTTATCGAAACGTTGAGAACAGTCTCAAGAGCCTTGAGCTGGCAAAGAAACGCACACCGTTTCACTCGAATAAACTGTTAACTCTTCACAGGGCCCTTTAACCCTTTAACCCATCTCACACTATCCAATTTTTTAGCTGGAAGAAAATGCAGTTGTACTTTGCATTTGTGAAGGTCAAGATGTGCCCCCCCCCCCCCCCTGCATTTCTCGGTTAATTGTATTTTTCCGTGTTTGCCTTTCTTACCATACATAAAGCTGTATTTTAGGAACATTTTGAGCTAATTACCTTTTTGGAATACTAACCCTAACCCCAACCCTACCCCTAAACCTAACCCTACCCCCCACTATGTACTGCAGTACACCGCGATTTGTCACAGTTGTGGTTCGTTGCGTTTTTTCGTCTTATAGGGTGGGGGGGGGGGTAGGGTTTGGGTTAGGGCTAGGGTTAGGGATAGGGTTAGTATTCCAAAAAGGTTATTAGCTAAACATGTTCCTTTCTTCTCACTCTGTCGAACGAAAAAGACAACGGTAGAGAGGTCACAACTGACTGGGCCGAACATCGAGGCCGAGGCGGCTTTCATCACTCTACTCACCCAGGACGACGACATCGATGGTGGCGGTGTCCGAGCCGTGCTTGTTGGCCACAGTGATGGTGTAGTCGCCCGTGTCCTTGCGCGCGCCGCTCTTACACGTCACGACGGTGGACCCCGGCTCGCTGGCGATGCTCAGAGTGTCCGTGGGCGTCAGGTCAACCTCCTCGCCTTTCTGTTTTGTGAGGAGTGGTGGACATGTTTGTACACGAAGATGACGTCAAAAAAAGCCTACATGTCACAAAGAGTGATTTCTTCGCGGCCTAACCAACCTTGTAAAGAATGCAGGCAACTTTCTCAAATTCCCACCCAGAAAGGTGAAAAGGTGGAAGGTGGGAAAGTGTTAAGTATGGTAACATTGATGGAGGGAGGGAGTTCACAATGATCCCCACCTGTAGTGTAGGTGAAAGGGTGGGAGTAAAAACAACAACCTGGCTTCAGTCAGCTGCGGAGTAATCACTCTTTGTATACTCAGGCTTGTTGGTGGTGTTTTAAGTTTGAAAACCGAACAAGCAATTAATCAACCAACCTACCAACTAATAAAACCAACCAAATACGTTTAGTGTTGCCGCTATTTTGATGAGTTAATTAAAGTTCCTCCATCCCTCTTCTTGTTCTTCTTTTCCATTATTCTCCTAATCAACATAATCATCAACACGATGATCATCGTAATTATTTACACACACAAAAAACATAATTTTGTTTATCTATTTGTTGTCACGTGATTATTGTCTTCACCTTTCTTACTCACCCAACTGTCTTGTGTCATAATTTTCTATATATGATATAATATAACATACTATAAACCATACTGGTTTTTCTATTGTCACCTATAATAACGCATCGTGCGTGTAACCCTTTCGACCACGAAAAGGTATTACCTTCCTGAATGTACAAACAAAATAAATACGACATACGTGGCATAAACAAAAACGATACATTTGTAGAAATGATGTAGATTGCAACTCGTGCAACATTTTAATTACCTGCATAAGTTTGTTTTTTAAATCTTAGCCACGTACATGTTAACCCTTTCACCGCCAATGTCGCATTTTTGCACCACAATGGTTTAACACCCATGTCACTAAAAAGCATCAAATCAGGGCCTGTTATCTGAAGACCCTCTTTTCATTATTTGGGGGGGGGGGGGGGGGGGGGGGGGGGGTTTAATTTTAAGGTAAGGTTAGGCCTAATGTTATACATGTTACAGAGGTATGTGCAATATTGCAGATTTAGTTTTCTCTACTCAGGTAAGCTTAATGGTATTTTGGGGGCTGAAAAATGGCTGGCGGCGAAAGGGTTAATGCACAAACCTAGTAATAAAATAAACTTCACTAACTTATTTGGCATGTGGCATGATTAGAGTCACAGAAAGACACGATTTCGATAACACGTGGAAACGAACACGTTCTTTTAAATCGGTTTCCCCCGTGCGGATACCGAGGGGGTCTTTTGCATAACTAGTTCCCCCACCTTCTGGAAGTTCTGTGCTTGTAACTTCCTCTAATCTGTCACTCTCTTTGACTCTGCCTTTTCCCTTTGCTTACTGTCGTCTACTATCTTTCTGCCTTACCCGGTCCATTCTCTTGCCCTTTTTTCACGAAACACTTTCAAAAACATTTCCTCCAGCCGAAGTCGGACTTGCTGGGCCTAACTATGTCTTAGTTAGGCGCATAACGGCAGCATGACGCATCTGCGCTCACAATTGACAGGACATTGTCTGAGCGATCGAAGAAGAAGAAGAAGATCAGTTTGAACTCTCCTTTTTACAGACGTAAGTATTTCAATGAAATAAATGTCACTGTTTCTGTTGCTTTCTCCGGAAGACAACGCAATCCATACGTCTTCAATATGATTGTGAGAGCAAGCAAACAGACAGACAGACTAGCAAACACATAATTACAAAACAAAAAACTTGAAATAAAAAGCGACAAAATATAAATACAAAAGAATGGGTTTCATTAATAATGTTTCAACATCATAAGATATCACCGACTGTTCCACAGCAGAGCAAAAGTATCAGTAGCTTATTTGAGTCGTCAAACATTTACCTGGTACATGGATGCAACTACACAAAATGAAAAAAACCCTGAAAGGCCGGGGTCCAGGGGTAATGTCCCCCTGCAGCTGAAGCAGAAAATAATTTATGAAGGACATTTAGTTTGCTTTTTCCACGATTTATGCAAATGCTTATTTTAAAGTGTTTGAAAAATACAGTAGACGAACAAACATTTTGTTTGACAAATAAAGAAAAAGAAGTTCGTATTCTGGTAAAATTCAAAAACAGGAAATCCTTGTATACGAGGAAGAGTTGCACCCATGCTGGTATGATTTGAGCATGCACAATTTCTATTCTACTGAAGAAAAAAAAACATCTTTATACACCGCACTCTGTCTCTCTATACGCACATCACCCCACACGAGTTTCAGCACCTCACTGTCAGAACTTGTTTTCTAATCACACTGACAGCTTCGTAGGTTAAACTTTCATGCAGTTGGGAAAAAAAGATAAATAAGAAGCGTTTTCAGACACACCCGGATGTTACATTCGCACGTATTATTACCAAGAATGACGCTTCTGTGAATACGTCATTGTATTCAGAAGCTTAGCGCACATACACACCTTTATGTAAGTCAGTGTTTTGTTTGTTTGTTTTTAACCACACAAAAAACACAAGTGATATATTGGAAAACAAACAACACATAACAGTGGCTACGTTTAAAGACACACAATACAGTTGACCAAAGACACGTTACAAGAAGCCATTCCATTGGCTCGTCAAGACAAACAAGCCATGTACACAAAAAACAAGGACATGCCGAGCTGTTGACAGAAGCTTGCCTTACAAGGACAAGACACCACAGTGTGCTTACAAGCCGTGGCATTGGCTGGTTTGTACACAGAACAACAAACACACTGTGCACGACAAATTATTGGCTGAAAGCGACACACAACAAACAGTGCACATTAAAACCAGCCATTTCATAGGCTTACTTTGACAACAACACGATCGTACATGCCATGTTATTTATTGGCCGAAACCAACACACACACGCAAATACAGTTCATGACGATACAAGCCTCGATATTATTGGCTGCTTCGATGACGATACAATTGTACATGCCATATTATTGGCTGAGACTAAAGACATTACACTTTGGAACGAGTCTTCCTACTGGTTCCTTTTCCGACGACACATTTTGTACATGCCATGTTATTGGCTGAAAAACAACAACAAAATAACAGAAAATTGAGATACACGCCTCGACAATGGCTGCTTTTGACGACGTTACAATTATACATGTCATGTTATTGGCTGAAAACATTTAACAAAATGACAGCACATTGAGATACACGCCTTGACATTGGCTGCTTTTGACGACGTTACAATTGTACATGCTATGTTATTGGCTGAAAACATTTAACAAAATGACAGCACATTGAGATACACGCCTTGACATTGGCTGCTTTTGACGACGTTACAATTGTAACGACGTTACAAATGTTATTGGCTGAAAACATTTAACAAAATGACAGCACATTGAGATACAAGCCTTGACATTGGCTGCTTTTGACGACGTTACAATTGTAACGACGTTACAAATGTTATTGGCTGAAAACATTTAACAAAATGACAGTACATTGAGATACAAGCCTTGACATTGGCTGCTTTTGACGACGTTACAATTGTACATGTCATGTTATTGGCTGAAAACAAATTGAAAAAACGACAGTTCACGATAATGACGAGCCATTTCATTGGCTGTTTTGACAAAGACATGCCATGTTATTGGCCGTGACAAACAAGTTCAACAAGAAGCACGGATTCGTTTTGGAAAATAAAATGCTACATTGTTGTTGGAGGTTCAGATATGAGCATCATGTTGTAGTGAAACATTTTGGCGCTGTATATTGTACTGAATAATCATCATTATAAAATGCTAGATTGTTGTTGGAGGTTCAGATATGAGCATCATGTTGTAGTGAAACATTTTGGCGCTGTATATTGTACTGAATAATCATCATTATAAAATGCTACATTGTTGTTGGAGGTTCAGATATGAGCATCATGTTGTAGTGAAACATTTTGGCGCTGTATATTGTACTGAATAATCATCATTATAAAATGCTACATTGTTGTTGGAGGTTCAGATATGAGCATCATGTTGTAGTGAAACATTTTGGCGCTGTATATTGTACTGAATAATCATCATTATAAAATGCTAGATTGTTGTTGGGGGTTCAGATATGAGCATCATGTTGTAGTGAAACATTTTGGCGCTGTATATTGTACTGAATAATCATCATTATAAAATGCTAGATTGTTGTTGGGGGTTCAGATATGAGCATCATGTTGTAGTGAAACATTTTGGCGCTGTATATTGTACCGAATAATCATCATTATAAAATGCTAGATTGTTGTTGGGGGTTCAGATATGAGTATCA
>CM065697.1:37975957-37978457 GCA_017654935.2 Phymorhynchus buccinoides
CGACATTATTTGCCCCTTGACAATTGCTTGATAATTCGCCTTGGGCCGAAATGACCACCACACAAAAATACCGTGGGTCGAAATGAAGTTGGACCGAAATGAGTGTGCACCGTTTCCTCCTCACCTTCTTCCAGTTCTGGTCTCCCTTCTCCCTGTACTCCAGCAGGTAGCCCTGCACCGGGGCCCCGTTCTCATCCTTGGGGGGATTGAACTCCAACTCCGCGTAGTCCTTGTCGTAGTCGATGATCTTGGGGTCTCCGGGCGGTGAGGTGGGGTCTACAGGGGGGTGGTGGGGGGTGAGGGTGGACAAGGCAAAAAAAAAAATATCACCCTCAATATGTATATATAATAATAATAATAATAATAATAATAATAATAATGATAATAATAATAATAATAATCACACATGGTATTGGAAGAATAGCGTTTGCTATGAAGAAGAAAAAAATTGGGGGGGGGGGGGGTCAGGAGATGTCTGTTGGTGTGGTTAAGAGGTAAAGAGCCCTTTATGATGATAGGGGACCCCCCCCCCCCCCCCCCCCCGTGGGGATACTGGGGGGTCTTCCGTACAAACAGTTCCCCACCTTCTGGAAGTTCTGTGCTTGTAACTTCCTCTAATCTGTCTCTATCTTTGACTCTGCCTTTTCCCCTTGCTCTCTGTCATCTACTATGTTTTTGGCTTATTGGCCCATTGGCCATCCTGCCTTTAAAAAACAAATCTTCAGTTTTCACCTTTGAGCTCCTCCGAAACTGGACTGTGTCGGCTGAATGAAACGAGGCGACCAGTGAAAACTGGAAAACGGACACATACGGATACGTACCCATTGTGGCCTATTGGCCTGGGAACGCATATAAAAACGATATAAAATTAGGGGAAAGGGCATGCCCTCAAGCTTAAAACTCCCTCTGACATTCAATACGCAATATATGCGCTAAAACACAAGTAGATACAGTATTGGCTGCCACAAGAAATAACAGAATGGAACAGAACATGATAATGAAAATGATAGCATATAAAATGTGCACGAACAAGCAAGCAACAACAATAACGTAGAAATTGAAATTGAAAATATGGACAGACATAAAAGAACATATTAATGTAAGGATTTACTAATATGCCAATGCAATGAATATAAATAAAAAATTGCAATGTGTTTATAATAGGTTAAAATAATGTTTGCAAAAATGATCAAGATACATGTTGTTATGTTTCGCTGTTTCCCATGTCAACACAGCGTTATATTAGTCATGATATTATTAAAGTATCACTGTGTGGTCATGGAGAAAATGTGAAACGTAACAACGTGTACATATTTTGGCCATTATTTTTTGGGGGATAGCATTTCAAGGGTACAATTTATATAGGTTGCATAGGGTTCAGGGAAAAATAAAAATAACGGGGTGGGTTGAGGAAAACCCTAAACAACAACAACAACAAAAACCTTTTACTACATTTTTATGACATAGGTTTGGTTACAATAGCAACGAAATAAAATTAATAGACCAACCATAAAAATGAGATTGTACGCTAATAGTCGTACAGCAATAGGCCTATAATATGAGGTTCAATGGTTGAATCTTTTTAGCTGTTATGTTCAGATTCCTGTGCGTAAATTGAAATGTTATTGATTACGTAAAGATTCGAATCAGAAGTTCGAAACGTTATTGACTACGTTGAAATTCCATTCAGAACAGTGACGTTTTGATTCACAACGTTAAGATTGCATCCGAAAATTTGAAATTTCATTGATTAGGCCTACATAAACATTCCACTCATAATTTGAGTATGAGCACTGGACAACAGGTTGAACCCGAGATGTCGTGATTTTCTTTGTTCTGTGTTTTGTTTGTTATTAAACCTTTTCTTGTGGGTTTCAATTTCGACTCTGTTTTAATTTGTTGTGAATTCCACTCATACGTTTGACATTCCACTGATTAGGCCTACGTTGACATTTCTTGAAACAGCTAGCAATGTCAGAGACTGGATAGAGTCTTCCTTACATTATGCATTAATAGTATAAGTGATTATTTGGGTATCTAGTTCGACAGCTTGAAATTTCATTGACGTATCAGTAAAATTAAGTTCTTTCATTTCGAGTTTTTATGCGTGCTCGCGTGTGTTTATATGATCTTGTGTGTGCACGCATGCGTGTGTATGTGTGCTTAAGTTCGCGTGTAAGACGCTATTGCAAATGTATGTATGTGTGTGTGTGTGTGTGTGTTTATGTATATATGTGTGTGTGTGTATATGTGTGTGTGTGTGTGTGTGTGTGTGTGTGTGTGTGTGTGTGTGTGTGTGTGTGTGTGTATGTGTGCGCGCGTCTGTGTGTGTGTGTGTGCTTCTGCGCACGTATTAATTTGTGCATGGATGCGTCTGTATGAGCGCAGATCATAGTGAAAATATCGCAGTGCACTTGTCAAATTCTATGCACAATAATTATGCATCGCATTCCTAGCTTCTATTGACACAGAGGGAAAAAAGCGATTTCTCTTTAAAAGC
>CM065697.1:37983457-38005957 GCA_017654935.2 Phymorhynchus buccinoides
TCACATTTTAATGCGAACCCTAACCCTAACCCTAAACCTAAACCTATTCAAACTACATTTACAAGCTGGAGGTTTGTAAACATTGTTCAGGACAGGTCAGGTAGTTAGGACATTAGGCCTCGCGGCCTCTTCATTGTCCTTTCATTTTTGTTTGAACTTTTGCACAGCTGAGAGGTTTTTATATTTTGTTTTTGTCAAATCTCCCTTTTAGTCATGCTCGTATTGTAGTTTTGATATATTGGTGTATATATCAAGGAGGTTTTTGAATTGTGTTAGATTGTGTGCTCGTTTAATATGTGCAGGAAGAGTATTCCAAAACTTTGTTACTCTGTTACAAAAAAAAAAATTTCTAATATTAGTTCGGCTATACTGGGTTAGTATTTTTAAATCACTGTTACGGGTTCTTGAGTCAGTTGTTAGTGGAACAAAGATTTATTAGTATTGTTATCACTGTGAAAAATTGTCTATGTGTTTATCAGATCCCCACGAATTCTTCTATTTCAGAGATGGTAATTTCAACTTCCTTAGTCTATGTTCGTAATCAAGGTGACTAACGCCTTTAACTAATTTTGTTCCTCGTCTTTGGACCCTTTCTAATGCTGCCGATTGTCTTTTTAAAAACGGACTCCAGAGCTGATTTCCATATTCTAGATGAGGTCTGACCAAACTTTTATATATATATTGTTCATTATTGAAAGAGCCGCACAATATGAAACGTCGGATAAATCAGAATATGTCAAGTGGATTGTGTTATTCTCATTAGACTCCAGAGCTGATTTCCATATTCTAGATGAGGTCTGACCAAACTTTTATATATATATTGTTCATTATTGAAAGAGCCGCACAATATGAAACGTCGGATAAATCAGAATATGTCAAGTGGATTGTGTTATTCTCATTAAAGGCATATCAAAAGCAAAAGACACGAACATTTCGACGATTTCCAAGAGTATCCAAAATTGACGGTGGTACCTTTTGGAAAGTAACAATGTAGAAATGGAAGTTAGACCAAAAAAAGGTACCTGGCAGAGAAAAATGGGTACCTGTTAGAAATAAAGCCTTCCTCTCACAGGTACCTTTTTCTCAACCCACCATTTTTTTCATATATTTTCAAGTTTGTTTGCCCCTGTGGGCCAGCCTTGACGTGGCGGGGGTGTTCTCGACCAAGCTGTGCCCACCCCTTTTTCTTACCTTTCCTATTTTTCTGCCTACCATGTCTTTTACTATCTCTCTTTTTCCCCCATAAAGTCTCCCGACAAGATCTGCAGTTTTCCATTTCGTCTGATTTCTGTCTCCCCGGATCTTCAATCTGTTCTTTCATCTTTCCTTACAAATCTATCTTTTGAATGTTCCTTTTTGTCTCTGATCTATCGGACAGTTTATGACATGCCAGTGGGTTTTTTTAATTGTTTACTGGCGTCCGCACGTGAGACCTTGCGCACTTGAGTGGGCGCCTGTTGTCCATTGTGCAGTGCATGTTTGCCTAGATGGCAATTTATATATATATTATTTTTACTAGTACGCGTTTGTTATCATTTTACTGTTTAAAAAACACACCTGGATCCGATAAATAGAGTAGAGTGGCTCAACGTTTCCAGCACTGTGTGGACTTATGTGCTATAGGGTGCAATGATGGAGGTGTCACGTTGTGAATTGTACCGTATGTTTTGTTGTTTTCAGGTTGTTGAACGTTGGTAAAATACACTGATGAGCGTTTTGCAATAAGTGGTCGAACTTTACGCGGTGACAGTCCTGGGATGACCATAAGCTGTTGACAGGACTATAATGGAAATAAATAAATAGATCAAAGAATAATAATAATAATAATGAGGCAATAATGTTGTCTGGATGTTGAAGATCATTTTGCCAAATCTTCAGTACGACTGCTCCACTAGTCTAGGCTAAAATAAAAAATAAAAAAAAATAAAAAAAATTGTTTTCCTTTACTGCACCCACCCATGACGATGATCTTGACGGGGACCTTGTCGGATCCGGCGTCGTTGACGAGGGTCAGCTCGTACTGACCACAGTCGCTGGTCTGGGCTCCAGGGATCCTCAGCTTTGTACAGCCCGGCACAGTCTCCGTGTCCAGGTTGGCCTCGTTCAGGAGCTCCCCGTTCTTCTTCCACTTGGCCAGAGGTATGGGGGCACCTTGGTTGGTGGGAGAGGAGAGGTGGAGAAAGGAGATGAACTCAGTTATGGTGTGTGTGTGTGTGTGGGGTGGGTGGGGTTGGGGGGTGTCATACAAAGGGCGCTATGAAACGCGTCTACAAGAAATTAGGTGCTGAGGCGTTTGGAGCGCTTTGGGGTACAAAGGAAAGGGATATGTCGTGGAAAACAAAGAAAGAGAGAAACAACGCACATATATACACGCGCGCGCGCGCGTGCACGCACATGCACACGCACGCACGCACACACACACGCACACGCACGCACACGCACACACACACACACACACACACACACACACACACACACATATACACAACGTCTGAAAGAAACAACAACAAATAAAAGACACACACACACACACACACACACACACACACACACACACACACAGACACACACACACCACACACACACACACACACACACACACACCACACACACACACACACACACACACACACACACACACACACACACACACACACACACACACAGAAAGAAGAAAAACAAAAACGTCTGAAAGAAACAACAACAAACAAAAGACAAACACACACACACACACACACACACACATACACACACACACACACACACACACACACACACCACACACACACACACACACACACACACACACACACACACACACACACACACACACACACACACATACACACACACACACACACACACACACACACACACACACACCACACACACACACACACACACACACACACACACACACACACACACACACACACACACACAGAAAGAAGAAAAACAAAAACGTCTGAAAGAAACAACAAACAAAAATACAAACACACACACACACACACATACACACACACACACACCACACACACACACACACACACACACACACACACACACCACACACACACACACACACACACACACACACACACACACACACACACACACACACACACACACACACACACACACACACACACACACACACACACACACCACACACACACACACACACACACACACACACACACACACACACACACACACACACACACACACACACACACACACACACACACACACACACACACACACACACACACACACACACACACACACACACACACACACACACACACACACACACACACACACACACACACACACACACACACACACACACACACACACACACACACACACACACACACACACACACACACACACACACACACACACACCACACACACACACACACACACACACACACACACACACACACACACACACCACACACACCACCACACACACACACACACACACACACACACACACACACACACACACACACACACACACACACACACACACACACACACACACACACACACACACACACACACACACACACACACACCACACACACACACACACACACACACACACACACACACACACACACACACACACACACACACACACACACACACACACACACACACACACACACACACACACACACACACACACACACACACACACACACACACACACACACACACACACACACACACACACACACACACACACACACACACACACACACACACACACACCACACACACACACACACACACACACACACACACACACACACACACACACACACACACACACACACACACACACACACACACACACACACACACACACACACACACACACACACACACACACACACACACACACACACACACACACACACACACACACACACACACACACACACACACACACACACACACACACACACACACACACACACACACACACACACACACACACACACACACACACACACACACACACACACACACACACCACACACACACACACACACACACACACACACACAGAAAGAAGAAAAACAAAAACACGTCTGAAAGAAACAACAAACAAAAAACAAAAACACACACACACACACACACACACATACACACACACACACACACACACACACACACACACACACACACACACACACACACACACACACACACACACACACACACACACACACACACACACACACACACACACACACACACACACACACACACACACACACACACACACACACACACACACACACACACACACACACACACACACACACACACACACACCACACACACACACACACACACACACACACACACACACACACACACACACACACACACACACACACACACACACACACACACACACACACACACACACACACACACACACACACACACACACACACACACACACACACACACACACACACACACACACACACACAGAGAAAGAAGAAAAACAAAAACGTCTGAAAGAAACAACAAACAAAATACAAACACACACACACACACACACACACACACACACACACACACACACACACACACACACACACACACACACACACACCACACACACACCACACACACACACACACACACACACACACACACACACACACACACACACAGAAAGAAGAAAAACAAAAACGTCTGAAAGAAACAACAAACAAAATACACACACACACACACACACACACACACACACACACACACACACACACACACACACACACACACACACACACACACACACACACACACACACACAGAAAGAAGAAAAACAAAAACGTCTGAAAGAAACAACGGCGCGAAGAATAGGAACACCATAGCGCAGAATACAAAAACATTCGTGGAAAACAAAGACACAAATAGAACACGTCAAAAAACCCAACAACAATGGCACAATAAAATAAGACTGTGGTTACAACAACATAAAGAACAAATGTGGGTTCACAGCTGTTTCGGGAGGAACATATTGTTTATCTATATTTTCATAAGTTTTTTCAAGCAAACTTTATGTTAACTATAAGTAACTTGTCATAAATAACAGGCGAGAATATGTTGTAGTATGTGACAAGATTACTTATAGTCAGTGGATATTGCTAGATTTTCACTCATAGGCAATCTTATTTATGTTTGTTGATACTAAGTATATTATTTCTACTAGATATGTTGATTGATACTGCTCACAAAAGTAAGTTCTTACCATAAATCTGAGGGAAGAAATATATTTGAAATACTATGTAGAGCATACAGCCAAAATATCTTTACAGACAAAAGGTTGGTACAGTTTTTATCTAAGATTTCTAGATTCAGGTTTTTAACTAAATAGCTTGATTTTGTGTGGGACGGAACAGCTGTGGGTTAAGTAATAAGCTGACGAGGTGTTTTTTTCATCCATCCTGCCCTCATCCTGGTTTCTCTTTTTAGCACACACTACCATAAAGTTACAAAAAAAGGAAAATGGTGAAGTGAACATTATTTATGATATGTGTTTGTTTTTAAGACCCACTGACCCACCACGATTAAGTCCCTTGTTTTGTTCTGGGTAGATGTGACTCACATACAAATGCCCCAAACTTCAAATTGAGGCTATGTTTCGTTTTCAATTTGAGGGCATTTGTATGGCAGTCAAACCTGGTCAAAACAATATTTCTTTCCAGCTATAAGAGGGAACACACGTGAAACCCGTGATTTGGACACGTGATCTGGTGGGCCTTTAAATGACTCATAAACCTAACAGCTAAATTATCAACATTTATTATTTTGCGATAAGAAGCGTCTCAGACCTTTTCCCCTGAAAGGTGTTTTCAGGGAGTTATCAATGCCATGGAAGTCATTGAACGATCATCATCGACACGCCTTTCTTATCGACGCGCTCAATCCGAGCATCAAGACCATAATAGTATAGGGGCCTAAGATTATAAAGAGTGTTTTCACGGAGTTATCAACGCCATGGAAGTCATTGAACGATCATCATCGACACGCCTTTCTTATCGACGCGCTCAATCCGAGCATCAAGACCATAATAGTATAGGGGCCTAAGATTATAAAGAGTGTTTTCACGGAGTTATCAACGCCATGGAAGTCATTGAACGATCATCATCGACACGCCTTTCTTATCGACGCGCTCAATCCGAGCATCAAGGCATAATAGTAGTATAGGGGCCTAAGATTATAAAGAGTGTTTTCACGGAGTTATCAACGCCATGGAAGTCACTGAACGATCATCATCGACATGCCTTTCTTATCGACGCGCTGAATCCAAGCATCAAGGCATAATAGTATAGGGGCCTAAGAGCTTGTTGACGATTTCAAAGAGTGATATTGCTTTGTTTCACTATAATTTTATATTCCTTCAACACAACACACATACACATGCGCGCGCGTACACACACACACACGCAAATAAGAATCGAATCATTTTAATGCGTCATCTCACCCCCAACTTGAGATGTTAAAGACACACTGACCCACCACGATTAAGTCCCTTGATTTTTTTCTGGGTAGCTGTGATCCACATTCAAATTCCCCCAACTTCAAATTGAGTCTGATCTTTAAAATGATATTTCGTTTCGAATTTGGGGGCATTTGTATGGGAGTCAAACCTGGTCAAAACAAGATTTCTTACCAGCGGGAAACCCGTGAAACCCGTGATTTGGACACGTGATCTGGTGGGTCTTTAAATGACTCGCAAACCTAATGGCTAAATTATCAACATTTATTATTTTGCGATAAGAAGCGTCTCAGACCTTTCCCCGAAAGAGTGTTTTCACGGAGTTATCAACGCCATGGAAGTCACTGAACGATCATCATCAACACGCCTTTCTTATCGACGCGCTGAATCCGAGCATCAAGGCATAATAGTATAGGGGCCTAAGATTATAAAGAGTGTTTTCACGGAGTTATCAACGCCATGGAAGTCACTGAACGATCATCATCAACACGCCTTTCTTATCGACGCGCTGAATCCAAGCATCAAGACCATAATACTATAGGGGCCTAAGAGCTTGTTGACGGTTTCAAAGACTGATATTGCTTTGTTTCACTATAATTTTATATTCCTTCAACACAACACACATACACATGCGCGCGCGTACACACACACACACGCAAATAAGAATCGAATCATTTTAATGCGTCATCTCACCCCCAACTTGAGATGTTAAAGACACACTGACCCACCACGATTAAGTCCCTTGATTTTTTTCTGGGTAGAAAAATTCAAATTCAAATTCAAATTTATTATTTTGCGATAAGAAGCGTCTCAGACCTTTCCCCGAAAGAGTGTTTTCACGGAGTTATCAATGCCATGGAAGTCACTGAACGATCATCATCGACTTCTTTCTTATCGACGCGCTGAATCCAAGCATCAAGGCATAATAGTATAGGGGCCTGAGATTATAAAGGTGTTTTCACGGAGTTATCAATGCCATAGAAGTCACTGAACGATCATCATCAACACGCCTTTCTTATCGACGCGCTGAATCCGAGCATCAAGACCATAATAGTATAGGGGCCTAAGATTATAAAGAGTGTTTTCACGGAGTTATCAACGCCATGGAAGTCACTGAACGATCATCATCAACATGCCTTTCTTATCGACGCGCTGAATCCGAGCATCAAGACCATAATAGTATAGGGGCCTGAGATTATAAAGGTGTTTTCACGGAGTTATCAATGCCATAGAAGTCACTGAACGATCATCATCAACATGCCTTTCTTATCGACGCGCTGAATCCAAGCATCAAGGCATAATAGCATAGGGGCCTAAGAGCTTGTTGACCATTCTAAAGAGTGTTCTTTCTTTGTTTCACTATAATTTTTTTATTCCTACAAGACAACACACGCGCGCGCGCGCGCGCGCGCGCGCACTCCCCCCCCCCCCCCCCCCCCCCCCACACACACACACACACACACGCGCAATAATGGAGGAAAAGCATTTTTCTGTGAAGATATTGTATGGTTTCAGGAGATGTTGTCTCTTGGTGTAATCAAGGGATTAAAAGCACTTTATGGTGGCCAGGAGGCCATTGCTCTTGAAGATCAATATGTCAAACTGTTCAGGCTTGGGAAAAGGGCATATCCTCAAGCTTAAAGCCCCTTCTGACATTTGTTTTTCTGCATTCACTCTTCTCAGAATTCAGAGAAATCTCTGAAGATTACCATGCCTAGCACACACACACACACACACGCGCGCGCGCACACAAGCACACGCGCGCGCACATGAGCACCCAGACACAAACACGCTAAAACACACACACGCATACGCACACACTTACGCACGCACACACACACACACACACACACACATACATACATACACACGCACACGCACACGCACGCACGCACACGCACACGCACACACACACACACACACACACACAACACACACACACACACACACACACACACACACACACACGTTAGTGACCCAAACACTGACCATCATAAGGAATCTCCACTTCGATGTTCTCTCCCTTTTTGACCAGCACTTCTTTCGGACATTTGCTGGCGTCGATCTTAGGAGGCCTAGGAACTGAAAAAAGCAATACAACATCTCTACATCTTTGCAAAGGCCAAAAAACCCAAAAACAATTTGCTGGCGTCGATCGTAGGAGGCCTAGGAGCTGGGGGGGAAATGCAATACAACAGCTCTACATCATATACGAGAAAACGTTCAAAATGCAAAACAAATTGAAAAACATTGCTCGCGTCAAAATCGTATTGCAGTGTGGCTATAATGGTACTATTTCTTAGATAAGGCCACTCATATGACTTGCAACTCACTGTGTTGCCATGAGGAAAGAGTGATATTTTGGTGAACTTTGCTCAAACGTGCACACAGACATTTAGGCGCATAACGGCAGCACAACACCATCTGCGCTGATAATTGACAGGAAGCTTGTCAGAGCGATCGACTAAGAGTAAAAAAGAAGAAGAAGAAGAAGACGACTCACTGGGGTCCACGATCAGCTTGGCCTTGGTGGATCTCTCTCCGATCTGCAGGGCGTACTCCCCGGTGTCCCCAAAGTTGGTGTCCTTGATGGTCAGCTTGTAGGTCTCGCCCTTGTTTGATGTGTCGAACCTGGAACCATCATCATCATCATGCTTATTTATGGTCTGTATTAATTAATTACCAGAAAGGCTTTCATCGAACGCAAGACTGCTCGCTGACGACACCGCAATTTACAGACTCATTTTCTCGGGAGAGGACCATGTCCATTTACAAGAAGACCTCCAGCGCCTTGAGGAATGGGAGAAGAAATGGGACATGAAATTTCACCCGAGGAAGTGTCAAACGTTGCCTGTCACACGAAGCAGGAAGCCCTCGCACTACCCCTACCAACTTCATGGTCACACCCTGGACACTGTGCAGTCGGTGAAGTACCTGGGTGTCACTCTACAGGCAAACGGGAGCTGGGACGCCCATCTGAGTGCCATCACAGCAAAGGCCAGTCAGACACTCGGATGTCTCAGGCGAAACCTCAAGATAGCCTCCACTGAGCTGAGAGCAAAAGCCTATATGGACTTTGTAAGGCCGCTTCTTGACTACGCCTGCTCAGTGTCGGATCCCTCCACTCAGAAAAACATCGACAGAGTAGAGAAGATTCAACGAAGAGCTGCGAGGTTCGTCTCGAATCAATATCGGAGGACAGCCAGCGTCACCGATATGGTACAGAGGCTTGGCTGGAGTCCCCTGCAGCAACGCCGGCAGGTTGCAAGGCTCACCATGATGCATAAAATACAGAATGACATGGTGAGCATCAACAAAACCAAGCTTGAACCACAGCCAGAGCGACAAAGAAGAGGACACTCACAAGAATTCCTTGTTCCCCAGTGTCGCACACAGTACAGACAAAGTTCCTTTTTCCCACGTACCATCAGGGAGTGGAACGTCCTGCCACCAGCAGCAGTTGAGGCCAGAACCCCAGAGAGCTTTGTGACCAGAGTCTGGCAGCACCTCAGTGGACAACCTCCTGCTGCAGACGCCACGTCTGATGGCCCCACTCTGGGGTCATCGGACTAACAAGCTACAATACTCTTCCCCCTCCCCCCTCCCCCTCCCCCCCCCCCCCCCCCCCCCCCCCCCCCCCCGTTTTTCTCTCTCATCCCCTCCGCCCCATCCCCACTACCCCTTCTTCCAACAACCCAGCAGATCAACAGTTGGCTAGGCTTATGGTTCTCTTTTATCTATCCCCTCTTCTGTCACACTATTTCTCCTCAGGCCTTGAGCCTTTCTTCCGGCAAAAGTGGTATAGAACCTCCCCTGGTTCCGTGGCAAAATAATCAAAGTATTGATTGTGGCCACGAATAGCTAAGAAGAAGAAGAAGAAGAACAGCAACAGCAACATACCTGATGGTGTCGGGGATGGGCTTTCCGTCTTTCAGCCATTTCACGGGGTGCTTGTGGGGGTTGGCGGCCTTAGCATCCAGAATGATCTGCTCCTTCTCCTTGCACTTCTTGTCCGCCAGCTTCTTGATGAACTTCACGTCAGCTGCGGGCCACAAACACACCAGCACGCACAATTTATACCCTTTCGCCGCCAGCCATATTTCAGCCAAAAATTCCCATTAAATTTACCTGGGTAGAGAACAAAATCCATCTGCAGTATTGGGGATTCTTCTTTGACATAGAATAAGGTCTATCCTTACTTCCCGAAACTAAGACAATAGTGTCTTTGGATAATAGACCCCAATTTGATGCCTTTTTAGTGACATAGGTGTTAAATCACTGTGGTGCTAAAATGCGACTTTGTCATCAAGGGTCAAATCTCTCTTAAAGGTTGACCCTGACGGATGAGTGTTTGCAAGAAACACGTCGAGATCACCAGAAAGACAGCCTTTTCAAGAATCGGAACACTCACTTTGCTCTGGTTTCCTAGAAATCAAACCGTCAAAACGGCGATTCCTCCTTAGCGGAGATGCCGGAGAGATAAGCCATATTGGATGGGGTGGGTGGAGGTAGCTCATTGTGGTTGAAGCTTTTTTTTGTAGTGCAGTAAAACAATAATAAAGGAGCTATTTTCTTTGTTGTGAGCAAAACTCCTTTAAGTAAACTGCATACAATTTTTTTTTTAAACCACAAAAAACAAAAACGGCTTGTATTGTGAAATATTCGTGCAAACGATTTGGTCTAAACTCAGGCGGCCATTAAATTATTTCAGTGAAAGAGAAGTCATGTGGCTTCTCTTTCACTTAAAGAATTTGACTTCCAGAACATCCACCAAGGAGGAATAGCCGATTTGACAGTTTGATTTCTAGGAAACCAGAGCAAAGTGAGTGCTGCGATCTCTGTAAAGGGTGTTTTCCTGGTGATCTCGACGTGTTTCTTGCAAAAACTCATCCGTCAGAGTGCCCCTTTAAAACAATCAGTACAATATAACCTATGCAAACGACTTTCTTTTTAGGTGATTATGCATGACCGTGCTGTATAATCGATCCAACAATGTTCAGTACGTCAGTACACACGTACTGTTAGACAAGGGTCGCTCAGTGATGTCCCTAGGCGTTATGTCACAGGACATTTGTCCTAATAAAACCGAAAATGTCCTATTGTGTTTCTCCCTTCTGTCAGGACAAATATCCTACTGAACTCTAACATTGGTAGACTTTGTTCTGTTGGTTCCGTAAAAGCTAAGACTTCTTCTTCTTCTTCTTCTTCTTCTGCGTTTCCAGGCCATATGGCCATAATGGGTAAGGTACGTATGTGTCCATTTTTCAGTTTTCACTGGTCTCCCCGCTGCGTACAGCCAACTCATTCCGATTTCGGAGGAACTCAAAGGAGAAAATATTTGGAAGATTTTTTTTTTAGAAAAAAAAGGCTGGAGATGAAATTCTGCTTAACGTCCTCCGGTCTGGAACAGACACATATGGGACATTGGCAGATGTTCAGATCAGCTCCCTCCGCTGTTCCAGGGTGAAGTTGGCCAATCAGCTTAACGGAAAAGGTAAATCGGAGGGAGCTGATTGGCCCTAACCCTAAGCCTTCACCCTGGAACAGCGGAGGGAGCTGATCTTAACATTAGCCGGGACATTAGTGGATATAAATATGGTGGGAACGATCCTGGAGGCAATGCCCGGAGGCAGTGGAAACACCAGTAAAGTCCCGAACTTTGAACAATGCAGATTGGGTAATAACTGACATTAATCAAACCGCACTAAAGACTATAACTTCATACATAAAACACTCACGGGAGACATAGAGGTCGGCAGTGGAGGTCTGGTCCAGCAGCTTACAGGTGTATTTGCCGTCATCCTTGGAGCTGCAGTTTTTGATCTGCAGCTTACGCTTCAGACCATCCTTCAAGAATTCGTATTTCCCTCCAGACTTGAGCTCCTGAAAAGGCGGCAATATTTTACGATTGCATTAATGTTGGAACTGTACAACGGGGCGTGTACTAACTGTGTAAAGGACACAGATGGGTGTGTTGACGGCTTGTGTGCTGACGTGTATGCGATTAATCATATGCTGTGTATTAAACTGTTTCTTTGTTTCTTAAGCAAACAGAGAGAGAGAGAGAGAGAGAGAGAGAGAGAGAGAGAGAGAGAGAGAGAGAGAGAGAGAGAGAGAGAGAGAGAGAGGGAGAGAGAGAGAGAGAGAGAGAGATGGAGAGATAGGAGATAGGGAGAGAGAGAGAGAGATATAGATATATATAGAGAGAGAGAGAGACAGACAGAGGGAGGGGAGAGAGAGATAGAGAGATACAGAGAGAGAGAGAGAGAGAGAGAGAGAGAGAGAGAGAGAGAGAGAGAGAGAGAGAGAGAGAGAGAGAGAGAGAGAGGCAGACAGACAGAAAGACAGACAGCAGGCAGGCAGGAAGACAGACAGACAGATAAAACGAACAAAGAGGTAGGTAGACAGACACACACATTGAGAGAGAAAGAGACACAAAAAAGAGATAAAGTGAGACAGACACATAAATAGGGCTTCAGGAAGAAAGTAGACAGGCAGGCAGGCAAGCAGACCGAAAAAGAGCACACACAGCACCTGGGAAGATATATATATTCGCCTTGGAACCTTTCCATTACTTCATGGCCAACACTCTGACTTCATGGCTTAGGAACTAGCAACATAGACTACCTACCACCAAGCGGCGACACTACATATACACACAGCACCTGGGAATATATATATACATAGAGCTAGCTCTCGCCTTGGAACCTTTCCATTACTTCATGGCCAACACTCTGAAACCATCTTAGGAACTAGCGACATAGACTACCTACCACCAAGCGGCGACACTACATATACACACAGCACCTGGGAATATATATACATAGAGCTAGCTCTCGCCTTGGAACCTTTCCATTACTTCATGGCCAACACTCTCAAACCATCTTAGGAACTAGCGACATAGACTACCTACCACCAAGCGGCGACACTACATATACACACAGCACCTGGGAATATATATATACATAGAGCTAGCTCTCTGCTTGGAACCTTTCCATTACTTCATGGCCAACACTCTCAAACCATCTTAGGAACTAGCGACATAGACTACCTACCACCAAGCGGAGACACTACATATACACACAGCACCTAGGAATATATATACATAGAGCTAGCTCTCGCCTTGGAACCTTTCCATTACTTCATGGCCAACACTCTCAAACCATCTTAGGAACTAGCGACATAGACTACCTACCACCAAGCGGCGACACTACATATACACACAGCACATGTAAAGATATACACAGAGCTCTCGCCTTGGAAACCCTTCCATTACTCCATCGCCAACACTCTCAAACCATCTTAGGAACTAGCGACATAGACTACCTACCACCAAGTGGAGACACTACATAATTATACACACACCACATGGGAAGATACATACATAGAGCTAGCTCTCGCTTTGGAACCTTTCCATTACTTCATCGCCAACACTCTCAAACCATCTTAGGAACTAGCGACATAGACTACCTACCACCAAGCGTCGACACTACATAATTATACACACAACACATGGGAAGATACATACATAGAGCTAGCTCTCGCTTTGGAACCTTTCCATTACTTCATCGCCAACACTCTCAAACCATCTTAGGAACTAGCGACATAGACTACCTACCACCAAGCGGCGACACTACATATACACACAGCACATGTACAGATATACACAGAGCTCTCGCCTTGGAAACCCTTCCATTACTCCATCGCCAACACTCTGAAACCATCGTATGAATTATAGCGACATAGACTACCTATCACCCAGCGCAGAACCGACATATACACAATGAAACTAAATCTACAAAAAAGCCAATAACAAAACACGAAGGATCGTATATACCAGACACATAAACAGTACCACATCTACACAGTGAATCACTGGGGGACTTGCACCACTGTTTCACAACCCCATCAGAAAGCACTCGAAGAACACTGGCTTCTGAAAGACAGCCATTTCCCATTACTGACACCATTCTCTTTAATCTATGCCATGACATGTCATGGATTTGTACGTGTCAGAGAATGAAAGAAGCATGACAATCGTGTACACGTTGAACAAAGTGCGTCTAGTATCATTTTGTTCTGCCGTTGCTGGAGTCCACGATTCTTAACAAAAAAGTCATCTGTCATCGAGTTGAAGTGGATAAAGTTTATGCTTATAGAATACACGCTGAAAAGTATAGACTGTTGATTAAAAAGGGAATCCAAAAAACGTTCTGAAGACAGTTTTTTTTCCATTTCTAAATGGATTCCTCCTGAATATGAAGTGATTGCTCGACTTACGAATGCTTTTCTGAGCTCTTTGAATGAAAAGAAATGCTGTGTCGGAATGATAATTGAGGTAAACTTCCAAATGAAAGAACTCCTCGTGTGATTCACTCTGCTTCTAGAACAATATTACAACTTGTGGAATACAGAATAATTATGCTGTTTCGGAATAATAGCCCAGATCAAGTCCAAGTGGACAGTACCTTGAGTAAGCAAGCACCCTGACCCTCCACAAAGAGTCGTCAACACATAGTTCACAACTTGTTCACAGACAGGCAAACATGGATGAAGCAACCGGCTCTAGCAGTACGCAGCACAACAATACTGGCAAAAAGGTAGTAAAACCGTCACAAGCATAGTCATTTACCTCCCATTCAATTTCTTCTTCCACCTGAAAGTTCAATTTGTGTTTTATTGTTAGTCAAATGAAACATAAAAAACACAACTTAACAAAATTAGTTAATGTAAAGCAAAAAAACACAGAAATGCAACAAAACTAATTGAACAATAAACAAACAAAAAAAAAGAAGCTGAAGAGATAAATATAAGACACCGCTAAGCTGCGTAGTAATGAACCTAATGCAATTTCAACAGGAAGTTCGAGAGAAAATAACATTGGAGTAGATGCAATCTTGAACTGTTAGTGTTAGCATCTACTGGTAAGAAAAGTGAAAAACGCGTGAATGGTTGTAAAACACAACAAACAATTGGATTGAGCATCTTTTATAAAGTACCTACGTTGAGTTTAATTTTTAACATGTGGCTTACCATAAATGACAATTGTGTAATAACGATCTTGAACGTATTACATAATGCAAACTGGGAACGGTATGTAACAGTAAATTAAAAACAAATCATTAGAGGCTGTAAAATCCAATGGGAATGCTTAGCACATGATAAAGAGATATGGTATTATACAAAGGAGAAGTGAATGCTTAGTAAATAGGTTAATTGCAGAGTGAGTATTAGTCGTTTGCTTACACGCGTCGGTGTGAGACTTTCGAAAATAGACCACAAGTTCTAGACAAATGAAAACTGAAAGAAAAAAAAGTAACAAAATAAAAACAAACAAAAATAGAACAAAGCAAAACAACAACAACAACAAAAAGAGAAAGAAACAAGCATATTTGTTTCCTGAAATAAATAAATAAGTTACACCGGAAACTAAAAGCCGACACGAGTGGTCTACCTTTTCTCCCCTCCACCAGGAGACTTCCGCTTCCGCGTCTGAGACGTCGCACTCCATCAAGGCTTTCTCCCTCTCCACCGCCTCCACGTCATCCAGGGGCTTCATGAACTCCCACTCAGGCTCTGCAGTAAAAACACGGAGAAGTCAAGTCAAATCAAGTCCAAATGATCTTTATTGACGATAAAGGAATAAGCTAAACAAAGCTTTTTTTCCATCCTGTCGTCATAAATACATAATGAGAAACACAACTGAAGCAAACACGAAGAAAAACAAAAACTGTATACAAAAAAATCAATTTGCAATGAAAAATATGAGAATAAAAATACACATATGTTCCGCAAGCACAATACGATAATCATCTCATCGAGAAGGTGAGATTAGCATCCAATCGGTCAGAGACCCTTATGGAAGGTATTCCTGAAGATGCGGCGAGGTCTTCCCAGGGATGGAGACAAACGATGCAATGGCGATGAGGGAATGTCGTGGAGGAAGGCGGGTCGTGGCAGGTGACTGCTCTGTTCTTGTAGGTTTCGTGCAGATTAAGGTCTGCATCTGGTGTTGCCGTTGGAGAGAGAGAGAGAGAGAGAGAGAGAGAGAGAGAGAGAGAGAGAGAGAGAGAGAGAGAGAGAGGAGAGAGAGAGAGAGAGAGAGAGAGAGAGAGAGGGGGGGTTAGAGAGAGAGAGAGAGAGAGAGAGAGAGAGAGAGAGAGAGAGAGAGGGGAGGAGGAGAGAGAGAGAGAGAGAGAGAGAGAGAGAGAGAGAGAGAGAGAGAGAGAGAGAGAGAGAGAGAGAGAGAGAGAGAGAGAGAGAGAGAGAGAGAGAGAGAGAGAGAGAGAGAGAGAGAGAGAGAGAGAGAGAGAGACACACACACACACACACACAAATGGATGATCCACCCACCTCCCACTCTGAGCTTGCACTTGGTCTCGGCCTCCCCACATTTACAGGAGTACTCAGCCTCGTCCTGTTTCTGGGCATCCACCAGCCTGAGAATACAGCGGTTCTCTCGACGCTGGATCTCGTATTTACCAGGGGTATACTGCACACACGGACAATAAAGTGCAATATTTGTGACCACGAAAGGGACATTAAGTCGCTGGGCTAGTTTCTCACAACAGGCTCGCAAAGTCAAAAATCTCATTAAAAAAAAAAAAATTGGAGCTATGGGTGTTTTCATGCTCTCTGACATATATCATCTTTCATATCTGTAAAGGATAATCTTTAATCCTTTCAGCCGCCAGCCATCTTTGAGCCAAAACTTCCCATTAAACTTACTTGGCTACAGAAAAGATTTTGTCTGCAATATTGGGGAATGTTTCTGTGACACGTTTACAATAGGGTCAATTCTTACTGTCTAAATTTAGGAACACACTGTAATTGAATAATAGACCCTGATTTCAAGAGCTTTAATGACATGGGTGATAAATAATTGTGGTGCACAAATATGACATTGGCGGTGAAAGGGTTTTAAAGACCCACCACGTCACGTGTCAAAATCACGGTTTTCACGTGTTTTCCCTCTTATAGCTGGTAAGAAGTCTTAAGAAATATTCCTAGCATAAGAGGGAATGTGACACGTGACGTGGGGGGTCTTTAATACGGTCTCTAAATATTCCAAAAAAGTGCTTTTAAATTTGTAGGTTGAGACATTGTCTTAGGATAGGTTAGATTTTAGAGTGTGATTTCTCAAGATTATCGACAGTCGCCTTACGAACTTCAAATGCTCATAACTCTTCAACAAAAAAAGGATGTAAGAATGTGTTTTTATATCATTAGAAAGAGAATTGCGTGAAGTTTCCAACTGTGCCATTTTCTCAGAATGGTCATTTGGACACTTAATGTCCCTTTCGTGGTGCTGGGTCACATTTATCATGTAATGACCATTAGTGCATTGTGCTACATCAACGATAGGTAGAAAGTTCATGTATTGATTTACCAGGGCATGTATTCACATTGACATAGTATGCGACTTATCATCATGATATCTTAGAAGTCCTTCTAAAGTCCTCTCAAATCCTACCGACTTTAGAAGGACTTCTAAGACATCATGATGATAAGTATCATACTATTTCAGTGTGAATACAGGCCCTTCCAAAAGTGCTTCAAAAGCCCTATCAAACCCTGCTACTTTAGAAGGACTTCTAAGACATCGTGAAGATAAGTCTGATTCTATCTTAGTGTGAATACAGGCCCTTCTAAAGTCCTTCAAATCCTACTACTTTAGAAGGACTTCTAAGATATGATGATGATGATTTTCATACTATCTCAGTGGGAATACAGGTCCTTCCAAAAGTGCTTCCAAAGTCCTATCAAATCCTACTCCTTTAGAAGGACTTCTAAGAGATGATGATGATATGTCTCATACTATCTCAATGTGAATAATCTCTCTCTCTCTCTCTCTCTCTCTCTCTCTCTCTCTCTCTCTCTCTCTCTCTCTCTCTCTCTCTCTCTCTCTCTCTCTCTCTCTATGTGCGGGTGGGTGTGTATATGGGCGCGCGCGCGAAAACGTACCCAACCTCACACAGTTTTGTATGAATGTGTGTGCATGCGTGCGTGCGTACGTGCGCGTGTGTCCGCGTGTCTGTGCGTCCATGTATCTGTACGTCTGTGCGTGCGTGCATGCGTATGCCTGTGTCCATATATAGACCGTGAGTAAGCGTGCGGTCTTTTTTGCCCGCGTCGGCTATGTGACTGTGTAGGCTACGTGCGAAGGCTCTAACGTTTTATGTTGGCCCAATAATTCTCTACTATAAGCCCGGGTTCACATTAGACGCGTACGTTCCGTACGGAAAACCCTAAACAAGTGGAAGAAAGAAGGATAAAAGTTTACGCATATAGGGGAAATTCGGACACATGCGCAAATCTTTCCCCTTCTTTGTTTCACTTATTTATGGATCGCGCACGGGTTTCCGCATGGAATATCCGCTTATGTGTGTACACGGGCCTTATAATAGTAGAGCTTATTGTGTGTGTGTGTGCTGCCAGGCCCTCTCAGTGAGTGAGTAATGTGGCTACTGACCTCCAGGGGCTGTCCGTTGCGGTACCACTTGACGAAGGCCCGGGGGTCGGACACGAAGCATTCCAGCATGCCCGTCTTCTGCCGCTTGATCTCATACTCCTCGGGAAGCTTCTGCGTGAACGTGTACTCCGTGGGTTTGGCTGAAAACAATCCATCAGTCAATCCATCAGTAAGTCGATCGATCGAGCAACCAGTCAATCAATCAATGAATCAGCCATCTGACAGTTAATCCATCAATCAATCCATCAATCAATCCATCAATCAATCCATCAATCAATCCATCATCCATCTGGTATCGTAATCAACTTTTGGTGGAAGGGAGTTAATTAGAAAGAGAGTTTTTCCCTTTTGTTCAATTTCATTAACAGAAACACTGGGGGGGGTTTCATGCATCATTTTTATCTTGACTGTCGTCGCGTGTTCCGCTCGGAACACTGACGCACACACACTTACAGACATAATAATGATAATCAATCAAAAACTTGAAAAAAAAAACCACAAATATAAAACAATAATTACAGAAGGCTGTCATGTTTCCGAAGGCACAGAAGACACGGAAATTAGTCCATACACCTAACGGTTTGCACCGAAAACGAACAAAACATAGCTCCCTTGACGGACGTAATGCCACGTCAGCGAAATAGGAACGACTGAGGAGAGGCAACAACTCCACTCACTCACTACTACAAGGCCCATTAGTTAGCTAGCACCTCTCTGTGAAGCTGATCGTAACACGTGCACCTGCGCACCATTTCTAGGTCACGGCACGTGCAACGCAGCGTATTACAAAGTACAAATTAAGCCTACATAATAAATTTAAAAAACGCGTCGGAGATGGTGGGGAGGGGGGAGGGGGGGACAAGGAAAGTGTTGAACGCTTTCTGTGGCGACCCATGATCTTCAAAAGTTTAAAAAAAACCTTGTTTTTGTTTGTTTGGGTGTGTGTGGTTTTTTCAAGTTGGCGATAGTCGTTTCAAACTGTTTTGCAATTTGGTCTGGAAAATGTGAATTTTGGTGCCTAAGAACGGTAGTGTTGATACAAAGAAAACACATTTGTTTGTACATTATTATATTTCATTATAAAAAAAAATAAAAAACACTTTTTGGCGGAGGTTTGCGTTGTTGTCGCAGGGATATTATTAAAATTATGTTAACCGCATTTGCATGTCCAGGCTGTCCTGTCACAACGCATACCTCCGCCAAATGTATTTATTAATGAACGACTGAGACTGAGAACGAATGAGGTTAGGTCAGGTTAGGTTAAGTACTTTATAGTCACAGAGGCGTCTCCGTGAACTTCGGGTTGCTCCCACCTGGAGAGCGCGTCGCAGCCAGAGGCGCGCCACCCAATTTTTTATATATGTTTTTGCATGCGATTTGTGTGACTGATGAGGAAGGAAAGGGGGGGGGGTAAATGTTGACCAAATGACAATTTTTTTCGTTGCCACTGGGTTTAACATGTGCTAAGTGCATGGGCGACACGGAACCGCGGTTTATCGTCTCATCCGAAAGACTCCACGTTCAGACCGCAAGGCCTAGTGCAAAGTGAGAGGAAAAATCCCCTGTACCCAGGTTCGAACTCGGGTTTACTTGACACGAAGCGAATGCGCTACCACTCTACACTAGAGTGAGACTGGACCATCGAGATCACGTGATCGAATCGTATCGTATCGCGTACAGTCGTGCGATTTTAGTGGACGTGTGGCTGGCCCTTTAAGAGAGTGGGGATATTATATACCGTGGAGAAGGCTTCTCCACTGTAAACACATTCCGACGCAGCCTTCCAGAATAGTAAACCCAGCCTCTAGCTATTTGGATGCCACAGTTAGAAGCGAGAGGCAAGGCAAGGCAAGGTAAATGTTTTATTTCATACCCACTTGGGGCACAGAAATATAAAACAAAGTACACACATAGTTAAACAATCGAACATCAAAACAGAGTGATGTCTATATTATGAACGACAAGTAAATAACTAGGACAAATATACCTATACCATATTACAAAAAACAAACAAACATGTTACATTTTGTCCATACAAATCATCGAAAAGAACTGTTTATAACTGTAACAAAGTGCTTACGTTTAATCAAAAGTTTCTTATTTTTTGAGGAAAACAAAGCATTAAATTTATACGCATTTGGTCGCACAAAAAAGTACCGTGGAAGATATCTATTTCTTTCAGTATTAAAGATGGGACAGACAAACAAATAATGGAACTCATCTGCCACATCATGTACGCTACACTTTTCGCAATTTCTTTCACTTCTAGTGCAGATGCATTAAAATGCACGACTATAAATTGTGTTGGTATTAAGTCTAAAGAAGCACGGTCTCAACACACGTAGACATTTTTGACTCTTTCCCCATGGCAATACAGTGATAATAATAATAATACTAATACTAATAATAATAATATATAATAATAATATAATAATAATAATAATAATAATAATAATAATAATAATAATAATAATAATAATAATAATAATAATAATAATAATAATAATAATAATAATAATAATAATAATAATTATAATAAAATAATAATAATAATAATAATAATAATAATAATAATAATAATAATAAATCTTCTAATAGCGCTATTCTCCTGACACAGCAGGACTCACCGCGCTTTACGTGGGGAAAAAAAGTAAAAAAAAGTAAGTTTATTCCACGCACACAAAAGATATTCAAAATAAATGTACTTAAAATTATTTAGAAAAAAAATCACTTTATCGCATCACACAACTCACATTTAAAATACCTACATAAAACACGATTTAAAAAATAAAAAAAATCTTTACAGGGTTGACTGACTGATAATAATAAATTAACAGATAATATTAATGAAAAGATGCGTCTTCAGGCCAGTTTTGAAAGAAGACAGAGATGGAGAACTGCGGAGAGAGAAAGGGAGATTGTTCCAGATGTGTGGTGCTTGGAAACGAAAAGATCTGTTTCCAACTGTTTTGTATAATAATGACAGGTTTGCAGAGAAGTAATTAGGTTGCTTGATCTGAGGTTGCGTTCTCTGGTATGTAGGCAGAGAGGAGAGAAGAGAGGTAGTCAGGAAGAGTGTCTTCGAAATAACGATAGGCAACAGTGACCAGTGATGTGACAGTTATAAAATCACTTGCATGTCGTTGTGTTGTTATGGAAAGAGAGTAACAAATATTAACTTCTTCTTCTTCTGCGTTCCCAAAGATATGGCCATAATGAGTAAGGTACGTACTGTTCGGTTTTTAGTTTTCACTGGTCTCCCCGCTGCGTACAGCATTCTGATTTCGGAGGAACTCAAAGGCGAAGGTGACACATTATTTGGAAGATTTTTTTGTATAGGCAGGAAAATGGGCCAATAAGTCAGAAAGATGATACATGACAGAAATTAAAGCGGGAAAAAGGTAGAGTCAAAGAGAGTGGCAGATTAGAGGAAGTTACAAGCACATGCTTCAAGAAGGTGGTTGGTGTCTATTTTTACGAAAGACCCTCATCTG
>CM065697.1:38008457-38018457 GCA_017654935.2 Phymorhynchus buccinoides
TATTAGGTATTTGGTATTAGTTATTTGGTATTAGTTATTTGGTATTAGTTATTTTGGCATTTGGTATTTGGTACATTCTAGTCACAGACACTTATCTCTGTGGAATTTGGGCTGCTCTTGGTATTTTTGTATTTATTTACTATTTTGGTATTTGACTATTTTGGTATTTATTATTTTGGTATTTTGAGTAGGCTATTTTGAGTATTTGAGTATTTTTTGGTATTTTGGTATTTGTTATTTTGGTATTTTGGTATTTGGCACATTCTAGTCACAGACACTTATCTCTGTGAAATTCGGGCTGCTAGACCCAATACATGAATTTCACGTGAATCATGACTCACATCGTCACGATCGCATCGCATTGACAGTTGCATCAGGCCCTTAACCCTTTCACCGCCAGCCATATTTCAGCCAAAAATGTCCATTACATTTACCTGGGTAGAGAACAAAATCCATCTGCAGTATTGGGGATTCTTCTGTGACATATCTAAAATAAGGTCTATCCTTACTTCCCAAAACCTAAGACAATAGGGTCTTTGGATAATAGACCCCAATTTGATGCCTTTTAGTGACATAGGTGATAAATCACTGTGGTGCTAAAATGCGACTTTGGCGGTGAAAGGGTTAAACACATAAACGCATAATATGCAAGCGGCACGCCACCGCAAATCATTGCATCTTCATTTCTCTCCCTTCTCAGCATTAGTTAATTGGTGCGCACTCGTTCATAGGACCCGAGTCTTTACCATAGACGTTACTTTAAGTAAGTGTTGCCTTCGTGGTTATCTTGCACTTTAACACCCCCCCCCCCCTCCCCCCCCCCCCTCAATCTTTCTGGCATTGAAAATGCCTCACTGACAATTTTTTTTTTTTTTTTTTTTTTTTCACTGACAAGCAAGATTCTGCCTTTTTAAAGACCCAGCACGTCACGTGTCAAAATCATGTTTTTCACGTGTTTCCCTCTTATAGCTGGTAAGGAATCTTAAGAGATCTTCCAAGCATAAGAGGGAATGTGACACGTGACGTGGGGGGTCTCTAAGGGGAAAAGGATATGGTTAGGATCAGGCCAAGGATTATTTTCATGAAACTTAAAGAAGCAGATTTTGAGTGAAAGGATACTAAGCATGAGGTGGGTGGGTGTTAAAGTACAAGATTGTCATCAAAGGCAACGCATCTGCAAAAGTCGCTCAAGAATCGGCAATGTTTGCATGTTATTTCATTTCCTTTGGGTTTCTTAGGCATGAGAGGATTAGCAGAGCAATAAGGCTTGATCAGTATGGTAAGGTGGGGTACAACGCCCACCCCACCCCAACCCTTCCTTCCCTAAGCAAGAAATCCTTGATATATTCTCAATGAACAAAACACACATTCTGTATTAGATCAGTATGGTAAGGTGGGATACAACGCCCACCCCAACCCAACCCTTCCTTCCCTAAGCAATAAATCCTTTATCTCTTCTCATTGAACAAAACACACATTCTGTATTAGATCAGTATGGTAAGGTGGGGTACAACGCCCACCCCACCCCAACCCTTCCTTCCCTAAGCAATAAATCCTTTATCTCTTCTCATTGAACAAAACACACATTCTGTATTAAATGTAAACGATAGAGGCCCTGCCACACTACAACATATTAATATCCTAACCGTTTAAAATTTGAAAGAATCATTCGCACGCAAGAGGCAATGAATGCCCCCCCCCCCCCCCCCCCCCCCCCCCCCCCCAAAAAAAAAAGAAGAAAAAGAGGCCACCATATCATATATTCTTTTGTAATACATACCGCGAGCTGGGATGGATAACTCAGGTGGTTGCAGCATTTTGTTTCTGCTTCTTATTCGATTGTCCTCCTAATTTATCCTATGCTTTAAAGGGGCACCCTGACGGATGGGTTTTTGCTAGAAACACGTCGAGATCACCATGAAAACACCATTGACAGAGATCGCAACATTCACTTCGCTCTGCTTTCCTAGAAATCAAACCGTCAAAACGGCGATTCCTCCTTGGCGGAGATGCCGGAGAGAGAAGCCATTTTGGATGGGGTGAGTGGAGGCCAAACCCATTGTGGTTGAAGCTTTTTATTATTTTGTAGTGTAGTAAAATTTAAAAAAAGCTATTTCCTTTGTTGTGAGCGAAACTCATTCAGATAAACTGAATAAAATTTAAAAATAAAAATAATAAAAAGGCTTGTATTGCGCAAATGTGGTGCAAACAATTTGGTCTAAACCCAGGCCGCCATTACAAAAGAGATGGCACACGCCTTCTCTTTCAGTGAAATAATTAGACTTCCAGCACCTCCGCCAAGGAGGAATCGCCGATTTGACGGTTTGATTTCTAGGAAACCAGAGCAAAGTAAGTGTTGCGATCTCTGTAAATGGTGTTTTCATGGTGATCTCGACGTGTTTTTGCAAAAACTAATCCGTCAGGGTGGCCCTTTAATGTGTGTGAGTTTTTTCCCCCCAGCTTTTCTATAATGAACTTGGTTTGCCTGCATCCAATTTCTATGTATCTAATACAATTTAAAACAAAACACCTCCCAATGTCGTTAAGTTGTTAATGAAGATGAAAATAATATACTTTGATCACAAACAAAACGAAAATGAAATAACGAAAGAGTTCTCCAACAAATCATCTGTTCACATGCTCTTAAAAGAAAAGCAGGCACAAAATAAAACCAAAGGTATTGAAAATGCAAAAGAGTACATTTTCAAAATGTGATTATTTTCTTATTACATGTATTATTATATTGATTAATATTGATTATTGTCTTTTTAATCTTGTTATTATTATTATTATTATTATTATTATGATTCGTCTGGATTAATTTACCAACACAATAATTATTAAAAGAAAAAGAAAACAGGTCAGATTATTCGGTGAAAAGGTGAAAGAAGAACCAAATTACTTATAATTATTGCGAGTCCTTGATGGTGACATCCTGCTGACAAAACTTGTGAATACAACAACACCACTCTGTTCATACATGCACACTCACGCTTACAAAAAAAGCATTACACGCGTAAATGAATAAAATTGCTAACTAAAGCGGATGAACGTGCACATGCACATGGAAATCATTTTTAACTTATAAGGAGGTAAACAAATGTGTTATGAGTGTTGCGAGTGTCAGTTTTGCTAACGTTTTAATGTTTTTAAAAAGTGGTTATTTTTAACATATGCGAAATTGTCAATTACTTATTATGGGAAATGTATGAGTTTGTAGGCCCTATTTATTTGGCATAAAACGAAATATCTCTCTCTCTCTCTCTCTCTCTCTCTCTCTCTCTCTCTCTCTCTCTCTCTCTCTCTCTCTCTCTCTCTCTCTCTCTCCCCCAGAGGGCTGGATGTAAAATATAATGTTATTGCTTATTCTATTACCCTCCATAAATAACATTAATTAATTAATTCATTCATTCATTCATTCACTCTCTCTCTCTCTCTCTCTCTCTCTCTCTCTCTCTCTCTCTCTCTCTCTCTCTCTCTCTCTCTCTCTCTCTCTCTCTCTCTCTCTCTCTCTCTCTCTCTTCTTTCCTCCTGCTCCAGTCCACAAGCTTGGAAATGGTACAGGATCAAAGAAAAACGAAAGTAACACGGTATAATGATCTAGTCCTCTAACATGAGTATCATTTTGAAAACAAACCATTTGTGATGGAATACCTTGTTGTTTGCATACACACAATGTGGGTTATTTTATTTCAAAACCTCTGAACACGTAAGTGAACGGACAAATAGTACATGATACAGAGTAAGTTTGAGCATTGTGATAATCTAATAAACTGGATACCTTACAATAGAAACTGCACAATAACGCTCTCGGAGGAACAATACAAACAGCAAACGATACAGTTATAAACAACGAGTGAAATTGAACAAAACCCAAGGCAACCTGTTCAGCATAATGAACGAGTTCAATTTCTAAACTCTGTCTGTATTGTGATGTTGCAGTGTGTTGTTTGAAAACGTGTATTATAAATTAACCCAATTGTCCATACAGATATGTTGGTAAATCGCCCAAATGTTTTCTACATCTTTCTAAGCATGGGTTAACACAGTTATGCACATGGGTGACTACAGTAAATCGACCATGAAGTTTAACAGATTTCTACCACATGTGCCTCTCTGAGCGAGAAGGAACGTATGGGGTATCTAAAACTGTAGCAAACACATCGTATTAGCCTTGTCTATCTTGCCATGTGCCTCTCTGAGCAAGAAGGGAAGTAAGGGGTATCTAAAACTAGCATACACATTCTACAGGAAATCGTATTAGCCTTGTTTGCCTTGTCATGTGCCTCTCTGAGCAAGAAGGAAAGCATGGGGTATCTAAATTTGTAGCATGCACATTATACAAATTATCGTATTAGCCTTGTTTATCTTGTCATGTGCATCTCTGAGCGAGAAGGAAGTAAGGGGTATCTAAAACTGTAGCGTCCACATTATACAGGAACTCGTATTAGTCTTGTTTGTCTTGTCATATGCCTCTCTGAGCGAGAAGGAAAGCATGGGGTATCTAAAACTAGCATACACATTATACAAATGATCGTATTAGTCTTGTTTATCTTGTCATGTGCCTCTCTGAGCGAGAAGGAAAGCAGGGGGTATCTAAAACTAGCATACACATTATACAAATGATCGTATTAGTCTTGCTTACCTTGTCATATGCCTCTCTGAGCAAGAAGGAAAGTAAGGGGTATCTAAAACTAACATACACATTATACAGGAACTCGTATTAGTCTTGTTTATCTTGTCATGTGCCTCTCTGAGCGAGAAGGAAAGCAAGGGGTATCTAAAACTAACATACACATTATACAGGAACTCGTATTAGCCTTGTATACCTTGCCATGTGCCTCTCTGAGCGAGAAGAAAGTAAGGGGTATCTAAAACTGTAGCGTCCACATTATACAGGAAATCGCATTAGCCTTGTCTATCTTGCTATGTGCCTCTCTGAGCGAGAAGGAAGTAAGGGGTATCTAAACCTGTAGCATGCACATTATACAGGAAATCGCATTAGCCTTGTTTATCTTGTCATGTGCCTCTCTGAGCGAGAAGGAAAGCAAGGAGTATCTAAAACTGTAGCATATGCATTACACATAAATCGTATCAGTCTTGCTTATCTTGTCATATCTGTCTTCGAAAACAACCGTAAACAGCATACCTAGTTACACATCATAGAGAAAATCATATTAGTCTTGTTTATGTTGTCATATCTGTCTTCGAAAACAACCGTAAACAACCTATATGTGTGTTGTACAGGACAATCCATTGAATTGCTACTATGGCACTAGGAACGTATTTTCAAAAATCCAGTCCAATGACAGACTAATAATTAGAACAACTATTTTCTAACCATATCACATTTTGCTCTTCAAATCCAATTGGGCATGATAGGCCTATAGGACAATAATCCACATAATGGGGGCACAAAACAAAAACTTGTACCCAAAGAAAATGGCTTGGCTAAACACTTTTGCAATATACAAAGCCCGTACATTAAAAACCATGGGCAATTTAGACGAAAGCAGAGCAAACAAAAAGGGAAAGCATAAGTTCCTATGTCTTATAAACAGCAAACACCTAGACGTTTTTGAACATTAGCATTCCGTTCCCTAGCAAGAACATCATGTACAGTTTCTGCATTTATCATAATAGTATGTCCTATTATGAGGCACACGATCTAATTGACAAGAAAATGTACAACCTATGCAAACAAATTTAAAAAAACCCAGTGAATGTACAGTATATCGCATTATGTGCTTAAAAGCCGTGAAAATGCTTCCCAGTAAAATTTAAAAAGTCTCACAATCAAAAGGAAAGAAATCATAAATAACTGCAGAAAAGTGCAATTTATCACATTTTCACACGAGGACACAAGATATACAAAAGAATATATAGCTTTCTACGACAGATCTCTATAACACGCTAATAAAACATATTAGCGAAGGTCGAAAACTTTGTTCACATGACTTTGAGCTGTGCAAGTCTCTTTCAAAACACACGAGAAAAAAAAAGACACAAAATGGTTGTCTTTTATCCCAAGACTGATTCCACAAATGAAAGGGAACTAACTATAACATTATGTAGAACAGAGAGCTTATGACAATACAGAGGCAGAGAATTTGAGGTGCTCGAAGAATGGTGTGCCAATCGTGATGGTAGAAATCATGCAGCATTGCCAATCACAACATCGATAGTATGACATGTGTTCCACATCTACAATATGTTATCACATTTATATAATATCAATACGTCACAACACCAAGTACACCGAAACACATGGACTTAGTATAGGAGAGTATGATTAATTAAACATCAATCATTAATTATTTGCTATTAGTTATTTGACACATTTTAGCCCTTTCGCCGCCAGCCATTTTTCAGGCAAAACATACCCTTAAACTTAAACGGGTAGAGAACAAAAAATATCTTCAATATTGTGAATTCCTCTGTGACATGTATAACATTACGCCTATTCTGACCTCCCAAAATTTAGAAAATATTGTCTTCGGATAACAGGCCCTGATTTGATGCCTTTTAGTGACATGGGTGTTAAACCATTGTGGTGCAAAAATGTAACATTGGCGGTGAAAGGGTTAATAAGTATGCTTCTCGTCAATATTGCTTTACAGAAGACAATTTTAATAATGTCACCACCCCGACCGAAACGTTCTCTTTTAAGAAACAAACAGTTGTGTGTTGCCATAAAGCATAGTTCCAGACAAGCACTGGTGCTATTAGGCTTATTAGAACCATCAATATGAACCAACTGAGGGCTAGCATATAGATTAACACCCCTTCCCCCCACAATTTCAAATGAGATCAAACCGCACCCAGACTATGACGATTCCTCCTAAAAATCAGTCGTTTGTGGTGGTGGTGGTGGTGGTGATAAATAAACGTACACAAATTCAAGATACTGATCTTTGCAAAAAGACTTTTACCTTTGCCTTTATCTGATTTCGCTTTTTGAATAGAACCTCACACATCTGCCACAAGCCATTATTATATCACAGATAATACTTTCTAGTTTCTAAACAAAAACAATTCAACGTCCAAAATGATTTAAAGCACAACATTATTATGGCACACATGGACAGTTTCGGGAAGTGAAAAGCTATGGGGAGAAAAGTGCTTTTTAGTACTGAGCTTTCTTCTGCATAGTTCAAATTAGTACAGTAAAAAATATTTGATTCATGATCAATCTGGAAATATTGTTTAACAAAACTGCTCTTTAGCTGAGCATGGTTATCTCACTAAACCATACAGTTGCATAAGGTTGCTTAATGGAATGGAATCCGTATTGGTTTGTGTGTGTGTGTGAAAAATTATAACTTTGTGTACATTAACAAGATCAAATCTACTTTGGAAAGACGTGCAAAAGTTTCTTTAATAATTTTGTCACCCATTCATAACACACACACACATTTTTTATGTTCCCACCTCCACAACTCACTCTCTCTCTCTCTCTCTCTCTCTCTCTCTCTCTCTCTCTCTCTCTCTCTCTCTCTCTCTCTCTCTCTCTCTCCCCTCTTCCTTCTTTTCTTGCAGTTTGTCATGTCATTGCTGGTCCATCCTGGCCTTCCCTTGCAAAAACATGTTATGGAATGGTGACCACTTGGTGATATGAGGTGGTGTGGTTGTGCAAGTTAAACTGTTAATAAATTAATAACCATTCACGTGAACACGACTTAGTATTAGCATTAATGGTTAAGGAATTTAATGTCGCGAAGGACATCTGTTAACAAAAACATTTTTTTTTAGTTCATATTGTTGAATTAATGTATCAATGTGCTATAAACATGTTAAAATAACGCTCATGTTTTTTTCAAAATGTTCAAGGAAGTAATAAAACTTCTTTAGTTCGTTGAAAGGTAACAAAGATAGACACGACTGTATAAAATGGAATGGCATTGAATAAAATTGGAATTTGATCAGTGTTATTACCAGGTGATGATATTTTGTCCAGGTATTCTGCACACTGCGGTCAGTACTCTACTACACATTTACAGGATTAACATATGTGACCCAGCACCACAAAAGGGACATTTAGGCCTGGTGCACAGTACACCCTGCCTGATTTTCCTCGTGGCCATAATCAATAAGTAAAAGAAAGAAGGAAACAAATGTATGGATTAGGGTAAATACGGACACATGCGTATTGTTTTCCCCTTCGTTCTTTTACTTATTTACGGATTGCACATGGGTTTCCGCGCGGAACATCCGGCTAAAGTCGCTGGGCTAGTTTCTCACAACAGGCTTGGAAAGTCAAAAATCTCATTTTGGGGGGTCAGTTCTGAGTTATGGGTACTTTCGTGTTCTCTAACATCTTATCTTTCATACTTATACACGACAATCCGTAATATGGTCTCTAAGTGGTCTTATATGTGCTTTAAAACGAGTAGGTCAATACATTTTCTACAGCTAGGCTGTGTTTTCTCAAAATGGCCGACGCTCACCCTATTAACTTTAAATGCTCATAACTCTGGAACGGAAAAAGATACAAGAATGGTTCCTGTATCATTAGAAAGAGGAGTTTCTGACGTTTTCAAATGTATAACTTTTCTCAGAATGATCATTTTGACACTTAATGTCCCTTTCGTAGTGCTCAGTCACATTTTGGATCGGATTAGTTAAACTGTACACTGAATGAGAATCAGAACTCTTCCTTCTGTGTGCAATTTATTTTGTACACGGTTTGGGCTTTTACTTAACATAAAACTTTAAAAAACGAATCACATTGAAAATTGAGACAATTATTATTTTCATGATATTTTACTGTGTTTTTTTGGTTTTAAAAATGCATGTTCGTACTTTTCTTTTTCGGATCCTCAATGGATTTAAAACGTTTCCATGGTTATAATTCAGCATCACAGATTCAGGTTTTGCAAGATTACGGATGCTTTAGATATCCACACTAGGTTTTATCTTCTTTTTTTTATCAAAGTGTTTTGATTTATTGTTTATTACAGCGACCATCTTGAAGTAATGCTACAATGCAAATTGACTGTCAAGGAGTTTTGTTTAAAGGCTACATATTTTGTGTTTTCCGAAGTTAGTGAGGAAATGTCACTATGTTTCACTTCGTAATTTTCAATGCACATGACGTTTATTATGTTCTACATTTTGATTTCAGAATGAAGACTTTCCACACATTTTTAATTACTATTTCTAGGATGCTAAAATCACGAACACAGTACTTTAATACTAATCTGTTAAAATGAACGGCAACAATGATTCAAGTAGGAAAAAAAAGAGCCTAAGCAGATTGATTTGTTTTGGAAATGTAAATATGCTGTGTATACAATCTACTGTAGTTTCTCTGGAAAGTGACACTGTTATGATCATGTACTGATTCAACAACTTTTGTATTAAATCGTTTGTGACTTTTATCAGCGAAAATAATATGTTGGTAAAATTAGAACATTTTGCATTGAAAGAATGAAAATATCAGATTCCATTTTAGAATAATTCAATATTACGTCATTACTAATCATGGAAAAATTTGCAACAGAAGAGTTATCAATGATAGTTTATATGTCCATTACAGACTCAACAAGCTGCTTCCGTTACCCTTTTTTTCTCTCGCACGTTTAGTCGACCAGGTTGCGCGTACATTATAACTTTGTTTTTAGAATTGTAGGTTAAAAGCTTAAACACACAATCAGCAAAATGCAAAACAAAACATTAATAATTACAAGTCAGGGACACACAAGAAAGACGACGTTGAGTTCTCCAGGCATTTGATTAATCACTTAGAATCAGAAGACAAGAACAGACAGAACAAACTATATACTGAAACACAGATGGCATGAAAAGGGGAGGGATCAAAAGAGCAAGAACACTACCACACAAAGATCACAAACGTAGAAGGTGTCATACACAACAGAAAGGAACAAGAAAAGAGAACGGAATCAAATGATGCCAAAAATAGGGAACGAAGAGGGGCAGACAAAATTGCTACGTAACCGAGCCAAGGCTGAGAATAGTCAACTGAAAGAGACAGACGACG
>CM065697.1:38023457-38043457 GCA_017654935.2 Phymorhynchus buccinoides
GAGTGGAAACAGAGGGGCGAAAATGGCCGAAAATGGGAAAAGGGTGGATCCAGGAACATCCATATTCCCACATGACCAAACAGTTGTTTGGAATGGAAGCCAACGTTACGGAGTAGTGTAAATCTGGACATGTAAGTGATTGAGAGGGATCTTTGGAAAGGACGGGAACAAACTTCAAGACCTGTCGATGGTTGGCAGTTGCCCACCGAAAAAGAGTGAAGTTAAGTAAATGAAGCTAGAAAAATTAGAGAACAGGGGACGTATGAAACGGTCGCACGTTTAGCGTAAAAATAATATCAGCGTAGTTTATCTCAAACCTGTCCAAAATCAATCTCACAATTGAAATAAATGATTGAAAAATGACGAATTCAAACATGGACCGATTTTCAAGTAATGCGCAACACTATAATATTATTACCTCGCAAAAGTTGATGCTCCTTCAAAAGTACTAGAGATAGAGGAAGAGCTAAGGCTTACTTTTTATTACGAAGAGGGAGAGAGGTGAGATAATACTTTACTTGCTTGACCATGTAGTCTAGTATGGAACTTTTTACTTGGTATCATAAACGCACGTCAGATATTGGGAATAAACACGTTAGTTACACGTGGTTAGCTGAGATTCAATTGTGGAAAACATTACTTGAACGACAGATTTCGACAACGCATGGAGCACAGATCTTAGAACAAAATGGAAACAGTTATCAAGTCAAACATCAAACAGAGATAACACGACAAGGAGGGTGTCAAGGGATAGATCTTAAGGAATGACGTTGAAACATTCTGATATTTCGAGAAAGGAGATTGGTCATGGGTGTTGGCAATACTATTCTGGCAACGAGTTTTGTTGGAGATATCAGGAACGGAAGGAGTGACGGGAAAACCAGCAAAAAATACACTGGGAATATCATACGTCCGATATTTAGTCTGAGTTTTCGAAAAACAAGAAGAATTACCAAGACGGGGTTAAAGTAAGAAATAGGATTATGGGGAAGATAATGTAGATCGGTATACGAGATTATCGGAAACAAGAAAAAGACATAATCATCGCACAGCTCCTTTCAGTTCATGCCTTTTGTTAACATTCGTCACCAGCATAAAAAACCCATTTAAAGTGTTTTATCCATTAGGCTTACATTGTTTTATGGTGGTTTGCCACTTGTAAGGTCTTTTCCTATCCCTACCAACAATCAATGATAAGAATATTAGCCTCTGTTACAGGAAATATCTTGAAACAAACAGCTCTCTGTGGAAAACTGAAAGGAGCCAGAATGAGGGGAATTGGTGTACTGTGATCAGGAAGGGATAAGAAATACAAGTCAGAAATTGATTATGGAGAAACGTAGTGAATGAAGATTATACAGCACCTCCACGGGTTCTGGTTTCTTCGGGGGTGCCTTGGCTAGCGATGCCTTCCGCTGAAAGACACGCCACATTATCTACCTGAATATTCATTAACTATGGCCTCACCAGCATCATGTTTTGGGTGGTCAAACCGAAACAACAACGAGGCTATTGGCCACTGCAAAGAACACCTTTTGCAAGAGTGAATGCCCTTGGTGGGTGGGAGAAGATGGTTGAGTACTGACCAAACAAGGGTATAACTCTCGCCAATAACCCTATTTGAGGCCACTTAATGGCTGCCTTTTGCAAGAGTGAATGCCCTTTTATATACTGATCAACAAGGGCTTAACTCTTGCCGTCAAGGGCGTTAATAACCCTACTTGCAGTGGCCAATATACGCCACATCCTCGGTTTGTAAAGCTGTAACATTAATTTAGGTAATTTTAGAAAATAAAAAGTCATTTGGAGCGCTCTCAACAGTCACCTGGAATAAGAAACTAATAGTGAACGTGGAAAGAAAAAGAATTTGACTGAAGAAAGATCATAATGAAGAAAAAAGAAAAGAAAAGAAGCCTATTTGTTTATGAAGGTGACAGAGTACACGAAACAAACCACAGTACCAAATTATTTAAAACGAGCGGTTCCCTCGATAGAGTCTTACAAATAAACTGAAATGTTATCCATACAAGCATTTAAAATGTAACTATGCGTGGTATAGGTATTTGTATCAATAATATCGAATCAATTATTTTTCAAAATATTGAACAATTACTAACTTGTAGATAATGATTCAAAAGACACTTTCACACCTTGTAGATTTTTAAAAACTATTGGGCACTAATTTACCTATTGAAAACTAATTGATCATTTAGAAGGTCAGGAAAACTTCTGGAAACACTTCATTAGAAATACGTATGCCTAGCATTGCATACATTCCTATTGGGGAAAATAATGTTCACCCAAAACTTAAATCACATCACCTTTAAATAAACAAACAACAAACAAGGAATATGAAAAAGTCAAGTTCCTCAACCTTAACAAAACAAGAAAGAAAGAAAGAATTGAAAACGATTAAGATATTGACAACAGATTGTAAAAGTCGACTGTACCTTTTGCATTTCCATTTCCGCTTCCTGTTTCTCCACCTTCTTCAGGTTGATCTTATTGGCTTCCTCTTCCGCCAGCTGGTCCTTCTCCACTGTTGCAGGTCATGGTAAATCGCCAGGAAAGAAAGGGAAGGAGAGAAAAAGAAGAACAGACGACAATGTGTTACTAACACAAATTCCTTCAGCAGTCAGAAACAAGTACAAAGTAAGGACAATGGTTGTGCTTTTATTGTTACGCTCGTGACAATTTGCGTATGTCTCTTGCGTATGTCTCTATGCAGCACAGTATGATGTGCTACGTTTTATCGTATGCACACACTCACAAATACTTATGGTACCGCTGGAACACGCGCACACACAATAACGTTCAGATGTACGCATGTAAACACAACCCCACATTTTTTTGTACACACACATACACACACACACACACACACACACACACACACACACACACACACACACACACACACACACACACACACACACACACACACACACACACACACACACACACACACACACACACACACACACACACACACACACACACACACTACTATTAATTGCATAGGTCCTAACTTTGATTTAGTTTGCTTGAAATGTGCTCATCTCAGGCCATCTGACGACTTTTAAACATTCTAATTTTAAACGTTGGAAAACTGAAAAGACATTTATAACAAAACAAACGTGGACGTAACTTTATTCAACCACTAAAAGCTTACACATTCCACGCGGTTGCAGTGCTGTTCTACTAAGATCTGTCAAGTATAAAACAGCATTAAAGACCATGTCTCAGCAACAGGATAATTGTTTTTCCCACTTATTGTACTAAAATATGTCGTCAATCAATGAATGAACCTTTTGTTTCTAACCAGCTATCAAACGAAGAATGTACCAAAAACAGAATGCAACTTACGGTTCAAGCAGATGAAATCGTATCGCATGTGAATTTTATAATTACTATTATTAATTGATCTAATTCTACTTAATTCAAATACACACACCCTCTTATAACCTCTGTTGTGTCTGTGACTACTGAGGAAGAATTCCTTGCTTACATAAAATAGCGCCAAACCTAATAACTCTACAAGGCCACGGAAGTATTTTTGTTGTTGAAGCTGCTACAAAGCTGTACGCGCACTAATCGGCTGTATTAATAAATTAAGAACATCGTATGTTTTATTCATTTTCGTAGCTATTATTCTGGGAGTGTCGTCACGAACAGCAACTAAAAAGGAACATTTTAAAGAAGGGCATAGCAAGGAAAACAGTATGAAAAAATATTCATTGAATTTCCCGTGTGGTTATGCATACAATGAAACAGACAAAGAACAGACATCTTACAGGCAGACACTAAAACATATGGGACTTTTCAGTCTGCCAAATGTGTGGTTTTCCCCAAATAAAATATTCACGCCTTTGTTGCAGAAGAATGCCACACTTTTACGCACGTGACCTCGTCACGAGGCACGCTCTACAAAAGCAGACGATTACAGGCGGCGGCAGCACATCATCAACACATATACACATATGTATCATAGGATACATATTATATGTTACGCCCAATCCATGAAATTGCCCGTTTCATGAAATGGGCAACATGGTTTGCCCACTTCGTGAAATAGCCAATTTATAACTTGCTATTGAGAAAAGCGATATGAATGAAAAATACTTTTTGATCATTAGCACACATAGATCAAGAATTGGTTCAAACGAATGAGAAATCTCATCTGTAGATGAGTTGAAATTATTGTATTCAGACTAAATTTGATAAAAACGTTTGTTTCAACATGTGGCTCAGGCATGCCCCGGCTTAGCATCTGGTCGAGTTGGGGGGGGGCAGGATAGGGGTGCAAATACAATGTAGAAAAGTGTGATACCGTTGAATCAATCTTAATCTATACCTGTGTGAATGGGGATTCAAAAATGTGATATACATTGTCCATTTCATAAATTGGGCAAATCATTTTGCCCATTTCATGAAATAGGCAATTTCATGGATTGGGCGTAACATTTACACAAACGACATTCAAAACATAAATATATTGTTACTACTACTCCATCTCTTAAGGGCCAGCCACTCTAGGTACGATGCACCGCGAATGCAATGCGATTTGACAAATTGGGTAAAGCATGATCCATGTCAAATTCTACTGTCTACATGAATCTGATGAAATCCTACTAGTTTTGTTAACTATAATGTGTAGTTAATCGTACACGAATCAGGTGAAATATCAATCAAATAAAATACATCCCTTTTTGCGATGAATCGAGATGTGAAGGTTTAGTATATTTTGTAGAAGCGGAGTGAAAACCTATACTGGGAATACACTCTAGATAACTTCATCTCTAACCCGGAAGTGTCGATAAAACGTTATTTTTGTTGCTGTCCCATCTTCCGGGCCGTACCGGTGTCGTTGCTCGCACGCCGCTCATTCCGAATCCCAACTCGCAGCCACACCTCCGCTGGTTCAGGTCGCAGAACAACATATCAATATTTTGGTATCAGACGTTTTATTTGATTCGTGCATTGGGGTCGACGTGAGTAGGGGAAGACGGGGTAAAAAGCGCATGGGCGGGTAAGAAGCCCACCCCAATTATCTCATGAAATGAAGCAAATTTCAGTCTCATTTTGCCCATGAGACGAGCGTTAATGTCTAGCATTCGTCTCATGGGCAAATTTGAATGACATTTTCTTTATTTCATGAGATAATTGGGGTGGGCTTCTTACCCGCCCATGCGCTTTTTACCCCATCTTCCCCTATAGTGAGCGAAAATACTGGAGTTATTTTTGTAGACGGAAGTATTTCACGTGATTCATGACTCACAGACATCGTCACACTCGGATCGCAATCGCATCGCATCGTATGTAGTGTGGCTGGACCTGTACTCTTTTTTTTAGTTTCCTTTTGTGACAAATATTATGTGAAAGAAATGCTGAAAATTTAGAATCCTAGAATCCCACTGTTTTAGATGTAGCTAGTGGTATGATTGTGCTTTCAATAAACACAGTTTAACCCTTTCACCGCCAGCCATATTTCAGCCAAAAATGTCCATTACATTTACCTGGATAGAGAACACAATCTGCAGTATTGGTGTATTCTTCTGTGGCATATATAAAGTAAGGTCTATCCTTACTTCCCAAAACTAAGACAATAGGGTCTTTGGATAATAGACCCCAATTTGATGCCTTTTAGTGACATAGGTGTTAAATCACTGTGGCACTAAAATGCGACTTTGGCGGTGCAGGGGTTAAATATGAAAACTCCTCTAACTACTGCAAGGGTCTCATTTGAGACGTGATCTTTACAACATCTATTACGGACAAGCTCAATACAAAATACCAATAATGTATAGGCCTTCAACTCTACAAACAACAACAACAGACTGTTTCTGTGCATAGAAAACAGTCCATGGAATAGATTTCGAGCATAATTGATATTGAAAACAAGAATAAGTAGCGCTGGAGAGAAGCCTCTTAATAGCACAGAAAATAAAGGTACTAAAAGGAAGACAAACAATGGATAATTATCGAATAGAAAAATAAACCTAAATGAACGGGGGTCGAAGACTTTGTAACTCTATTTTAAGCAAAATGGTCATCAATCATACCACTAACTTAACAAAACAAAAAAATGATAAATAACAGAAAGGACGACAGACGTTCAAACAAATACACTTGAACTAAGATGCGTTCCTGTTTTAGGAAAAACCTACATACGTCGCTCAGAATGTTTTCATCAAAAGCCAAAAATAGTCAATAACCCCCAAAATTACAATGTTCTATTTAGGGCGTATTTATGTTTATTTTTATGTATTCTATCAGTATCCACAAAATGAAAGACAATTTTGAATGGTTTCTTTGTTTCTTTGATTGTTTTGTAAATCAAGTCGATAGAAACAAAGAGGCAAATTTGCATCTTCTATGCCCGATTTCTGCAAATGATCTATTTCGGATGCAAAACTTCAAATAATTATAAAAGGAAAACTAGACAAGATAACTCAACTCGGTTTTCTGTGTATTGACAAGGAATCGTTGCTCCACCAGGGAAAATTAAAATCTCAATTTATGCCAACATTCCATTAATATGTCTGTTTTTCCCATGCACTGTCACTTTTACCATAGCAACAGATTAAAGTTGTAACTACGACAACAACGAATGATAACCAAAAATAAATCGTCCACATCAATACGGTACATCTCGGTCAGTTATGACAACACACAACAGAAAATGACTACTGGTCAGAATCTACACACTACACAACACATATTAATATTTTGCCCCGTCGACATAGAAATCATAAAGCGCTCAAACTTGTAACACGAAAAAGACGAATAAAAACAATAACACAGGGGCGGACCAGATGATTCGTAAGGGGGAGGGGGGCTTCCGCCGGGGGGTTAAACGGAGCTGCATAGCCAGCCAAGAAATCCTTCCACCAGGATTTTCCACCACCGTCGGAAGTCTTATTGATCGAAACTAAGCCTTATCATCTCTTTAAATGTTTTGGAGGGGGGGGGGGGGGGGGGGGGGGGGGACGATTGCCAGTCAACAAAAAACAAAAACCTTCCACCAGAATGTTTCACTACCGTCAGAACTTTTGTTGAGCGGGGGTGGGGGGTGCTTCTCTTCCCCACGACACTGAGAGTGTTTCAGCATTTCGCGGCATTCTTTGCACTCAACCACACCTGTCGCGAGCCGCTGTACCTTCTTCTAGTCATTGTTGTACTTTTCACCCTTCTATAAGGTACATGTTGGGCTATAGGGAGGGTTTCTCATTTTTTCTTTCTTTTTTTGCCGGTCGGGGGTGGGGTGGGGGTGGGGGTCCGGAAACCCTGTAACCCCCCCTCCCCCTATATCCGCCTCTGATAACAACAACATCAACAACAACCAAATGGACATTCACATCAGCACATGTCACAGTGGTCAGCAAGGAGACACACGACAACACAATGACCACTGGAAGCACTGTAACAGGCAATGTGTTAAACGAAACCAACACATGTGCTGCGGCCAAAGTCTACAAACTACACACTACACAGTTCTCTGACCAAGACAACAACAACAACAACAACAACAACAACACACACTGTGCTGCCAAAGTGCCACAACAAGCTTACACACCAGTGCAGTGAATACATACCACACGCTGACTTTAATTAAGTCAGACATGTCGTTGTTGACACGATTTTCACACACACATGAACACGAACATTCGAGTAACGACACAGATATACGTACACAGAACATAGTGGTCAGTAGTAACAACAAAAATACGATAGATAGAGCACTGCACTAACGCTACAGACACATCACGTACCCTCTTCCTCTGAAACAGAGAAGAACGCATAGCATAGTAGACCCACAAGACACGCACATTCTATAAACACTTAAACAAAGCTACCAATAGTGACAACGTTTCTGCATTAAACAAAATCCAGTATGGTGTGGAAATAAATGAATTCATTGAAACTGGTTGCAAAAAAAAAAGGAAGAAAAGATTTAAGAGTATCACCGATAAATAAAAAACAGAATTATAATCACAACTTGTCATTCTGTGTTTGTGCATGTTCCTGTCTCTGTACCTCTCCCTCAAATTGTGCCCCCACCCCCCACCCACCCCATCCCCACCCCCCGATTTTATTGGACGCTGAGAAAAGGGTGTGCCAACGAGGAACGCGCTTTCAACGATTAGGACTTTCCCCGCGATTCTGTAGAATGTTATCAGGGCTATCGAATGCAGCTTGTGGCAGAAGCCTAGATAGTCCTAGCGGACGATTGGAATCTAAGCAACGTCGTTTACTTTCTGAAAAGTCACCAGTGGTGTTTTTGTTTGGCACGAATGATCATTTTAATGCGTCATCTCATCCCCTACTTGAGATTTTTAAAGACCCACCACGTCACGCGTCAAAATCATGGTTTTCACGTGTTTTCCCTCTTATAGCTGGTAAGAAATCTTACGAAATCTTCCTAGCATAAGAGGGAATGTGACACGTATCGTAGGGGGTGTTTAAAGGATGGATTTCTCACGCATTCTAGGGGGTGTGATTTGAGAGGTCTAGTGCGTAAATACGCACGATCTCTACGTTTTCAAGAACCCTGATTCTTACCTTCAGATATGTAAAAAAAAATAACAGTTGATGCCTTTCCAAGAAAGACAAACAGTCATAACAGCGTGTCGACAAAACAACGTAGGTACATAATACACAAAAGGACAAACAACAATAGTGACTACGTATATGCAGTGCCAGTGCTCTACAAAAAACAAAGTGACAACGATTTTGTGACACTACAATAAGTGACATGACAGTGCAGCCCCCATATACAGTGTGTTAACATAAACAGTAACGAAATGACACCAGGGTAATAATAATAATAATAATAATAATAATAATAATAATAATAATACTACATGACAAACAGACAAAGTGGGACATGGGGCGCACAGTAAAGGGTCCGATCCACACGTCCAACCGCAGTCGTATGATTACCAAACTACGACGACATCATTATACAACGTGACCCAGCAACCACGAAAGGGACATTAAGTGTCAAAATGACTATTCTGAGACAACGGTCCAGCTAAGAAAACCTTCAGACAACTATCTTTCAAATGATATAACAACCATTATTGCAACGTTTTTCGTTTTACAGTTATGAGCATTTCAAACTGGTAGGGTGACTGTTGGCCAGTCTAGAGTTTAGTTGCAACGTTTTTCGTTTTACAATTATGAGCATTTAAAACTGGTAGGGTGACTGTTGACCAGTCTAAAGTTTAGCCTAGCTGAAGCAAATACATCAACCTACACATTTCTAAACACTTTTTGGAGTATTTAGAGACCGACGACGAAAATGGTGTTTTACGTCCTCTTGGTCTGAGTCAGACACATATGGGACATTTGTAAATACAAATATGGTGGGAACAATACTGGAGGCAATGCCCGGAGGCAGTACGAAACCAGTAAAGTCCCGATTTTTTTAAATTAATGCAGATAGTTGTAGCGGTGACCACGCCTCGGTTAAACCTCATCGGCTATGGCACCGCCACAAGTATTTAGAGACCATAATAAAGAGTATCCTTTATAAATATGAAAAATGAGATTTTAGAGAGCACGAAAATACTCATAACTCCAAATTGATTTTGTTTTAAAAAGAAGAGAGAGTTTTGACTTTAATGTCCCTTTCGTAGTGCTGGGTCACATATTATGTGAGACATGAATCTGATGAAATACTTCTGCTTAAAAGAATCTAACGAGATCTTACTGATTCCGTTCACTACATTCATGTAGGCCCCATTGCATGAATCTGATGAAATATCCGATATAGAGACACAGATATTTCATGGGATTCGTGTATCACGGGGATCTTCAAAATACAGTGAACGAAGCGAGTAGAATTTCATCAGATTCCGTGTCGCACAAACGTCGCACATTGGATAGACGTGCGACTGCGGATGGACGCGTAGGTCGGTCCCTTAAGAGAGAGAGACAGCAGTGCCCACACAAGGCACAGCTTGCAAGATACATACCGACCACTTCCTCTGTAACAAAACACCAACGCAAACAATCAGATCATCAATAGGTGACATATTGCACGACAAGCAATAAACGTTGCATAACACGAACAACTCCCTAAAAACCCACCCCGAAGGAATTAAACAAAATATGTGTATCGTGATTACCAAAACCTTTTTTATTTTATAGAATAGGTCAAAAACAACAAGGACACGATGGATACCAGAAAGTAGGTCTATTGATAATAAGAAAAAATGTAGTAGAATAGGTCCCAAAACAGGACACGTAATGTATACCAGAAATATTAAAAAATGAGAAAGACATAGTAGAACAGGTCAAAAGTATAACACGTAATGTATATCAGAAGGTATGAAAAATGAAAACAAAACCATGGTACAATATGTCAAACTATCGACTGAAATAGTCACGCTTTATAATAAAACAGTGCAAATACAACACTTTGAAACATTATGTACTACCACAAACTAGCATAGGAATGTTTTAAGGTTTGCATGAAATACGAATGATGTTTGATTTGTTTAACTTCATTTCTACAAAAAAGCAAAACTAAGCGGATTTAAGAGAGATAACTTCTAAAAAGCTTACCCAAATCTTCCCTCAAATGTTAGCACAATCAGCGTTTGTTTAATTAAATCTAGCGGTAAACACTTAGAAGTAAGAAGCATCCTATAAAAATGGAGCACTATATTAAAGGTGGACCCTGACGGATGAGGGTTTTTTCAAGAAACACGTCGAGATCACCAGAAAGACAGCCTTTACAAAGATCGGAACTCTCACTTTGCTCTGGTTTCCTATAAATTAAACCGTCAAAACGGCGATTCCTCCTTGGCGGAGATGCCGGAGAGAGTAGCCATTTTGGATGGGGTTGGTGGAAGTCACTCATTGTGGTTGAAGCGTTTTATTTTTTTGTAGTGCAGTAAAAAAAAAAAGGAGCTGTTTCCTTTGTTGTGAGCGAAACTCCTTTAGATAGACTGTATAAAATTTAAAAATAATAAAAATAAAAAGGCTTGTATTGCGAACATTTCGTGCAAACGATTTGGCGACCATTAAAAAAAGAGACGACACACGCCTTCTCATTAGGTGAAAGAATTTAACTCCAGCACCTCCGCCAAGGAAGAATCGCAGATTTAACGGTTTGATTTCTAGGAAACCAGAGCAAAGTGAGTGTTGCAATCTCTGTAAAGGGTGTTTCCTGGTGATCTCGACGTGTTTCTTATAAAAACGCATCCGTCAGGGTGCCCCTTTAACGTATAGTTTGAAATTATTTACTGTTTGAAATACACTGTTTTAAAACCGAGTTATTTTAGGTATCCAGCAAACCTGGTCAAAGCCGAGCAGTATTTGGCACGCCTCTACAATATGCAACTAACTAGTAATGTTCTAAGCGAGTGAATCTCGAAGGAAATCTTTTAGACGATAATGATTATACTCTACTTATCGCTCCTGTTAAGATAACAACAAAAAGAGCGCACAAATAACCCAAAGCAGTGGATATGGAAAGCTGGAACCTAAAAGTGTCAACCAAACTTGTTTCCGCGTAGAACAACTAGGGGAAGATGGGTTAAAAAGCGCATGGGCGGGTAAGAAGCCCACCCCAATTATCTCTTGAAATAAAGACAATTTCAGTCAAATTTGCCCATGAGACGAATGCTAGACATTAACGCTCGTCTCATGGGCAAAATGAGACTGAAATTTGCTTCATTTCATGAGATAATTGGGGTGGGCTTCTTACCCGCCCATGCGCTTTTTACCCCGTTCTTCCCCTACACAAGTCCATGGGTGCAACTTCCCAAAATGAACCAGAAACTTAGTTAAAGGCAAGGGTCCAGGGGTCACCCAGGCCCCGGATGGGTACAGAGGCAGAGCAATGACCATCAAGAAAAGACTCTGTTGTCCTCTTTCCTTTTCTTCTTTCTTTTCTTTAAATCCTGTTCGAGTCTGATAATCCGTGCCTAATGAAGCTCTACACTACTCCTTGCCGACACGAAAGGGCGATAGTTTTAGGCCCGAACTGCCGATGCCCCCTGGTGACGAGTCAGGAGCATATCATTTTATGTGGCTATATACTACTAGTTCCTGACAGGCAAGGGCGATAATCTTAAGTAGGGGGCGTTCGCATCTCAGGTCAAGAGACAGGGGCAGAGAAGTTTCGGTATAAAGCCTCATTGCGTTTGATAAAGATGGCGTCCGTTGATGGAGAGAGTAAGTCTCGAGCTAGCGAGACCGTCTTCAAAATGTCCCGAATCGCTTGTAGTCGATGTGCCGTTGCCCATTTTTTTAAGACATGTTTTCTTGTAAAAGGAAGTTCAGTTTGAGGTAAAATATAACAAAGAAACAACAACCTGAAATCCTTACGAAAAGGAAAACGTTGCACCCATACAAGTTTGACACTGGCTATGGAGGATAACGTATCAATGTATTCTACTGTGAGGAAAGGTGTGGGAGGGGGGGGGGGTGGTGGACAGGAAATGCAAAAAGTGATAGGGTAACTGGGGAGAGAGAGGGGACGACTTAAAAAAGGGTGCCACAAAAGGTTTGTAAACGTGTGTTCCATCTTTGAACCTCGTTTTGCAAAACTGTCCTTTAAAGACACACTGACCCACCACGATGAAGTCCCTGGGGTTTTATTTCTGGGTAGCTGTGACCCACATATATGTATGGGAGGCAAACCTGGTCAAAACAAATGTTCTTACCATCTATAATAGGGAAAACACGTGAAACCCGTGATTTTTGACACGTGACCTGGTGGGTCTAATGACCACAGCTACCCATACACAAAACCAAGGGACTTAATCGTGGTGAGTCAGTACGTCTTTAAACTAATCTCCGGGGGTGGGGTAGAGGTAGGGGTGGGGAGAGAAAGCAATGCAAAAAAAAAATCAAACAAATTAAGGAAAGAACACTGTTGCTGCTTCAGATCAATCTGAAGTGCTGGTCATAACGCGTGAAGTTCTTCAGAGATGTAGACAGCTAGTAACGGGGTTTTTTTGGGTTTTTTTTTAAAAGACCCATCACGTCACGTGTCAAAATCACGGTTTTCACGTGTTTTCCCTCTTATAGCTGGTAAGAAATCTTACGAAATCTCCCTAGCTTAAGAGGGAATGTGACACGTGACGTGGGGGGGGGGGGGGGGTGTCTTTAAAACAGCAAAACACACGTGCCTCTCCTTTGTTGCGGTGCTACTTGATATCTCATTCTACCTACTGCCAGCACTACTTCTACTCGTACTACTGCTACATGTCATACACAAACACACATTGAAACACACGTTTCAGCCATGCCAGTCCTCTCTACGAACCACAAACACAGACACACATAAAATCCAAAAACATCAAAAACATCTTGGACCCAAAAACGTACTTGCACAGGGGTCATAATTTTTTTTTTTTTTTTAAATTTCGTAAATATAAATAAATTATACCAAAAAAGAAGAAGAAATTGTTAAACCAAAATTGCTGAAATAGAAAATATCTTCTTGGTCACGTTTCTTTTGCGAAATTATAGGACTAAGTGTTGAAAGCATTGGATGGCTTGTGATATTTTTTTTTTGGGGGGGGGGGGGCATTGACATTTTCAAAATGAAAAAAATAATACTGCGAACAAATATCTCAGAAAAGCATAATTATTCGGTCCTCCGCTAAAAACACGAAAGAAAAGAAGCAAAAAATAAACAAAGAAACTAAAAAAACTAAGGGGATTGAACTACAAAAGACTGAAGACACAAAGCCAAATAAAATAAAACTGAACGAAATAATCAAACTACGACGCATAAAGACTAGGCAAAAAGAGCACACATTGACTTCAGTACGTGACATGACAACTGAGAAGGACTGGCATCAGAACACAAAGACTGTGACAGAGTCACAAGTGTCACAAACCAACACACCGTCTGAAACAGAGAAAAATTTTACCATCAAAGTGTCACGCGACACTCACGATCCGTCACACATGCACGCACACGTACACACACACACACACACACACACACACACACACACACACACACACACACACACACACACACACACACACACACACACACACACACACACACGCACACACAAAACATAGTTTGCTTTGATAAAACTTTTCTGTGTTCAATGTCTGTATTTGTGAACCTCAGAAACAAACTCAGTTAGCATTAACTTTATGAATTTTGTTCTGTGTTCTGAAAAGAAGAAAATAATAAAAAATGTGCTGACTTACGGGCCGATCATGCAAACTGATGAGATCTTCACAGTTCGAAACAGCTGTCTTTGCATAAGGCACTGTCCCTCCCCCATTGGGAGAAAAAGTAAGTCAGCACATTTTTTATTATTTTCTTCTTAAAACACACGCTTTCGAGTTTTAGTTTTATTTTCTTCTTAAAATACACACTTTCGAGTTTTAGTTTTATTTTCTTCTTAAAATACACACTTTCGAGTTTTTAAAAAAAGGCAGCTAAAATGTTTGAGAGACAAAAATTGAAACAAAAATTAAACAAAAACTAAGTAAAGAAGAAATGAAATATAAATAATAATAGAAATAAGCCAACCAAAAAATGTACACAACCGCAAGTTTGGATGGCCAACAAAAACCTATTCATTTTGTTATTTGGGATAATAAAAACCTACTCATCTTTTGTAATTTGGTAATTTGGCAGGGTGTTCGGGGGTGGGGGTGGGGGTGGGGTGGAGGAGCATAACTCTTGCAAAAGTGCATAACTATCAATCAATAAAGTGTTAACTAAGTTCTTTTTTTAAAAAAGAATTCCCAATAATTACTGATACGCTCGTGCCCGGTATAAACACGATGCTGAATGGCAACAGGTGGGTACCAGTCAACTCGCCCCATTGACCAACTGGCCCCATTTCCATCTCGCCCCAAACCCAACTCGCCCCAATGGTCAACCTAGCTCGCCAATTTTACCGCCAGGTGGCTATCAACTCAATAGGGGCTTATCTCGCGATATCTTTAGTTGGGGGTAGAGAAAGAGAGAGGGAGGGAGGGACTCATCTACCTCTCTCTCTATCTCTCTCTCTCTCTCTCTCTCTCTCTCTCTCTCTCTCTCTCTCTCTCTCTCTCTCTCTCTCTCTCTCTCTCTCTCTCTCTCTCTCTCTCTCTCTCTCTCTCTCTCTCTCTCCCCCCCCCCCCTCTCTCTCTCTCTCTCTCTCTCGCTCTCTCTCTCTCTCTCTCTCTCTCTCTCTCTCTCCCCCCCCCTCTCTCTCTCTCTCTCTCTCTCTCTCTCTCTCTCTCTTTATCCACAACTAAGAATATAGAGAGGATTAGCCCCACGCGAGCGTTATGCCACCTGGCGGTGAAAACAGCCAGCTAAGCCGCTCATTGTCAACTCGCCCCCCCAAAACCAACTCGCTCCACTTCAATTCCCAGTGTATCCATTGTAAGGTCCTTTGCTCAAACACCTTCGAGCACAATAAGTGCGACAGGCAAGACGAACGTTGATACTGTCGCATGAAAATAGGTAGCTCGTAAAAATAAGTAGCTCGCTATTATGAGAGTCTGTATTTGCGACAACCACAAATTTCACTTTTTCTGTACTTTAACCATTTAACTAACCCTAACCCTAACCCTATCCCTAACCCTAGAAAAAAGTGAAATTTGTGGTTCATGCTCAATGTTGCAAATACACACTGTCATAGGTAGCGAGCTACTTATTTTTACGAGCTACCTATTTTCATGCGACAGATACGTATCCACTGTTACTGTTTTGGATAATATTATGATCAGAGGTGGATGAAGAGGAATGACTCTGATATGCCGGTTGTTTTGTTTCTCAAAGTAAACACACGAACACTATTGTTTCAAGCTTCCAAAACCCAACGTTTTGTTTCTTCACGAATGAGTGAAAGGAAATGACATTACCCAAAACTTTTTCAGGTACAAATGAACATTGGTCGGAAAAATAGGAAACAATGCCGGTTTTTTGCTCTAACAGTCATTTTTCCAGATCCGTTTTTCCAGCCTCTATCAGTCGTGTTTTTTCATGGCATGATTTGTGTACAATTATTTTTTTTTCTTTAATTTTCTCTGGCAGTCAAGCTGGTTTTAAGGAAAGTCAACGTTTTGCCAGAATAATCTGCACACAACGGAAATGCTAAGAAAAAGAACATCAAACGTGAAATCGGGCGAATCCCATCATTTATGAAATAGTACAGTGGAGCCTCCCTCATGAAGGGGCACCCTGACGGATGAGGTTTTTGCAAGAAACACGTCGAGATCACCAGAAAGACAGCCTTTTCAAGGATCGGAACACTCACTTTGCTCTGGTTTCCGATAAATCAAACCGTCAAGATGGCGGAGATGTCAGAGAGAAAAACCATTTTGGATGGGGTGGGTGGAGGCCACTCATTGTGGTTGAAGCCTTCTCTTTTTTGCAGTGCAGTGGAAAAAAAATTGGGAGCTATTTCCTTTGTTGTGAGCGAAACTCCATTCGGTAAACTGCATAACATTTTAAAAGAAAATAAATAAAAAGGCTTGTATTGTGGAAATTTCGTGCAAACGATTTGGTCTAAGCTGAGGCGGCCATTATAAAAGAAAAGAGAAGGCACATGCCTTCTCCTTCACTGAAATAATTTGACTTTCAGCACCTCCGCCAAGGAGGAATCGCCGATTTGACGGTTCGATTTTTTTTTTTTAAACAGAGCAAAGTGAGTGTCGCGATCTGTGTAAAGGGGTGTTTTTTCTGGTGACCTCGACGTGTTTCTTGCAAAAAAAACCTCATCCGTCAGGGTGCCCCCTTTAAAACCTTCAAAACAAAATCAGTCAAAATGGGGAGAGGGGGGGGGGGGTCTTATTAAGGATGCGGACACTCGGTAGTACGGATAACATTATGAAGGGGGGGGGGGGGGAATAAGTGAAAAACATGTGGATGACATCTTAAAAGTGAAGGTCTTAATAGTGAGACACATTTTTTTTAACTGATCCCCCCCCATTCATAATCAGTGACAGGATTTATAATAAAAATGAAATACAAAAACAGATCTCTGCAGAAAAAACTGACAGGAACCAGGCTGAGGGGAATCCGTGGCCTGTGACCTGAGCTCGACTGGAAGCACAATTCCCCTCAGTCTGGCTCCTGTCAGGTTTTTTTCAACAGAGATCTATTTTGTTCCAAGCTATTTCTCTTAACAGCGGCAAATGTTCTTATCATTGATTGTGGCTAGGGGTAGGAAAAGACCTTATAAAGTGGCACACCACCATATTAAAACAATGTAAGCCTGATGGATAAAACGCTTTACATTGGTTTGGATGAGGGTTAACAAAAGCCATGAACTGAAAGGAGCAGAGAAACGCTACTGTGATGTCGCCAGTCACTGACTGTTTTTTTGTTTTTTTAAAATCCTGTCACTGATTTACTAAGGAAAGATCTATGATTTTTTTGTTTTAGAAGAATCGTACCGAAGTAGAGAGGGGGGTGGGGGGGGGGGGGGGACAGTCATGCTCTAGGACTTACCTGGTTTTAGCGATCCCCAGTCAACATCCTCATCCTCCACCTCCTTCTTCTTCGACTCCCTGCCAATCCAAAATGTTGGGTTATAGCGATGGGAGTAGGAAAGACGTGGGGCGGAAGGAACAGAAGAGGTGTGAGGGTGGGTGGGGGGTGTTAGACTGGGTGGGGGATGTGTGTGTGTGTGTGTGTGTGTGTGTGTGTGTGTGTGTGTGTGTGTGTGTGTGTGTGTGTGTGTGTGTGTGTGTGTGTGTGTGTGTGTGTGTGTGTGTGTGTGTGTGTGTGTTTGTGTGTGTGTGTGTGTGTGTGTGAGTGTGTGAGTGTGTGTGTGTATGTGTGTGTGTGTGTGTGTGTGTGTGTGCAAAAAGGGTGTGGTGAATAAAATAAAAAAAGACATTGGAAATGAGACTGGGCTCAAGAGTGATAGGCTACACAAGCATGGGTCAGTTTCATTTTACGAAAAGAGATTGGAATCTGAAATACATATTAATATTAATGGGTGAAAACCAAGAAATAATTAGTAATTATCTCTCCCTCTTTCACCCTCTCTCTCTCTCTCTCTCTCTTCTCTCTCTCTCTCTCTCTCTCTCTCTCTCTCTCTCTCTCTCGTTCTCTCTCTCTCTCTCTCTCTCTCTCACCCTCTCTCTCTCTCTCTCTCACCCTCTCTCTCTCTCTCTCTCTCTCTCCCTCTCTCTCTCTCTCTCTCTCTCTCTCTCTCTCTCTCTCTCTCTCTCTCTCCCTCTCTCTCTCTCTCTCTCTCTCTCTCTCTCACTCTCTCTCACTCTCTCTCTCTCTCTCGCTCTCACGCTCTCTCTCCTCTCTCTCTCTCTCTCTCTCTCTCTCTCTCTCTCTCTCTCTCTCTCTCTCTCTCTCTCTCTCTCTCTCTCTCTCTCTCTCTCTCTCTCTCAATCTTCTGAAAAAGGCTGTATTTACCTGTGCTTCAGCAGAGAACGGAAATCCAAGTTGGAGTCCTTGGGATCTGAAACGTGAAGAAGAAGAGCTGTAATGACAAATGGAAAACTAAAGACCCCTTTCGCTATCATAATTCTTGCTATTGGACGAATACATAATTCACTGTACTAGTATGTTTTACAAACCAAGGGATGTGTAAAGATGGAAATGGTGATATGATGTTTTGTCTTCACTGACCACGTTTGACATATACACATGCAAACTACAAATCGAATTCCATAATTTAGTTTACAAGTTTTGTCTTGCAAGCCTGCTGAACAGGAAACCTGTGTTCGAATTAAAAGAAAGAAAGAAGACATATATGCGCTATTAATAGTGTGATGACCTACGTTTCGCTCATGGTGATTATCCTCCTCCCTCCTCCTCCTCACACAAAGCTCGAAATAATTCGATTGAAGCATCTTTAAGAGAATCCAGTTAAATATTGGAATGAATATACCGTTAACTTTGGGGTGGTTTTTTTCTCCAAAGGTTGTTGACGCCAAGTAGTATATATATATAAGGCACTGTCCCTCCCCCATTGGGAGAAAAAGTAAATCAGCACAATTTATATAATTGTTTATTGGTTTTTTTTTAACACGGAACATTACTCAAAGTTAACGTTAACTGGTTTTGTTTCTGAGGTTCACAAATAAAGACATTGGACACAGAAACGTTTTATCAAAGCAAACTATTCTGCATTTCAAATGCACTAACTTTTCAGTCCTTCAGAGTAGGGGTACGGAGCTGGCTATTCACTGAGATTTTTCTTTCATACTATATATATATATATATATATATATATATATATATACTGAAGAGTCTTTCACGAAGACGAAACAGCTGTCTTTGCATAGGCATTGTCTATCTCCCCCCATTGGGAGAAAAAGTAAATCAGCACATTATTTTATTTTATTCTTTTCAGAACACAGAACAAATCGTAAAGTTAAAATTAAAGTAATTGAGTTTCTTTCTTAGGTTCACAAACACATACATTGGACACAAAAAAAGTTTTATTAAATCAAACTATATATATAAGAGGAACGTTTAATGGTGTGTTTTTTTTTTTCTTCTTCAATTCTTGTACGTTTATATATATATATATATATATATATTCTTCTTCTTTTCTTAACACAAAAATGAATATGACTACATACTTGCCTGCCCCTTGCATATTTTTTTTTATACTAAGGAGTGTGCCTTATTTAAGTAATTCAATAACGTGAAATAACATGTGTGTAAATGAACAACATAATTACTAGTCAGGGACGGTATTCATGTCGAGATAGCATGAGACTTAGCATGATGCTAACTTAGAAGCTCTTCCAAAAGTCCTATTAAATCCTATAGGACATTGGAAGAGCTTCTAAGTTAGCATCATGCTAAGTCTCATGCTATCTCAACGTGAATACCGTCCCAGGTATTTTTCTGTGTGGACACACTGATATAATGTGATTGGATCAAAGTGTTAGTAAAAATTATTCCTATTAACTGAGACTACATAGTTTACAAAAATCTTTAAACGACATCACGTAGATTTGGTTGGCTATTCGTTGTATATGTGACCCATCACCACGAAAGGGACATTAAGTGTCAAACTTATACATTTAAAAAC
>CM065697.1:38055957-38070957 GCA_017654935.2 Phymorhynchus buccinoides
TGTCTCTTTGTATCGGTCTCTGTCTCTCTCTCTCTCTCTCTCAGTGGAGCATGCAAGCGCATACATGTACATGCATGTACGCACACACGTACACGTGTACGCCCTTACATTCATTACTATATAATAATTTTTTTTTAAACATATAATATATGTAACAGAACTTACCCCTTTGTCAGCACTGGCTTTTCCTGTTCAAGAAGAGAAAGGACGAAAGGGAAGAATTGCATCAATGAAAGTATGTGACATGGGCATTTATATCAAACATTATTTAACGTTCTTTGGCTAACAGAATCTCTCTGGCTAACAGAATCTCTCTCTCTCTCTCTCTCTCTCTCTCTCTCTCTCTCTCTCTCTCTCTCTCTCTCTCTCTCTCTCTCTCTCTCTCTCTCTTCCAAAAAAAAAGAAGGTCTGACATTAAAACATTGTTTGAGTTTGAGTTCTCTTTTCTCTCTCTCTCTCTCTCTCTCTCTCTCTCTCTCTCTCTCTCTCTCTCTCTCCTCTCTCTCTCTCTCTCTCTCTCTCTCTCTCTCTCTCTCTCTCTCTCTCTCTCTCTCTCTCTCCTCTCTCTCTCTCTCACACACACACACACACACACACACACACACACACACACACACACACACACACACACACACACACACACACACACACACACACACACACACACACACAAACACACACACACACCCACCCCCCCCCACACACACACACACACACACACACACACACACACACACGCACACGCACACGCGCACACACACACACACACACACACACACACACACACACACACAACCTCTTTTTTTACTTATTTTTTAAATTTGGCAAACAGAAAGAAAACTATCTGAAATAAACAACATAGAACCAGTCACTTAGTAAACCTAACGATGTCTGAGATATTAGTCAAGACCCACAACACCGCAACGCTGTTGAGAGAATCAATAACAGGGCCTGTATTCACGTTGAGATAGCATGAGACTTAGCATGATGCTAACTTAGAAGCTCTTCCAATGTCCTATAGGATTTAATAGGTTTTTGGGAAGAGCTTCTAAGTTATCACAACGCGAATAGAGACCCTGCTCCAACAATGCAGTAACGAAACAAAATAATAACGAAAGCCAAGAATAGTATCTAGATTAATAAAAAAAAAAACTTGAATGACAAAAAAACCTACTTTGCAAACATTGATGGACACAATAAGAAACGATCATAACTACGACGATGACAACAAAACAACATCAACAATAACAAAACTATGAACTACAAAATTTACTAAGCACATAACATATTTATGACCCAGCACCACGATAGGGACATTAAGTGTAAAACTGACCATTCTGAGAAAATTATACCATTGAAAACTGCAGACAATTCTCTTTCTAACGATACAAGAATCATGCTTGTATATTTTTCCGTCCCTGAGTTATGAACATTTAAAGTTAGTAGGGTGTGTGTCAGCCATTTTGAGAAAAGTCTCAATTCTAGCCTGGCTGTAGAAAATGCATTGACCTACTCATTTGAAAACACTTACAATACCATTTAGAGACCATAGTAAATAGTATCCTTTATACATATGAGAGATAAGATGTTAGAGAACACAAAAATAACCAGAACTCAAAATTGACAAACAAATGATATTTTGGACTTAGTAAGCCTGTTGTGAGAAACTAGCCCAGCGACTTAATGTCCCTTTCGTGGTGCTAAGTCACATTTGTCAGAGAAATACAACAGTAACAATACGAGCTAAATAACTACTACGATTGGAGACAAAGTTAATTCAAATTCCAACATACAGTTTCAGTCGATATTTCATCATTAGATTCCTTTGCAAAACTAAAAAGTATACAGTACTCACCAGTTTATGGACATAACTGTACACGTGGGTAATTCGGTCATATATATACGAATAACCGAGAGTCCACAAACTCAACATGTGAAATGTAAGCCCTAAATCGATTTATTTCTTTATTGAAAGGCAATGCGGACAAGAGGTCAAAGGCGATTTCAATACACTAAAATGTTGCCAAACAAACTTTGAAAAGAAAAGTAACGAAATCCCACCTTTTCCCTTCAATAATCCGTAGTATTATGATTGTCATACAGAGATTACGGATTTGTGGATTGTGGCTTAGTACTTTGTTGAAAAGAAAAATAACGAAAACCCACCTTTTCCCTTCAATAATCCATAGTATTATGTTTGTAAAACAGAGATTACGGATTTGTGGATTGTGGCTTAGTAAATATTATATGATACAAGTTATCTTTTGATGGAATTACTATCATGCAAAGCCAAACAAAAAGCAATGAGGAAAAGGGCAGCAATCAAAGGATCAGGGTCGGTATTCACGTTGAGATAGCATGAGACTTAGCATGATGCTAACTTAGAAGCTCTTCCAATGTCCTGTAGGATTTAATAGGACTTTTGAAAGAGCTTCTAAGTTAGCATGATGCTAAGTCTCATGCAATCTCAACGTGAATACAGGCCCTGGTTAACTTCCATTTACATTTAAAAACCCACTGACCCGGCAGATTTAAGTACCTTGTTTTGTTTTTTCTGGGTAAGTGTGACCCACATACAAAATCCTCAAGTTTCAAAACGAGACTTTTCAAAGTCTCAAAGTTTCAAAGTTGCTCTTCAAAGTCTCTGTCTCGTTTTCAATTTGGGGGCATTTGCATGGGAGTCAAACCTGGTCAAAATAAGATTTCATACCGGCGCGCGCGCGAGAGAGAGAGAGAGAGAGAGAGAGAGAGAGAGAGAGAGAGAGAGAGAGAGAGAGAGAGAGAGAGAGAGAGAGAGAGAGAGAGAGAGAGAGAGAGAGAGAGAGAGAGAGAGAGAGAGAGAGAGAGATGGGACGTAATCGTATTAAAGACAGGGGAGGGGGGTCAAGAAAGAGAGAGGGTGGGGGGGGGGGGGGGGGGGGGGGGGGTTAAAAGCCGGGATTGACAACAAACGTAAGGGGGGAAAAAAGCGGCAAAAAACCCCACGCTTTACAAAATACTTAGGTTAGATTCAACAAGGCAATTTCTTTTTTTCCCATATTTTTGTTCAAGAAATGACAAGGAAATTAAAACGAAGCAAATATGTACAGTAGTCACGAGCAAAAGAAAATGCAGACAACAATAAAAGCTAAACATAAGGGTGAATATTGCAGGTCAGCCAACGCCCAAATTCAAGTTGTGGGGAAAATAAGCACTTCCGGTCTTCGATGGATTACACATAAATAAGAAAAGAATAAAAAAAAATAAAAAACATTATGAACACAACAGTAATTCTTGTTGCACTTTTCAAAGATTCAATAAAACCCAAATAAACTGTCATCCTTTTAGTAAATAACTTGATGGGTTAAAATTGAAAACGAAATAATAAACTGATTATTACGGACGCGGCAGAAATTCTTGTTACAGTTCTAGACGCACTCACATCTAGGGGAAGACGGGGTAAAAAGCGCATGGGCGGGTAAGAAGCCCACCCCAATTATCTCATGAAATAAAGAAAAATTTCAGTCAAATTTGCCCATGAGACGAATGCTAGACATTAACGCTCGTCTCATGGGCAAAATGAGACTGAAATTTGCTTCATTTCATGAGATAATTGGGGTGGGCTTCTTACCCGCCCATGCGCCTTTTACCCCGTCTTCCCCTATACAAACTGTCAATCATTTAGTAGGCCTAAATAGCTTGATGCATTGAAACTGATAAGGGAACAAACTTAATTTCAAGGACACACCGCCATTGATTCTTGCTACACTTTAAACTGTTAAGGAAAGAAACTTAGGGTGACAGTAGTGATTTTTGTTCCGCTGTAAGACCCACCTAGACAAAGACGGATTAAAAATGATAAGGAAAGAAGCTTATTATGGGCACAGCACGTAACACGATTCTTGTTACGCGTTCAGATTCACTCCAACCTACACAACCTGCCCAAGCAATAAGTACGGCGTTTGAACGTTACCTGTGTCTTCCACCTTCACTTCAGGCACGGCTTGCTTGGGCTCCTCCTTCTTCTTCTTCTCCACCGGCTCGGGCTTCTTGGGCTCCGGTTTGGGCTCTTCTTTCTTCTTGGGTTCGGGTTTAGGAGGTTCCGGCTCCTTCTTGGGCTCGGGTTCTTTCTTGGGCTCGGGTTTCTTGGGCTCGGGTTCTTTCTTGGGCTCGGGTTCCTTCTTGGGCTCGGGTTCCTTCTTGGGCTCGGGTTTAGGAGGTTCGGGTTCTTTTTTGGCTGCTTCTTCGGCAGGCTTCTTGGCATCCTTTTTCATATCCTCCTCGACGGGCTGTTTCTTAGGAGGTTCGGGCTCTTTGGGAGCAGGCTGTTGCTGCTGCTGCTGCATCTGGATCTCCAGGGAGTCTTGCTGGGCTGTGGAGGTAACAAGGGGGCAAAGGGTAGGGGTGGGTTCTAGCGAGCTACGAAGGTGTGCAGGTAAAACAAATCTCTACTAGCTCTAAAGGAAACTCCTTTAAATTCACACATTCGTGAAATAGACAGAGAGAAAAAAAGGGAAATAATTGGACTTGTAAGTCTAATCATTAAAAACTGTACACTTTTTGTCTGATGTTTTTGAATGAATAGCGGGGCCAACTTCATGGCAACTAGAGTCTTCCTTGCATTTAGCCAGATCAGTCTGTATAACGCAAACAAACGAACAAACAAACAAATAACATCAACAATAAAAGGACAAATATGTTTATATTACAGCAAACCAAAGTTAACAAACAAATTATCTAAAACAAAAATATCTATCATGAACAAGAAGTAGCACAAGAATGTCAGATTAACGTGATAACTTGTTCAACAAAGCATTTTTATATCCCGCACGCATTTTTAGTTTCATTACAAAAATGGCGGCCACGTGCCAGCTAAGCACGTATGTACACATTTGTTTTTCGTAAGCTGTACACTTATTTACCGGGCATCCGCAGAGGAGTACATATAATTAATGTAGCTGGTTAATTGGGGAAAGTTTTAAGTCAGAAATGAATGGGCGAATGCATACGTTCAATTATATAAATGCATGGGTGATTATATGTACGTGGGAGTATATATATATATTATACGCATGGGTATGATATGGGCATAACTGAAAGAAACATTAAAAGTTATCAACGTACGTGCAAGACAATTAATGACGGAACGTATTATGCACCGGATACTCAGACGACAACAGGTTCAATAGACGGTTGAATACTAAGTATCTTAAAGTCTCAATGCACGTTAACAGTTTCCCCTCTTTCCCCATGGCAACACAGTCATAGCCATTCATGAGATTACTTGCATGTCATCTTACTGGCTGTATACAGTGGAACCTCCCTTATAAGACCTTCAAAAACCATCCAAAATGGGGTCGTAATAGGGAGGTAATTGTAATACTTACAAAGAAGGGCAATGTCTCAGAAGTAGGCATTATGTGGGAGGGAGTCGTATAATGGGAGGTCTTATAAAGGAGGTTCCACTGTACCTTTGAACAGGTTTCATAGCATACTTTTATAGCATATTTCTGTGTTGTAGCGTCAGGTTATGAACATCGCATGGAGACAAGTGTACATAACGCATCACAACAACATTCATAACTTACGTGTCATCTGCATTTCGGCCTGCAACAAAAATCATAATGCACAAACTTAGCCCATACAATTGAAGAAAACCACATAGCTAACAAATAACGGCATAGTAATCAAGGCAATGTTCATCTTTATTCATTGCAGTCCCTTTCAAAGCATACGATAACTTTGATGTAAAAATATTACTAACTTTGTTATTCAAGTTTCCAATTGCTCATGAACATTATTTTCTTACTTGTTTTTTGTTAACTTATTTTGATTGCTTATGCCATTGTTTATTTGTGGTTGTTTTCAACAGTCGTCATATGTAATATACATGTAGATAGCGAGCACACTATAAGCTTCAAGCTTGTTGCTGCTCAATTATGTTGACAATGTATTGATGTATATGTGCCCTGTTGATCTGAATAAAAAATTCTTTAAACCAAAGTATACGAACAAGCAGAGACAAAGACACACACGCACACGCACACACATATACACCTGCACGTTCGCGAACACACACACGAACACACGTATACACACACACACAAACAAACACACATATAAATATGCCCAGTATGGGTCTTTCTTTTTCTCTCACAAGAATGTCTTACACCAAAGTGTTTTTATGTTCGTGTCTATGTGTGTGTGTGTTTACGTGTGTGTGTGTGTGTGTGTGTGTGTGTGTGCGTGTGCGTGTGCGTGTGCGTGTGCGTGTGCGTGTGTGTGCGTGTGCGTGTGCGTGTGCGTGTGTGTGTGTGCGCGCGCGCGCGCGCGCGTGCGTGAGTATTCATTATCTATTACTTTTTTTTAAAGAATCGAATCATTCAAATTTAGCTTATTGTGTTCAAAGGACACAATAAAATAATATGTGACCCAGCTTCTCGAAAGGGACATTAAGTGTCAAAACGACATTCTGAGAAAACTATACAGCATAAAGTTTCAGACCAGCTTCTTTCTAGTGATACAAGAACCATTCTTGTATCTTTTTACGTTCCAGAGTTATGAGCAATTTAAATTTGGTAGTGTGAGTATCGGCCATTGTGAGAAAACACAGTCTAAAGTCTAGTCTAGCTGTAGAAAATGCAAGTCTGGAATTAATAGATAGCTGTCAATGTGATGCATTTGCTTCAAGAGAAATGAATCTGTGTGCACGCCATACCTTGGTCACTTCTAAACTTGCGTCGCTCCCTTAGACCACAATTTTGCCTCTGATTTTGCTTTTTTAGTGGTTTGTTGTGTGGTAACCAATCGGTGTAGAGAGTTGTTTTTTTATATATATAAAGTCTATACAATTTTGTGTACGTGTATACTGTATTTTGATTATTATTTTGATTGTATGTGGAGTATACAATTTGTGAGTTTTTTTGAATAAGTCTCATTCATAACTTTACGTCAGTGTTGTTGCTATGTAGGGTCATCATTGTACGTCGTTATTTTGTTTGTTTACGTGTGACTCTCTTTACCAGTGTGTGTCATTCCTGAAGAAGAGAGGACACCCTCTCGAAAGCTTGTATTAAAATTGGAACCACCACGGATTTGTTGTAGTTTTCTTTCTCGTTGTGTTATAAAGTCTATATATATAAAAAGAAAAGTCAGATCTACCAATTCCCACCTGAAGTAAAAACCCAAAATCTTCTTTCAATTCTCCTTTTGTTTATGTATGTTTTGTTTGTGTGTACCTGGAGTATTTCGTGAGTTTTTTGAATAATTCAAAATCGTTGCGAAACGAATGGGTTAACCTACTCGGTCCCTTTCGTGGTGCTGGGTCACGGACACTTACAATCACAAGTAATGAAGATACAACCAACAAGAAAGTGACTACCTACGGTGTATTACAGTGTATATTTGGCTCATCGGCACGTGCACAGCAGGCCTAAAGGTTGTACTGACCTTGGATTCCATGGTAATCTGCATCTCACTCTTGCCAGCCGGTTTGGGTTCCTCTTTAGGTTCTGCACACAGAAACCAACATCCAGAGTGTATCTGATGGTAACGACGCAATACAAAATTTAAAAAACACAAAAATCGACGAAACCTCAATTGATTTGTTTAAAGCATGTTGTTCTTGCTTTACACTCACACTATAATTCGATGGCTTGGAGTCAAAACGGACTATCTTTAGACAGTCCATTGACGTATTATTGAACTTATTACGAAAACTAATAACTTTAATACAAAAAAAAGACTGCTGAAATATAACACGAAATAAGGCTTTACGCCCTCTTCGGCCTTTCGGCCATGTGGGGCTAAAATAAAAGCTGAAATATAAGGATGGAAGTTCAGTTTAACGTCGCGTATCGGCTTACGCCATGTACGACGGGCTGAACAAACCAACCATGGTATAAACACAAAATTTTGTTGAGCTGAAATATAAAAAGCAGAACCCCCTTTTTATATTTCTGCAGTCATTGTTTGATACAAGTTATTAGTTTTTGTAATAAATCCAATAATACGTCAATGGACTATTTAAATATAGTCCGTTTTGATTCCAAGCCATCGCAGTATAAAAAGCGATGTCAAACAAAAACAAACCAAACAAAATCGCAATTCGTATGTGACGCATGGCTGAAGAAAAAACATATTTAACATGTCGTTTTGTTCATCTAACCTCGTGAGCATTCCATTACATCTTTCTTTCTGTCCTTTAGAAACAAATCATTTTGCTTACGTTTTAGATTCTGTCAAAATTGACAACACGATACCACAAGATTGTGCTTCCTATAGTGTTGAAATAGTGTTGAAGATAGTGTTGAAATAGTGTTGAAATAGTGTTGAAATAGGTAACCGATGCTTTGTTTTCAAACGGGCAGTATAATTAAATGGAGAAGAAAAAAAAACCAGGGCCTGTATTCACGTTGAGATAGCATGAGACTTAGCATGATGCTAACTTAGAAGCTCTTCCAATGTCCTATGGGATTTAATAGGACTTTTGGAAGAGCTTCTAAGTTAGCATGATGCTAAGTCTCATGCTATCTCAACGTGAATACAGGCCCAGGTTAAAAACAAAATCATACGCCTAGATAGTCATTATCAAAATTAAAAACCGTCATAATGTAAGAATTAGATGCATGCAGAACAAAGAAAATATAAAAGCAAATGAACTCAATATCTTCTTCTTCTTCTTCTTCGATCGCTCAGTTTCCTGTCAATTATGAGCGCAGATGCGTCATGCTGCCGTTATGCGCCTAACTAAGAAATAGGCCCAGTAAGTCCGCTTTCGGCTGGGGGGGGGGGGGGGGGGGGCAATCTTTTTGAAAGTGGTATCTTGAAAAAAAGGCAGGAGAATGGACCGGTAAGGCAGAAAGATGGTAAATGACAGTAAGCAAAACGGAAAAGGCAGAGTCAAAGAGAGTGACATATTAGAGGAAGTTACAAGTACAGAGCTTCCAGAAGGTGGGGGGGGGGGGGGACTATTTATACAAAAGACCCCCCGGTATCCCCACCAGGGGGGGGGGGGTCAATATGAACACTGATTTCATTCCAAAGGAAGACAATTATTTTCCCTCACCTTAATGTATATGTGGACATTAATTAATAATAATAATAATAATAATAATAATAATAATAATAATAATATAATATTTATATAGCGCCTTTCTTTAGAATTAAACTCAAGGCGCTCACATACACATTCATTCGATCATCATCTAATTAATGTGAAAATTTACAGAGAAAAAAGCTCTTCGAAACAAGTGAGTTTTCATTTGGGTTTTGAACGCGGGAAGTGCTGAACTGTGACGGAGGTGAACAGGCAAGGAGTTCCAGACAGTGGAGGCGCAAAAACTAAAACTGCGTTGTCCAAAAGACTTTAAATTCCCTTTCGCCACCAGCCATTTTTCAGCCAAAAAATACCATTAAACTTAACCGGGTAGAGAAAATAAAATATCTGCAATATTGCAAATTCCTCTGTGACATATATAACATTAGGCCTATCCTTACATCCCAAAATTAAGAAAATAGGGTCTTTGGATAACAGGTCCTGATTTGATGCCTTTTAGTGACATGGGTGGTTAAATCATTGTGGTGCTGAAATGCGACGTTGGCGGTGAAAGGGTTAAGAACTTTCAACAGTTTGGCATGGGCAGATAGGCCTAATATAGCAGGTAATTACGGTGCTTTCAGTTCACAACATTCAAGGGTTATGGTGACCTTCAAAAAAGGGTCAACACGTGCTGCTACCTTTGACCTGCAGACTGGCCATGGAAGAGGCGCTGCCCCACTGGTTCTTGACGGTCACGCCGTAGTTGCCCGCGTCCTCGGGAAATACCTCTGTGTACAGATAAACAACAACAACAACAATTAAACATACAGTATTTATGGCTCCCCCCCCCCCCCCCACCTGCGTGCGCATCCAACGGAAGTGTCGCCATCTTAGTCAGATTTGTGTGTAAACAGCATCGATCTGGCATTTTTTAAACAAAGTTACTGACTATGATGGCGGTCTCCCATAATATGGCACGCTCCTTGTGGCCGGATATGACGACACGTGGGTACCAGCCATACGGCAGCTGAATCTGGATAGAAATCAAATCGAAGCGAATCCAATTCGGGTGTCGAGTGGCACAGTGGTAGCGCCTTCGCTTCGTGTCAAGTAAACCCGAGTTCGAACCTGGGTACGAGGGATTTTTTTCCCTCTCACTTTGCGCTAGGCCTTGCGGCCTGAACGTGGAGTCTTTCGGATGAGACGATAAACCGAGGTCCCGTGTGCCCATGCACTTAGCACACGTTAAACTCAGTGGCAACGAAAAAGTTGTCATTTGGTAAAATTTTACCCCCCTCCTCATTAGTCACACAAAAATCGCCAGGTGGGAGCAACCCGAATTTCACAGAGACGCCTCTGTGACTATAATGTACCTAACCTAACCTAGCCTAACCTAACACACACACGTTAGCATTCATAAAGCATTCAAATGAACAAAACCGCAATACAACGCGAACACACACGTATGATATAAATGGAATACAGCAGAAACAGACCTAAAGGCAAGAGAGAGAGAGAGAGAAAAGAAAGAGAGCGGGGCTTCAATGACGGGGGGAGCAGGTGGGTTTTGAGACTAGATTTGAAAGCAGAGAGGGTCGGTCGCTGACGGAGGGAAAGATGAAGTTTGTTCCAGGAGGTCGGTCCTGAGACAGAAAAAGAGCACCCGACCAACAGTTGAAAGCTTATACCTAGGGATCTGGAGAGAAAGAGGGTCAGAAACTGAACGTAAAGTGCGAGCTGGCGTATAGATGGAAATATTGTCGCAGAGGTAAGATGCAGCAGCTTTATGGATAGATTTATAGCAAAGGGTGTTTAATTTATACTCAATTCTGTCTGCGACAGGAAGCCAGTGCAAAGAACGGAGAAGAGGGCTAACATGAGATCGAACTTTTTCTTCCTAAGGACAAGACGAACTCTCTCTCTCTCTCTCTCTCTCTCTCTCTCTCTCTCTCTCTCTCTCTCTCTCTCTCTCTCTCTCTCTCTCGGCTCTCTCTCTCTCTCTCTCTCTCTCTCATCTCTCTCTCTCTCTCTCGGCAAGTATGAAAAATGGCTACTCTATGTCAATACTTTTACCAGGTCTTAGGCAGTTAAGAGAAGAATTGTTACCACATAAATACTTTAGAGAGCCGTGTTTATTTAGACTAGTATTACTGTTAGCATCAACAAATAAAAATATTGTAAATTCTCTTGCTGTATATTTGTATAAAGCATTTAAAATACGAAGTGTTTACACAGCATAGGTTGAGTACTAGTGGGTTTTGTGTGTGTTTTCTTGTCATTTTAATAGTAAATTATAAAACGTTAAACAATAATACATTTCTAGTTCGTTATAAAGTAGTGCAAAGTTGGTACATCTTCACTATATAATTTACTTGCTTGTGTTGTATTATTTTGTTTATTCCCCTTCTAAGGGGCCATGGCCTTTCGGAATAAATCGTCTGCGTCTGCGTCTGCGTCTCTCTCTCTCTCTCTCTCTCTCTCTCTCTCTCTCTCTCTCTCTCTCTCTCTCTCTCTCTCTCTCTCTCTCCCTCCCCCCCTCTCTTGTTTTGTTTGGTCGTTGTTTTTCGTTTTCCTTGTATTTAAAAATTCTTTTATCTTTCGGTTTTTCTTTTCATTTCATTTGTTTCTACCTGAGGGCACGGTGTAAAAAAAAAAGAAAAGTTGATTCAGCTTATATCCAGTTTCCCTCAATAAAAACTGTTCGTAGTCGTATTCGTATATTATCTCGCTTTCCCTCTTCTTTATATTTAAAGACCCACCAGATCACGTGTCAAAATCACGGGTTTCACGTGTTTTCACTCTGGTAAGAAATCTTGATTTGACCAGGTTTAACTCCCATACAAATGCCGCCAAATTGAAAACGAAACATCATTTTAAAGAGCAGCCTCAATTCCGAGTTGGGGGCATTTGTACGTGGGTCACAGCTACCCGGATAAAAACAACAAGAAGGGACTTAATCGTGGTGGGTCAGTGTATGTCTAAGGTCTGTGTCGCAAACTCTAACCTTTAATATACAGGCGGCAGGTTCCCTTGTCGAAGGTGACGGAGTAGACGCCAGAGGCAGTGATGGCCTTCCCGTCTTTGGTCCATTGGATGTCCAGGGGCTCCGTGCCCGTGATCATCAGTAGAAACTCCACCGCCTCTCCGTCATTCACCACCTAATCATCATCATCGTCATCATGAATATCATCATCATCGTGGTCATCGTCATCATCATCGTCGTCATCATCATATTTGATGTCCAGGGGCTCAGTGTCCGTTACCTCCAGTAGAAACTGTACTGCCTCTCCGTCATTCATCACCTAATCATCGTCATCATCATCATTGTCAGTTGTCGTCGTCGTCATCATCATCGTCATCGTCTTCGTCATCATCATCACCATATGACCCTGTGACATCATCGTCGTCACCATCATCATCATCAGCAGCAGCAGCAGCAGCAGAAGCACTGTTGTCGTCGTCGTCATCATCATCACCATCATCATCATCATCGTCGTCGTCGTCGTCCTCGTCGTCATAATAATAATAATAATAATAATAATAATCACCACCATCATCATCATAATCACAATCATCATAATTTTGTCATAATCACCACTACATCATCGTTTCTAGAGCGCAATATCTTGCAATGCAAATCAATGCCCTTAGTATCAGTGCCTCTTCATACAGACCCATAACAAGGAACCCATGCACACACGCGCACGCGCACAGACGGACAGACAGACAGATCCAGACATACAGACATACAGACATACATACATACATACATACATACATACATTTTACATATATACATACATACATACATACATACATACATACATACATACATACATACATACATACATACATACATACATACATACATACATACATACATACATACATATGCACATACACGCGCGTTCGCACGCGTGCACACACACGCACACACAGACGCACACACACACATTCTGATATCTATATAATCCAAAATAGTCTTTATTACCTGTGGTTTCAGCTTCTGGGTCACTTTGGGCCCCTCTCCTTTGGGCTTAGGCCTCAAGGCTGTGAGGAAAAAGTAGGAAAAAAATCACGATAGTATTTTTTTTAAATACGAAGGATAAATGGGAAAAGGTTAGACGAAGCCGTAAATGCTGTTCCTCGGGAGCAAAGATTAAAAGTGTACGACGCCATTTCTTATGCGTGTCTCATAACCATAGCATAGGCCTGCATCAAATCTGTCAACCTCACGCTTGCTCACATCCAACTCAACTCAACTCAACTCAACTCAACTCAGCTTTTATTTTGTCCTCATAAAAACAAGGATAATTTTCCTGCGGACACGTCATATGTACACACAGAAACCAAACAATTTATAAAAGAACAAAATAAATTGTAATTACATGCTTTAAAAGTTTCTTTCACACTTCACTCGCCCCGCTTGCGCGCTCACTTTCATACCACCCTCCACCCTTCCCACCGACATCCTTCTTATTCTTAAAATTTCGCTTTTCGTGGTGCATTAATTAATGAAATGAAACGGAAAAAAACGTGCATTAAGATAGATATCATATCTTGATTTCATAAACTGAAACCACGAGGTGTATGAACAAAAGTATGCTAGCCAGTCGTTGCCGAAGAAGAAAGAAGAAAAATCTGTTTAACGTCCTCCGGTCTGAGTCAGACACATATGAGACAATAGTAGATATAAAGATGGTGAAAACGATCCTAGAGGCAATGCCCGGAGGCAGTGCAACACAAAGAAAGTCCCGAATTTTTAACAATACAGGTGTGCATGAATGCTTGACATAACAGTCGTTGTCGACCATGACTGCCACATACCAGAGGTGGCACTATTCCGGCAGGCCTGGATAGTATTTGTTTATAAGCTTAGTGGAGATGCCTTGCCCAGGGTACATCCTCACTTTCTTGGCCACAGGGATTTGAGGATTGGTGGCGTGTTGGGGAAAGTCCCCAAAGGCCAACCAACGCATCCCTTTGGCTGCATTAACACAAGATTCGACGCAAAAACAAAACAATCAAACAAAATCACAAGCAAGGGAGATAACTCACCATCGACGTTGACCGAGGCCGTGGTGGTAATCTCCCCTCCACCGTTCTTCATCACCATTTTGTAAGTTCCCGAATCTTTGTCGGTGAACTGAAACCAAACATTCAGCCAACCTGTCATTCCTGAATTCCAAACAAAATATTTCAAGTCGGTCACCAAACTTTAGATAGACTGAGAGGAAGGCAGATAAGGATTTTCTACCTATGAACGGTGAAAATCCCAAATGCACTGCAAAGCGTGTAAGCGTACTCGCTTGTAAAGGTAAGCAAACCATTCATTTGTTCTGTTATACAGGAATTGGCTCAATGTCCAATGTCCACATTTCTTAAAAAGATATTAACCCTGTTGAGATATGTCTTTTCTCATTTTAAATGATCTCTCTTACGGGCAAACATGTGTCAATTCAAGTCAGCTTGAGTCGATCAAAAAGTTCATGCACATCTTTGTAAGCAACGATTTACAAACTGAAGAGATTGGGGGTTGGGGGGTGAGCACACGCGGGTGCTTGCGTGTGTGTTTGTGCGTGAGTAGGCCTACATGTAGTCTACATTGTATACATACAATACACATGTGTATCGTGTTAGGTCTATACTATTGACTTCTGTTTCTCAAACCAACGGAAACATAAACGAAGATAATTTATTGACGGAAATACCATCCTGACTCGCTCTTATAATGTTATCAAACATGACTTTATGATGGTCCTAAATGTGGATTTTGTCAACAGATCCGTATTATGATTGTCATCATCTTCGATCGAATCGTCAGCTTGAGGGGTCTTAAGGGTGATCGACATAGCATGCCTACATTTCTCTTTCTATTTTGAACTCTTACTTTTTGCTTGCTGTCAGTCAGTCTTTCTTTTTACATCGAAAACGTATGTATCATACGAAACATCTGTATATTGACTTTCATTAAAGGACCA
>CM065697.1:38080957-38088457 GCA_017654935.2 Phymorhynchus buccinoides
TTACTGAGCTTGGCAGCAAAAGAAAAAGCGGAAACTTGCGAAAAAGGACCTTGTTTTGGATCGTTCTGCATGAACACATTGCACAAGCCAGATGGAAAAACCATTATGCACGTGCAAGCACTGCTGTTTATGTGTGAGATGCTGTCTCTTGCTTGGCTTTATAAGAAGACATACCACCAGTATTAGGCCTGATTTGACAATGCCTCCACGACGAAAATTGAGCGAGTTGGATAGGGGACGAGCTGTTGCATGGTTCCAAGATGGTGTTCCCAAGCGAGAAGTGGCCAGGCGACTTCAGGTGTCCATCTCGGTCATTGTCAGACTGATTCAACGCTTCACAGCCACTGGGAGGGTCCATGAAAGACGCAGATCTGGTCGACCGAAGAAGACAACTCCACGTGAAGATCGTCTCATTGAACGACAAGCCCTGCAGACAAGAACAGCCTCTTCCAGCATCATTCGAAGGCAGCTGAGGGTGGCTACTAACATCAACATCAGCCAGCAGACCATACGGAACCGCCTTCATGGGTTTAACCTCCGTTCTCGTCGCCCAGCTGTACGGCCACGCTTAACTCCAGCCCATAGGGCAGCACGCCGCGCCTTCTGCAGACGTCACGTGAGGTGGACACGTCAGCAATGGTCCCAGGTCCTGTTCAGTGATGAATCACGCTTCACCCTGAACCACAACGACGGCCGACTGAGGGTCTGGAGGCGCCCAGGGGAACGCTTTATTGACGCCACTGTCCAAGAAAAGGTGGCCTTTGGTGGAGGTTCTGTAATGGTCTGGGGGGCCTTCAGCCTTCACCACAGAACACCCTTGTATCATGTACAGGGTAACCTGACTGGCCTCCGATACCGGGATGAGATCCTTCGACCGCTGGCTGTGCCTACACTGCAGCAGATGGGACCGCTGGCTGTCTACCAGGATGACAACGCTCGCCCCCACAGGGCAAGGGTGGTCAACGACTTCCTGCAGCAGTCTGGAGTCAACAGAATGGAGTGGCCAGCATGCAGTCCCGATCTCAACCCGATTGAGAACCTCTGGGATGAGCTGGATCGCAAAGTGAGGAGCAACCACCCCCCTCCCAGGGATGCCCAGCACCTCTACCAGATGCTGCAGGCTGAGTGGCAGGCGCTTCCACAGAGGATCTTCACCACCCTGGTCAACTCCATGAGGACTCGCTGCGTCGAGTGCCAGAACAGCCATGGCGGATACACGCATTACTGAACTTTTGGGAGCATCAGAATGCCCTGTCTTGTGATTTCAATGACTTTGGGAAATCAAATTTCGATACGTACCCACTTTGATCAAATGTACAGACCAAACGATTGCTCGAAATTGAAGGCAATTGTGTATCGTTATCACTAAAGCATTGAATTAAATGTTGGCCAAAATTCAACGCATTGGCTTTCTTATTTGGAAAGTTATGAATTAGTTTGCAAGTGATCCTTAACTTTTTGTGGATAGCTTATACCAGTCTTAATTAATTTCTTTTCTTTTTTTATAAGGAAAAGAAAGAAGGAGAGGGGCGAAGGTGTGGGGGTGGTGTGGGGAGGGGGATGGAGATGGGATGTAATAAGGTAAAACATGTATATCTTGTGCAATGCTAAAAAGGTTTGGGCACGATGGGGCGGGTGAAGTTATCACTCAGTTGAAGAAGAGGGATGTGGGTTGGGGGGGGGGGGGGTAGGGTAGGATAGGTACACAGATCGAGACAGGTGTCTGGGACAGTCTTATGGCAGCGCATGGAATTACTGAATACGCAGAGTATCTCTAAGCATCATGATACAGGAAACATCAGGAGACTAATCGATGGTTTGGAATCAAAACGGACTATCTAAAGATAGTCCGCCCACTCCACAATGTCCCCAGACAAGAAATGTGGCCAGACCCAAACCCACTGAGGGAAAAGCTGCACGGAAACCTGACTGATCTCCAGGCGACTGCTGCATTCGTGCGGGCTGCTGGCATCTCCATCTGATGTGATCGACGAAGAAGAAAAAGAAGAAGATAGTCCATTGATGTATTATTGAACATATTGTGAAAACTAATAACTTGGTTTTTTTAATAAAGACTGCAGAAATATAAAAAGCATGATCCCTATTTTATTGCATTTGCAGTCTTTTTTAATACAAGTTCTTAGTTTTTGCAATAACATCAATAATAAGTCAATGGACTATCTAAAGATAGTCCGTTTTGACTCTAAGCCATCGATATTAATTTATTCATGCATTACGTTTTGCGGTAAAGACGGAATTCGGGAGAATGGTTTTTTTTAGGCTTTAAGTATTTTCACATTATGGGAGAAGGAGGGTGTGTGAGGTGTATGTAAGGACAGGAGAGAGAGTTAAGGAAACTTGTGGCAATTTAAAAAAAAAAAAAAAATTCAGTGGTAAGTCCTATAGATCCTATCAAAGACAGAAAGAAAAAATATGCCAGGAAGCCGGTAGATAAAACTGTCAACTCTTCGGAAACTTCTATTTTTTTAAAAAGAAGACAATCACATTTTACTACTTTGTACATCGTTTCACCCCTTCATGGGCAAAAAAATACTCGCCCCTTAAAATAATTTGTTTTAAACCTCAACGTCCTTCCTTCATTTCAATTCACCCTTGACCTTGACCTTCACCTTGACCTTTCTGATCCTTGACCTCACCTTCGAAGTTCAAGGTGATGGTGGCGGTGGCTTCGCCCACGGGGTTGCGGGCGGTGGCCCGGTACTCCCCGGCATCCGCCATGGAGACCTGGGCGATCTCCAGCACCATGGTGTGGGTGCTCCCTTGGGAGGTCATCTTGGGCGTCAGCCGGCTCCCGGGCCCCAGCTTCAGGGGCTGGCCGTTGAAGAGCCAGGAGACCTGGGGCTTGGGGTCTCCCGTCAGCTTGCACTCCAGCACGATCTTGTCGCCCACCTGCCGGATGGCCGGCTTCTGCAGGAACACGGGCTGCGCGCCTTTCGCCGCCTGGCTCACCTCTGAGGCTGAACGAACGGGGGAACCATTTTTTTTTTTGCTGAGCTGAGCCCTTAAGCTATTATTATTATTATATCGGAGCGAGTATTGAGGGAAGACACACCCAAAGAAGTCAGGACGTTTCCTGGTATTGCGAGTAGTACCTCCAGGATAGTCCCCACTATGTTTTATATCTACAGATGTCCCCGTTCCTGTACCTGTTCCGGGTCAGAGGGCGCTAAACGGACTTTCTTTCTATTAGGCCGGGTTCACATTATACACGTAAGTTCCGTAACGAAAAACCCTAAATAAGTGGAAGAAAGAAGGGTAAAAGTTTACCCTTTGGTAAATTAGGGGAAATTCGGACGCGTGCGCAAATCTTTTCCCTTCTTTGTTTCACTTATTTATGAATTGCGCACGGGTTTCCGCATGGAATATCCGCTTATGTGTGTACACTACCTTGTAATGGACCGAATGGGGGGGGGGGGGGGGGGGTCTTATCTGAACGGAACGAATGGGAGATAATTAGAAGGGAGGGGAGAGAAAGATCGAGGAGGAGGGGGGAAGAGAGAGAGGGAGAGAGAGAGAGAAAGAGAGAGAGAGAGAGAGAGAGAGAGAGAGAGAGAGAGAGAGAGAGAGAGAGAGAGAGAGAGAGAGAGAGAGAGAGAGAGAGAGAGAGAGAGAGAGAGAGAGAGATGGGGGAGAAGAAGAGTATGGAATGGAAACTGCGGCCTCCAGAGTTCGTGTTCTTTGCCGTTTGCTTAGAGGTTCTCTAGAGTTATCGAAAAATGTTGGTGGTTATGGTTCTTAGGAAGTCGCAAAGGGATGTAATAAAGGCGGGTGGGAGCGGCTCGTCAGATCCCATAGGGGAGGTGATCATTATTTGAAAGAAACGCGTTCAGTTTTTACTTCCCTTCTTTTGTGACTGCGCTTGAAAGAACAATCTAACAATCCACAGATGTAGAATGGAAAGGATCGGTAACTTCGCTAAGTAGTGTGTTAGAGTTGCACTGCGCATGTCAGATTCTCTGTTTGGTACAAGGTTCTTCCGGTTTCCTTTTCTCTAGCGGGTGGATGTGTGAAGAATGTTGTTGGATCTCGTGCTATTTGTCCTTTCAAAGCGTTTCTGAAACCTAAATAACTTTACCCATCATGTCGAGTTTTGCTGCTGTTGGACATGTTACTGTCACAGCAAAAGATTGGGGCCAGCATTCTCTGTACTAGTCCGGCAACTTGGAGACTGTCAAACCAAGAAGAGAGCTGGCGTGCTGTTAGCAATCTAACAAGCCGTCTCCAGGCCTGCTGCCGCCCATCGAAGATCATTACAAATCCAAACGCATTATTTATTGCGCATTAAAAAGCTAGCTCGTTGCGTTTTCATACGGCTGGCTAAACATCAATATGGTTTTGCTGCTTGACTTTTGTGTGTGTGGAGTAGTGCAGAGGGTTGGGTGGGTTTTGTTTTTTATTGGGGGGGGGGGGGGGGGGGGGTATTTATTGATGGAGTGGGATGTGTCCTTTTCCCCATCTCAATTTAAAGTAATGTCTCATATGACCTAGGTCGAGAGACGTAAAATAAAATCATTCGTGTAGAACAAGGGAGATCAGTGTGTTCAATGAGAAAATTCTAGATGGGTTTTTTGGCGACTGTAGAGGTCGTTGAATTGATATTTTTTCCTTATTGGGAATGGTTCTACAATGCGCGTAGGAGCTCTGGAGGTAAGGGAAATAATTGAGAACAGAAATGGAATCCTATTGAGTAAGTTGCATCCCCTTGTACCAAACTCGCACGGATTATGACATTGTATTGTGAAAAAAAAAGTAAAAGTTTCAATAATTTTAGTTTTCTATTCTACTACACAACAATTATCCACAGCATACCAATCACACGTTAGTATCAGCACCCCTTTATCCTGCGAAGCAAAACTGAACAAAAGGCAATAATACGTATTACATGAATCGAGTAAGTTATAAGTAGTTATAGTTATATACCTGCAAACAAGCGCGTAAGCAGTCATAATAGAATTGAAAAAAACATTGATTCATTTGCTCAGTTAGTTTCAATGTCCTTCTACAGCAAAACAGATGCCGGATGGCCATCAAAAGAAAGAAGCAAAACTGAAAGAAGATACAAACAAATAGAGAAACGAAAGCAAAAGAACAACCAAAACATATAATGAACATACAAAAGGTAAGATTTTCTTCACAAATGTGACCCAGCACCACGAAAGGGACATTAAGTCGCTATGCTAGTTTGCAAAGTTAAAAATATTTGTGGGGGTCGATTTTGAGTTATGGGTATTGTTGTGTTCTTTATCATCTTATTTATAAAGGATAATCTTTAACATGGTATATAAATGGTCGTATAGGTATTTTAAAACGATTAGGTTAATGCATTTTATTCAGCAAGGCTAGACTTCTGTGTTTTCTCAAAATGGCCGACGCTCACCCTACTAACTTTAAATGCTCATAACTTTAAAACGGAAACAAATACAATAATGGTTCTTGTATCATTTGAAAGAGAATTGTCTGAAGTTTTCAGCTGTAGAATTGTCTCAGAATGGTCAGTTTGGCACTTAATGTCCCTCTCGTGGTGCTGGGTCACCAATGTCCTTCTCCTATAAGTCTAATACACTAACAAAATAAACTATGGTACCACGAGAACATTCATAAACGAGTATGGCAACAGACCCCTTTGCCGCAATAATTACTCAGTGGATTACGTCAGCTTTTTGCGTAACGTACAGGAAAAGAAAATTTAAAGTGAGTCTGCCCACTAGTTCACAAGATATTTACTTTTCGTTGTAGATGCTTTCCTGGGCCTGTATTCACGTTGAGATAGTATGAGACTTAGCATGATGCTAACTTAGAAGCTCTTCCAATAGCATGAGACTTAGCATGATGCTAACTTAGAAGCTCTTCCAATGTCAGGACATTGGAAGAGCTTCTAAGTTAGCATGATGCTAAGTCTCATACTATCTCAACGTGAATACAGGCCCTGGTACTGTCTTGTCAACCTCCCATCCTTGTTGGTTCTGCATTTCTGATTACTAATAAGTATGGATTTTCCGATACACTGTCATAACTTCAACTCTCTTTCTCCTTATGAATAGGAATCTTTGAACAAGACAGAAAGAACTACACCAACTCAACAAATGAAAATCAGGCAAACAAAAATCATCAAAAAATAGTTAATGTGCTCTTCACTCAAACCGCAAAGTGATTTGATTAAATAACCCGTCAGTCTCTAAGTAACATGGTGGATTAATTGCAGCAATAGACATCATACTTGTGCTAAATGTCACTATTAAGGTGCATAGTGGCACAGAGGTAACGCGTTCGCCTTGTGTCAAGTGAACCCGAGTTCGAACCTGGGTACAGGGGATTTTTTCTCTCACTTTGCACTATGCACATTAAATATTGGTACAATATTAAAATAATAAAACAACCGTTGAACAGGAAACATGTTTTCTGTTTTGTACACTCATTATTTTTTTATTTTTTCCCACCGTAAATTCCGGACATCAAAACTGGTCAGCTTCAAATAAATGTCCGAACCATTCTTTTTTTTACCTGAACTTTTTGTTTTTTAACAGCAACTAATCCACCATACCTTTAACAAAAACGAAATTGAAACACAGCCTCGTGTCAATCAATCACGCAATCAATCAAACGCACGCTCAAATCAATAATCCGCTCAGCCAATCAGAGCACACAGCACGGCCCACGGCACGAGCACAAGCCCCGCCCACACTCACTGTCGAAGTTGAGGCGGATGGTGGCGTTGCTCTCCCCGAGGGCGTTCTTGGCCGTGACCTTGTAGTTCCCGCCGTCCTGAGCGTTCACCCCGTTGATCTCCATCACCAGGAAGTAGGTCTTGTTGTCCCGGGGGTCCATGCGCATGTTGTACCGACCTGCAAATGAACAATAATTACTGAAATTGTTAAGTTCGTAAATGCTATGCATCAAAACTTGTGGGAAGAAAATACTCCTGACAATATTAAAGAGAGTAAACCAAAACTTCATCATCTTCCATGACCAGGAAGTAGGTCTTGCTGTCCCGGGGGTCGATGCGCATGTTGTACCGACCTGCAAACGAGAAGCAAGAAAGCAAATCGAGGGGTGAATGACAGAACTGTCTAACTGTGTTCTTTATTCCTTTTAAGATAGACCGTTCTGGCAGGCACCCCTCGAAATAACATAAGTTTACATAATAAGTTTACATGCGTGCACTACACACACACACACACACACACACACACACACACACACACACACACACACACACACACACACACACACACACACACACACAACACAACACACACACACACACACACACACACACACACACACACACACACACACACACACACACACACACACACACACACACAAACACACACATTTTTTTTTTTTTGCACACACACACGCAGATACAGAGAGAGAGAGAGAGAGAGAGAGAGAGACATACGCGCGCGCGCTCGCACACACACACACATACCCACACACACTACAAACAACACACACACATACACACACGCGCACGCG
>CM065697.1:38095957-38098457 GCA_017654935.2 Phymorhynchus buccinoides
TAGACCAAATTTTGTTTCCCGCACAGAAGAGGTCACAAGCCATCTGACTCGATCAGACTCGATCAGTGAAATTTAGAACCCGCCCTATTCGGCCCTGTCACCTGACTGGGCCCAACTGAGTCAGATGATCGAGCAGCATGGTATGCAAATGAGGTGAAACGTCACGACCTGATCGAGTCACATGAGGCAGTCACATAGTCTGTCGATGGCTTAAGATGCCTTTGTTACTCTGATTTCCGCTTCCTACTCATCAAGCACACATACTCAAAGGAAGAACTTTTTTGTTAAAAGGAATTATTCGGAAATAATTAAGGGGAGTAATTTCATGATGTGTGGGAATGATCTTGCCTAATTCAATCGGTCAAACAGGGGAAGTCACTCTACCATCAGCTCTCGTAGCCTATCGACTCGTGTGTTTGAGCAGACATACAGCACTTAGAGCACCGTGCGTCATTCTAAAATTTGATGTCATTTATATTTTGACGTCACATTTTGCAAGTTTTATCAGTTTGTGGCCACTGGCCACCCCTAATTTTTCTTTAAAATGTTTTTGCAAGTCACTGACTCGCATCCTGCGGTTTCAAGCTTAGACGGCATTGTTGTATTGTTACTATGGTATTTGACCGAGTAATGGAGGTAAGCAACTCTAATGTTCACGAAGTGCTCTCCCCTAGGTGGGTTTTTTCTTCCGAAAATCGTCTAATAGTTTGCTTTTGAACTCAAGAGGAAGTGTGTTGCTGGGGGGATTTCAGCAAAACGTTTCAAACTAGTTCAATAGTCAACTTTCTATAAACTAAAGTTCACACACCAACAACAAAAACATGTTTCACCTGTATACTTTACAGCAAATGTTAGGGACCGCTTCTTGGCTTTGTGGCATTGTTCATTTAGCTATTGCTTCGAACTAAGGACATTACAAAATTAATCAATAATATAACAAAATAAAAATGAAACATTATTGATTGCAAGACACTCAAAAGGGCCTGTCACACGACAGCTAAAATCGTACGACTGTACGATACGATTCGATCACGTGATCTCGAAGCGCGAATCCACATTTTGTTCTTGGAGACCACGTGATCGAATCGTATCGTAGAGTCGTACGACTTTAGCTGACGTGTGGCTGGCCTTTTAGACTTGTTGTTACTTACTGAGTGATTAGATTAACCCTTTCACCGCCAAAGCTGCATTTTAGCACCACGGTGATTTAACACCTATGTCACTAAAAGGCATTAAATCGGGGTCTATTATCCAAAGTCTTAGTCTTGGGAAGTAAGGATAGACATTGTATATATGTCACAGAAGAATCCCCAATACTACAGATGAATTTTGTTCTCTACCCAGGTAAATTTAATGGCACGTTTTGGCTGAAAAATGATGCGGCTGAGCCATCTTATTATTTACGCATCATTTGTTTCACGCAGTGATGAAACAATGGTCCTTAATTAACTTTCGTTGATTAGCTTACAACATAGACCATGACAATAGTAAATCATCTATTTACAACACACATATTATACATGCGCAGAAAAAAAAAAGAGAAAGAAAAACAAAGACGGGGAGATAATTGAATTGAATGAATTTTATTTATATAGGGTAATAGAATACACAATAACATGCTTTTTTTTGCATCCAGCCCTCTGGAAAAAATTACAAATATAAAAGTAGAAATGAAAAAGGAAAATAAGCACAGACAAATGAATATAAAGCATGCAAAATACAACCCTATATAGTAGCACGACAATAACAAAATCAAACCTAATATTATTAACTATACTCAACATGCATAACTTAAGAAGTAAGCGCATACACAAAGAGAGAGAGAGAGAGAGAGAGAGAGAGAGAGAGAGAGAGAGAGAGAGAGAGAGAGAGAGAAATTGATTTTGAACTGAAAAGCAGCACCCCACAGCATTAAGGAAACGCCAACGATTTGCCATATTATTATTGCATGGGAGTAGGCCTACATCAAACGACATGCACCACACACAATGTTCACCACAAAATGTCATGCAACAATAGTATAAATGAATATTGTTTACTCACTGTTTTTGCCCGCCTGTTATTCCAGAGAAAAAGAAAAAAGAACATACATTTCACAGATACGCCTCTGTGACTATAAAGTACCTAATACCTAATACCTAGGGGAAGACGGGGTAAAAAGCGCATGGGCGGGTAAGAAGCCCACCCCAATTATCTCATGAAATAAAGAAAATGTCAGTCAAATTTGCCCATGAGACGAATGCTAGACATTAACGCTCGTCTCATGGGCAAAATGAGACTGAAATTTGCTTCATTTCATGAGATAATTGGGGTGGGCTTCTTACCCGCCTTTTTACCCCGTCTTCCCCTAATTGCTTTTAGGCCTACTTATTCCTAGACTCTACACGTGTGTTTCCCTTTCCCAGGTACCTTTCCACACCTTGTTAATTTTTTCCTGTTCTAAAAGGTACAGCAGTCACTCTTCTTCATTCTTCTACACGTAGTGGTTTCAATTCGTATA
>CM065697.1:38108457-38110957 GCA_017654935.2 Phymorhynchus buccinoides
ACCGTCTCTCTCCTCTCTCAGTCTCTCTCTGTGCGTGTGTGTGTGTGTGTGGTGCGTTGATTTGTTTGCCACTGTTTTTAGCAATCTAAACAATTGGTTCTTTTGTTCTTGCTTTCACTTTTGATGCTTGCCTTCTCAGTAGAGACCTACGGAAGCAAGAGAGAGAGGGGGGGGGGGGAGGACAGAGAGAGAGAGAAGAGAGAGAGAGAGAGAGAGAAGGAGAGAGAGAGAGAGAGAGAGAGAGAGAGAGAGAGAGAGAGAGAGAGAGAAGAGAGAGAGAGAGAGAGAGAAGGCACGAATGTCAAATCAAGGGCGCATTCCTGACTGACTACATAGCAAAAACCGTGGCTCTCCTTGCCATTTCGATTTCCTTCTTTCGCCCTTAGTATTATCTTTGGCCCAGATGACTCATTGTTCCTCTCTGTCTGTCCTGATCTGTCTGAGCGTCTGTCAACGCAGGATTGGCCTGCAAGCTTCGAGTCGCACCTGTTTTATGATGTATATGCATCCTTTTGTGGCATTATTTATAATAATGAAAGTTAACGTCTGTTTTTAAAGTTCCAAAGTAAATAATGTCAATGCTGGCCGATTAATGACGTTTCTCAAAAACATCATGACAAAGAGGGGGGTAGTGTCTCACTTTCATTCATTGCCGTCCTTAAAATAGACTAGAAGTCATTCCATTGGTTGAAAACTATTAAGGGACTGTAGAGGAATACTTTGATACCACTTTGAACCGCGCATGACTGATGACCTATGAACTATGAATTTTTTAAGTTCACCTGCGATATCCCGTTACCTTAGTAACGAAGCGTTGTGCGCATGTCCTGCGATCTTGTCGCAGGTTAGTACGGAAAGAGTTTTAAGCAAACTTTTTTACTTTAAAGATACACTGACCCACTGACTGGGTAGCTGTGACCCATATACAAATGCCCCCAACTTGAAATTGAGGCTGCTCTTTAAAATGATGCTTCGTTTTCAATTTGGAGGCATTTGTTTGTATGGGGGTTAAACCTGGTGAAAACAAGATTTCTTGCCAGCTATAAGAGGGAAAACACGTGAACCCCGTGATTTTGACACGTGATCTGGTGGGTGGGTCTTTGAGTACTCATTTGTGTGAAATTATGAATATCAAAGTACGAAACTCTTTGTCAAGGTTTAGAATTGGCATGTCCCCTTTGAATTGTCCATTTTTTGGCAGTTTAAAATTGACCCAAATAGAAATGTATAATTGTCCATTTTGTAATCATTATTCCCGAGACGGAAATTCACTTTTTGTTTGTTTGTCCCATGTGTGACACCCTTCGAAAAGAAAACTTATTCACACACAAAAATATTATAATCATCCTTCTGTGTTGAAATGTGTGTTATTACTTTCTTGTACAAACAAAAGTATTGTTTAAACAGTAGCTGTTTTCTCTGCATTGTTAATGCTTTGAAACTGATTTTGGCAAGGTTTGTAATACTGTTTTGTAATGTAAAGTTAATAATGCAATGACATTTTGTTGTTGTTGTCACACTCACTCCATTGTATGGCCTAAGAATTAAACTTTTCCCCTGACTCCCTGAGCGTCTCTCTCTCTCTCTCTCTCTCACCCCCCGGGGGTCTCTCTCTCTCTCTCTCTCTCCTCTCTCTCTCTCTCTCTCTCTCTCTCTCTCTCTCTCTCTCTCTCTCTCTCTCTCTCTCTCTCTCTCTCTCTCTCTCTCTCTCTCTCTCGAAAGAAAATCGCGTCTCCTCGGGTCTCCCCTCTCGGGGAGGGATCTTCTCTCTCTCTCTCTCTCTCTCTCGTCTCTCTCTCTCTCTTCTCACATGTACTCCTGTCTGTCGTATGTCTCTGTCTCTGTCTCGGCGGGGGACCTCTCTCCTGCGTCTCTGTATGTACACACATGTATGTATTGTATGTATGTATGTATGTATGTATGTATGTATGTATGTATGTATGTATGTGTATGTATGTATGTATGTATATGTCATTGTATGTATGTATGTATATGTATGTATGTATGTATGTATGTATGTATGTATGCATGTATGTGTATGTCATGCATGTTGCTGTGTGTGTGTTTTTGTGTGTCTGTCTGTCTCTCTCTATGCTCGCTAGCATCACCCGTCGTTACACCACTACAGCCGCCGGTACCCTGGATCCCCTAACACCCCTCCCCCTCTACACACACACACACACACACACACACACACACACACACACACACACACACACACACACACACACACACACACACACACACACACACACACTGGACTGGACTGGAACCAATTTATTGCTAGATTAACTACAAAAGTTGTACTGACAAACACACACACACACACACACACACACTGACACACACACGCACACATCCACATACCTACTACCCACACACAACCCTCATAATCTAATCGTCACCCACCCACACACGACATTCATCCCCTCCCTCCCTCCCTCCTCTATGAAATCTCAGGAGGGGGCCGATGAATCCGACGATCCAGGTATAGTATCAG
>CM065697.1:38115957-38118457 GCA_017654935.2 Phymorhynchus buccinoides
TCTAAATCACTCTCTCTCTCTCTCTCTCTCTCTCTCTCTCTCTCTCTCTCGTCTCTCTCTCTCTCTCTCTCTCTCTCTCTCTCTCTCTCTCTCTCTCTCTCTCCCTCTCATCTCTCTCCTTCTCTCTCTCTCTCTCTCTGGGACATAATGCGGGACGCATTCTCGTTCTCTTTCACACACAGAGACACACGGAGAGAATTAAAGAGCACGCTTGCGCGCGAGAGAGAAAGAGAGAGAGAGGGGGAGAGAGAGAGAGAGAGAGAGAGAGAGAGAGAGAGAGAGAGAGAGATAGAGAGAGAGAGAGAGCGGGGGGGGGCAGAGAGGAGAGACAGAGAGAGACAGAAAGAGACAGACAGGTACACAAAGAGAGACAGAGACAAGTGACAGAGACAGATACTGACACAGACACACAGATAAAGAACGTACTTTTCGATAAAAATTTTGATTATGTTCATAAGAAATGCCAGCCAAGAATTTTTTGTTTACAGAAATTGAGAAACATCGGTGTTCATTCTGACATTCTGCATTCTTATTACCGGTGTTGTATCGAGTCAGTTCTCACTGTTTCATTTTTATGTTGGTATGGAAGCTTGAGTGTAAAAAAGTAAGCGTGTGTTGAGTGATATGGTGAATGTGTGCAGTAAGATTGTGGGTGTGAGGCAGAATGGATTACAAGATTTATTTGATGAAAGAGCAGTACAAAAGGCCAGGAAAGTAATTAATGATGACAGCCATGTTTTAGCCAGATATTATGAACTTTTACCATCGGGTCGCCATTACAGGACGTTGAAGCTGAAAGCTAGAGCACAGAAAACGTTTGTCCCCAGATCAATCAAGCTTTTAAATTCATGATTTATTCTGTGAAATGGTTCTCTGATGAAATGCAGCATGTCCGTCCATTGGAAGTGAACGTGCATGTGTGTGTGTGTGTATGGGTGTGGGTGTGGTGTGGTGTGTGGGGGGGGGGGGGGGGGGGGTAGGTGTGTGTGTGTTAGTGTCTGTGGGGGGGGGGGTGAATTATGTACTGTACTGCTGTTCTTTATCAGCATTTTCTTTTTTTTTTATTTTTATTTTTATTTTTTAAGGTCGTTCTTAATCAGTATTATGTATCTTCTTTTTAAAAGAAAGTAATGTTTTATGAATTACAAAATGATTTAAGATGTATATCTTCTTAATTAGCATGTTATTAATAAGTATTATATGTGTTTATTAACTTTAAACTTAATCTGCTCTTAATGTACCTTCTCTTAAAAGAAAGTAATGTGTTTGTGAATCCTAAAATGATTTACTATTTAATGTATATTCTTACCTGGTATATAAGCCATTTTGTGTGTGCAATATGGTTTGAGTGTTTGTTGGTGCAATGCGATCGTAGTATATGAATTGTTAAATTTGTGGCAATATGGTTGACGTATTAGTTCTTGTGACTGTTTTTAAGCCCTTAAATAATATGTTGTGATCTATTTTTGTAATTCTGTGTTTGCACCCGAATGCAATTTCTCTGTATAGAGATAATAAAGATTTCTTGACTTGACTCTTGACTTGACTAAGGTCTACAATTGGCATGCAATAAGAGTAATGGTCTCCGTACACGCGAACATTTTTCCCTCTTTCCCCATGACAACACAGCGATAGGCCAGTCATAATGGTCTGTACACGTGAAAAAAAACATTACTCTTTCCCCATGTCAACACAGTGACAGGCCAGTCATAATAATAATTATTATGACTTGCATATCACTGTGTTTTTGTGGTGAAAGAGTGAAAAAATGTTCACGTGTACAGATATCTTAAACACAGCCCTGTGTGCGTTTTGCAGTTAGACCATTATGTGACCCAGCACCACGAAAGGGACATTAAGTGTTAAAATGACCATTCAGAGAAAATGGTACAGCTAGAAACTTGAGACAATTCTCTTCCAAAATGATATAAGAACCATTCTTATAACCTTTTCCGTTTTTGAGTTATGAGCATTGAACGTTGGTAGGGTGACTGTCGGCCATTTTGAGAAATCACAGTCTAAAGCTTAGCCTTGCTGAATAAAGTCAAAGATATTCTAAAGGGGAAGATAAGCACCCGGTCTCTTTTCCCTATATGAGTAGTGAGGACAGAAACACTGGTTATGTCCCTTTTAAACAGGACACATTTTACACGTCGATAGGCCAGTTGAATTCTCCGTTCAAATTCCAGTCTGAGTTTTTGGATAGCCTCCACTGTGAAACGTGTACTGTCCGCACTAACGACAACTCTATCAGCCCGGTTCGCCGAGCTCTTAAGTAATCCATCTGACCCTTTTAGAATATCTTTGATAAAGTGCATCAATCCACTCGTTATGACTACTAATATATCTTATATTTTTTCAACATTCGTCATAATATGTAATATTCATGTTGATAGTGAGCACGCTATAAGCTCGAAGCTTGTTGTTGCTCATTCTTTCGTTAATGTATTTATGTATATGTCCTGTTGAACGTAATGCAAAAAACTAGAGCGTTAGGACA
>CM065697.1:38128457-38138457 GCA_017654935.2 Phymorhynchus buccinoides
TCTCTCTCTCTCTCTCTCTCTCTCTCTCTCTCTCTCCCTATCTCACCCTCTCTCTCTCTCTCTCTCTCTCTCTCTCTCTCTCTCTCTCTCTCTCTCTCTCTCTCTCTCTCTCTCTCTTCCATATCGTCCCCCCCCCTCTTCATCCCACACAAATCCTCTAAGAGTTCTAAGAGCCGGGAAAGTAAATAAAAAGGTAAGAATCGCTCAGTCAAAGACAGAGCAAGATAAACGAGCACTTCCATCCACCCTTTTACAAATACACCCCAAACGCCACCCGTAAACATGCCAAACTCCCCCCCCCCCCCCCCCCACCACCACCACCACACCCGCACACACCAGATACCCAGTCCCCTGATACCCGTACCCCCCCCATACACACCACACACACACACACCACCACCACCACCACCACTCTTCCTCTTCTCCTCTACTTCTTCTAGTTCTGAAAATCGAGGTACAGCTTCTTGTTTGCCTGTCTGTCGTTTCCGACAATGACTGCCAGATCAGATAGCAGAGAGGGCGGATACTATTCCGGCGGGCTGGGCTGAGAATTAGTTTACAGTGTAGATGCCTTGCCCAGAGTACATCCCCGCTCTCTCTCGGCAAAAAAGAGATTTGAGGACGAGAGTCGGCGTAGGGGGAAGGTCCCCAAAGGCCAACCCATCCCATTGGCTGCAGCACCAGAGCCGATGCTTAAGGTTTACACGCACGTGTGCATAACACTAAAAATCGCGCGCGCGCACACACACACACGCGCGCGCGCGCACGCGCGCGCACACACACACACACACACACACACACACACACTCATATACATATATACACTCCCACGCGCGCGCGCATGCACACACACACACACACAAATACATACATGCATACAAGTACTGACATATATATATATATATATATATATACAGAGAGAGAGAGAGAGAGAGAGAGAGAGAGAGAGAGAGAGAGAGAGAGAGAGAGAGAGAGAGAGAGAGAGAGAGAGAGAGAGAGAGAGAGAGAGAGAACACGGGAACACGGGAACACACGGGAAATTTATTCAGAAAGGCCTTTGGCCCCTGAGAGAGAGAGAGAGAGAGAGAGAGAGAGAGAGAGAGAGAGAGAGAGAGAGAGAGAGAGAGAGAGAGAGAGAGAGAGAGAGAGAGAGAGAGAGAGAGAGAGAGAGAGAGAGAGACTGATAAATAGACAAGGTTATTCAGTCACTTTCAGAACCATTGACTTCAAATCAGTGTGGCATATTAACCCTTTCGCCGCCAATGTTGCATTTATGCACCACAATGCCATGTCACTAAAAGGCATCAAATCAGGACCTGTAATCTGAAGACCTTATTTTCTTAGTTGTGGGAGGTAAGGATATAGACCTAATGTTATACATTTCACAGAGAAATTCCCAATAACTGCAGATACATTTTTTATTTCTACCCTGTTCAGTTTAATGGTGTGTTTTTTTTGCTATGAAAAAAATGGCTGGCGGCGAAAGGGTTAAAGGAAAATATAAGAAAGGGGGGGGGGGGAAACACGTGGAGGAGGGGATGAGTGGGTGTGCACCTGGGTGGGTGGGGGTGGGGGATGGGGGAGATCAAACAAGGTTTCATCTCCAAACGCTGTGTTGAGAGACAAAGCTGGATGTAACAAGGAGAATGTCTTCCTTCCATGTTCTCCTGTTTGCACTGATTCGTAACTGCCGACGCTGATGTAAATAAATACACTTCTGTTTGGGGGTTTAATGTAGGGTTTTTTTTTGGGGGGGTATTTGGTATATTCTAGTCACAGAGACTTATCTCTGTGAAATTCGGGCTGCTCTCCCCCGGTGAGCGCGTCGCCGCAAGTACAGCGCCTACCCAATTTTTGTTTTGTTGGGGGGTGTGGGCACACTTGGAAAACCTAGCTATCAATTTGGCCATGTCAGGCAGCGGGATTTTTCTCCCTGCTCTTACCGACTGGCAACTGCCGTGGGATTTTTACGTGCGTAAAACGCACGGGTCAGACTAGCTTTAAGTCCCCATCCGAAGGACTGGACGTTCAGTTCGATTTTCCTGTCGAACTAGAAAGAAAGGGCAAGGCCGGGATTCGAACCCGGGTCACGCATTACATTCGGCAGGCGAACGTCTTAACCACTCTGCCACCTTTCTCTCTGTGATGTTGACGGGTGCAGTTGTTGTTGTTTTAAACCTGTATCCCAAGATAACGAAAGGACAATGACTGGAACAAATGTCACACACACACACACACACACACACACACACACATTAACTTGACTTGACACAACGACTAGCGCATAATATGCACCATACTATGAATAGTATGAAAATACTAGTCTATGAAAAATGTTTATATACATTATCAATATAGATCTCATATTTATATTTCACATCTTACACGGAAAGGTAAAGTGAAGCTACTAAAGATCAATATAATTATCTCACTCTTTTACTATCCTGTAGTTCGATGCATATGAGCTTACTAAGTTGTAAGTTGTCAACTTACTTAAAATATTATGGAAAATCCCTAGTCCTAGTTGTTACTTAACTTGTTGAGTTAGTAGACAGCAGTCTGTTGCTTAAAAGTTGCTCACATCCAGTCAGTGCCCTTGGTGCGTTCGGGTCAAAGTCATGGGGATCAGTATTATATGTGGCCTAGCACCACGAAAGGGACATTAAGTGCTAACATGACCATTCTGAGGGTGTACAACTTCAGACAATTCTCGTTCAAATGATATAAGAACCATTCTTGTAACTTTTTTCCGGTTTTTGAGTTATGAGCATTTAAAGTTGGTAATTTTGAGGAACCACAGTCTAAGGTTTAGCTTTGCTGAAAAAGAGACCATAACAAAGACTGTCCTTGATGGATATGAACGATAAGAAGTTAGAGAGCACGACAATACCCAGAACTAAAAAAAAAGGCAAAAACTGAGTTTTTTGACTTTGCAAGCCTCTTGTGAGAAACTAGCCCAGCGACTTAATGTCCCTTTCGTGGTGCTGGGTCGCATTATGTTCTCGGGAGCTGTCGGTGGACGGACGTGGTGGCACCCTCGGAGGGGGACCTCACTCACCCTGGCTCCACGACTAAAATATTATTGTCGTTAGTAGGGGGCTTAGTAGGTAGGGGTGTCCTGCAGTATGTTAACTCAGAACAGGCTCCACTGAACTCCACCGAAGTGACTCAGCACAGCAGTAGTGCAGTGTCTCCTCTGCTGGTTGCCTCCTGAAGGCCTAACATATAGATTCGCGTCCCTAGGACTGCTGATTTCGGATTCCGTGAGCTGATAAACCGGGGTGTGGCTGCGAGTTGGTACTCTGAATGAGCGGCGTGGGAGCAACGCCACACGTATGGCCCAGAGGATGAGACAGCAAAAAAAGAAAGAAAAAGAAAAGTTGCCCATACTTACCCATTCCGTCTTTATCTTTCGAATGCTCGGTGTCCATCTGTGTTCTACCGAGGACCCAGCATGTTTGACAATCGTGTGAAAGGTAGCACACGCCTTGTTGCTTTTGACTTGCTGACAGGTTATATACACACAAGCGGGTCTGCTTCTTTTGGATCTCCCTTCCCCAAGATCCAAACAACAACATGGGGCGACAGCAGACCAAATTCGCACACAACGGCACGCCAGTCGGTGTGAATGGCAGGCCACTGCTCTCTAATTGTCTCTGCCCTCAGAGATTATCAATTCATCATTTACTATTATAGAATGCCCAATGTTGCTCTCTAAATACCGAATGATCAAAATGGACTTTTTTCATAAGTACAATAATACTAAGGATATCTTAAGTGACGCAGAAATTGACATTGCTTTAATTGCGAAATTAATGCTGTCCACGCCTATTGGAAGCTTACTGTAGATGTTTTGCTTTGTGCGTTGTTGTAATTGTGGTTTTTTTTAAGCTTGCATGTATTTTTTTAATTGGTTCAATTTTTTTGCTTGTTGTCTAAAATCACTATTCATGTGAAAAGACATTAAATTAAAGATTCATTTGACATGGTAGCGGGTGTGAGAAAAACACCGAATGAAACAAAGCAGGTGCTTTGCATTAATAGCCAGGACACCAGATGTACACCGACCTTAACCCCTTGACTGCCAGAGAAAATTAAAGGAAAAAATCATTGGGCAAGTCATGCCATAAAAAAAAGACAACTGATAGAACCAATCTGGCAAAATGGTCTGGGGATATAACTCTCTTGACCCGTGTTAGAGCAAAGGCCAGCATATCAGAGTTATTCCTCTTCATCTGATGACGTCATCAGTGATGTCATCAAGCCAGTACGTGATACGTTATACGGCAGTCAAGGGGTTAAGCCAGCCTACATGTTTACATCGCATTGCGATACATCCTATCATTCTGCACTGGTTTTAAGAGCGATTTCACAGACACCAAAGTAAACAAGCTGTTGGGTAAGCAATGCTGCAAGATAGTCTACTATACAGCTTACGTTTGAAAATTGCTTCTTTTTTTTAAACATGGACTATAACGCTTTATCTTTCTTCACGAGCGTGAGCGTGCACACACACACACACACACACACACACACACACACACACACACACACACACACACACACACACACACACACACACACACACACATAAAACACTCACGCGTATAGGTTACACACACGAGCGCACGCGCGCGCACAAACACATATACACACACGCGCGCGCGAACACTCAAACATTCTCTCCACCCCCCACCCCCTCTCTCTCTCTCTATATATATATATATATATATATCTCACCACATACACACACACGCACACATGCACACAAACACATACATGCACACACATCAGGGTACGCACGCACGCACACACGCACGCACGTACACGCACGCACACACACACACACTGACACTCTCTCTCTCTCTCTCTCTCTCTCTCTCTCTCTCTCTCTCTCTCTCTCTCTCTCTCTCTCTCTCTCTCTCTCTCTCTCTCTCTCTCTCTCTCTCTCCCTCACATTATTGTTATTGAGGGCAATAAAGCACGCACGCTCACACGCATACTCTTCCTTTCTATCTCGTTTCACCTCAGCCTATATATATCACCTACACATCAAGACGGTACACCGAAATATCAGTCTCACACCCCTCTACTCCTCTCTCGATCCATGATCCACCGAACACACCCTCCCACTCCATCCATTCCTCCAGGGCCGGATCTAGGGCGGGGGGGGGGGGGGGGGGTTTCCTGGTTTCCGGACCCCCCTTTCCCCCCCCCCCCCCCCCCCCCCCCCCCCCCTCTACCCCCCCCCCCCCCCCCCCCCCCCCACTTATACAAGGGTGAAAAGTAAGATTTTTGCCTTACTAATCACCGATTTGTAAAATATTCCGGGCACTTCGCTCCCTGTGCCCCCCAAAAAGGCATTGCCCCTTACCTCAGAACCTATGCAGCTCCCTAGACCCCCCGGCGGAAACCCCCGTACGAATCACTTGGTTCTACTACCTTTCTCAACCCGGATCTATTTTTTTTGCAGCCTGCACTTTTACTACATACATTTTTATGGGGCTCAACAATGATTAAATACCAGTTAAGTACTTAACTGGCTTTGATATACCAGTTAAGTAGTTAACTGATATAATCAACTTCCGCTTCCGGCAAAAGAAAAGTCAGTTAACTGTTAAGTGGCATTTTGTCAGGAAAACCAACTCCTTAACTGCTTTTTGTAACACGAAATCCCATTGGATGTACTGCAGATCAGCAATCTTTTCCCATTTACACTGTGAAAGAGTTACATACCTTCAATATCATTTTTTTTATTAGCAATTTTTATCACGGATCGGACCTGCAGTACCTCCAGGATCTGCTCAGAGCTTTGAATGATGGTTGGTTGATGGTTCATCCCATATGTGCTGTCTTGCAGCCGAGTGTACGTAAAACCTACATTTCATTCATTCAAACGCCGACCAATTGCAATGTGTGTGTTACAAAACCTTCAGAAAATAATCGCTCTCAGACGGAAAAGCAACTTTAACAGTTAAGTGATATTTCGAAACGTCAGTTAACTAGTTAACTAGCATAAACGATTTCCGCTTCCGGTAAAACAAAGTCATTTAACTAGTTAACTGAATAAGAAAAGCCAGTTAAGTAGTTAACTGGTATTTTATCAATTCTGAACCCCATACATTTTCTCTTTTCTCTCCGTCCCCCTCTCCCTCCCCGTTTTCCCTCCCCCTCCCACTGCTTCCTCGACGCTTCTCTACCCCATAGCAACAACGTCAGTACAGTCAGCCTGAGTTTTCAATAATCGTCAGAAAGCACTTGAACACTCGTCGTATCAACGCTGTAAAACTCTAACTTATCACAACACTCTTCGTTCACGCATAATTATCTGTTTGCTGCTGTGGTACTTCTTGTTCTTGTTGTTCTTGTTGTTGTTCTTCTTCGTCGTCGTCGCCTTCTTCTTCTTCTTCTTCTTCTTCTTCTTCTTCTTCTTCTTCTTCTTCTTTTTCTTTTTCTTCTTCTTCTTCTTCTTCTTCTTTGTGTACTTCTTCTTCTCCTCTCCTCCTCCTCCTTCTCCTTCTTCTTCTTCTTCTTCTTCTTCTTCTTCTTCTTCTTCTTCTTCTTTCGTCTTCTTCTTCTTGTTCTTCAATTCTTTGTTCTTCTTCTTCGCGTACTTCTTCTTCTTCTTCTTCTTCTTCTTCTTCTTTCTTCTCCTCTTCTTCCTCTTCCTTCTCCTCCTCCCTCCTCCTCCTCCTCCGTCTTCTTCTTCTTCTTTTCTTCAGTTTTGTTCTTCTTCTTCTTCTTCTTCTTTGTGTGCTTTCTTCGCGTCTTCTTCTTCTTCTTCTTCTTCTTCTTCTTCTTCTTCTTCTTCTTCTTCTCCTCCTTCTCCTCCTCCTCTTTCTTCTTCTTCTTCTTCTTCTTTCACCCTATCACTCACCAGCACCCCTGCAGATCCCTTTATTTTCTCCTTCAGGTTATCTTTGCGAGGAATGTCAGTGCGACCGGTTATTTAAAATGTATGTAGCGTACCTGGTCTACCTGGCTTCGAGGGAACAAGGAGCTGAGACATTCCTTTCTATGTTCATAAAAAAGGTCTCTTTTGAACAACATCTAGCCTAGTAGTTTGCAATGTATCTAAATTTTCTCCCACACCCACACCCCTACTTCTTCACTTTTGTATTTTTTTTCTTCTACCCACACCCACCTCGCTCTCCCCATAGCTTTGTCCCCTTTTAGTAACTTCTCTCTTTAGTATTATTCTTACTTTATAGTCACAGAGGCGTCTCTGTGAAATTCGGGTTGCTCCACACCTGGATTCGCGTCGCTGCCAGAGGCGCGCCACCCAATTTCTTTTTTTTTTTTTTTTTTGGGCATGCGATTTTGTCTTCCTCTGATCTACATTTTGACCAAATGACAACTTTTTCTTTCCACCCTTTAACGTACCAGTGCATGGGCACGCAGATCCTCTTTATCGTTCATCCGTCACGGTACATAGATCTGTGGTGTAGAGTGGCACAGAGGTCAGTGTTCGCCCGGTTAAGTAAACCCGAGTTCGAATGGATACAGGGGACCTGGTCTACTCTGCGCTAGGCCTTACGGTCTGAACGTGGAGCTTTCGATGAGACATAAACCGAGGTCCCGTGTGCCCATAAAAAAGCACACTTTTGAACAACAGTAGCAACGAAAAAGTTGCAATGTGGTCAAAATTTTCCCACACACCCCTTTCCTTCCTCATCTTCACTTTTGCATGCAAAAATATATAAACAATTGGGTGGCACGCCTCTAGCTGCGACACGCTCTCCAGGTGGGAGCAACCCAATTTCAGAGACTTCTGTGACCTAAAGTACCTAATGCATAATACCTACTACTTTAGTAGGTATTAGGTACTTTATAGTCACAGAGGCGTCTCTGTGAAATTCGGGTTGCTCCCACCTGGAGAGCGCGTCGCAGCCACAGGCGCGCCACCCAATTTTTTTTTTTTTTTTTTTTTTTTTTTGCATGCGATTTTTGTCACTGATGAGGAAGGAAGGGGGGGGGGGGGTAAATTTTTGACCAAATGACAACTTTTTCGTTGCCACTGGGTTTAACGTGTGCTAAGTGCATGGGCACACGGGACCTCGGTTTATCGTCTCATCCGAAAGACTCCACGTTCAGACCGCAAGTGGCCAGTGCAAAGTGAGAGGAAAAATGTCCCCTGTACCCAGGTTCGAACCTCGGGTTTTTTTTTCTTGACACGAAGCGAAGGCCTTACGGTCTGAACGTGGAGACTCGGATGAGACGATAAACCGAGTACACGTCAGTCAGTACACTCTCACACGTCTTGTCACAGTGCAACGAAAAAGCTCTCACTAATAAACAAATCGTCACGTTTTGCGAAGATCATGGTAAAGATTCTTCACCTTCTTGTTTCCTAAATAAGCACATGAGAGACCTACGAAGCAAAGAAAACGTGTGATAAGAATTATTAAGCTCAAAATATTACCATGGCAACCGTAACAAAGTGTGTTAAAGAAAAGACCAATAGAAAAAGGGGACGAGAATAAAAAATAAATAATATACACATCTGTATTGTTACAAATTCGGAACTTTCCTGGTGTTTGCACTGCCTCCGGGCATTGCCTCCAGGATCGTTCCCACCACCTTTATATCTACTAATATGTGTCTGTTTCAGACCGGAGAACGTTAAGCAGAATTTCATCCCAAAAAATAAATAAATGTGAAAATAGAGAGATTGAGCATCCGTCATGTACATTGCAGACATAAGTTAACGTTAGTGACGTGGTGGTCTGGAACTCAATCCTCAATCAAGCAAAGCTAGGATAATACCTTCGTAGTCTCTGCCAAACAAAGCTGAACAAAAAAATGATAAACAATGTAAAAGGCGTCAGAAGAGGTAAAAAGCGCATCAAAGAGAAATAAAGTAGTAACCCATGAGACGAAAGACTGAGCTCGTCAGTGAGACTGAAGCCCATGCGCTTTTTACCCTTTCCCCGCCAAAGAAGTAGCATTTTGAGACACCCTATCACTCACCATTACAGTTAACCCTTTCACCGCCAAAGTAGCATTTTAGCACCACAGTGATTTAACACCTATGTCACTAAAAGGCATCAAATTGCGGTCTATTATCCAAAGACCCTATTGTCTTAGTTTTGGGAAGTAAGGATAGACCTTATTTTATATATGTCACAGAAGAATCCCCAATACTGCAGATGGATTTTGTTCTCTACCCAGGTAAATTTAATGGACATTTTTGGATCAAACATGGCTGGCGGTGAAAGGGTTAAAAAAACACCTAGTAGAATCATGACATAATTAAAGGCGGTCAAAGCAGATGTCCTCTTTGTATTGGCTCAAACCTCAATTGTGATTTCCAAAAATGGAGGTAACCTAGGACGACAATGAGTCTTCTTTGAGTATACACGTTTACAGGGTCTACAGATCTTTGCAGTGGCAAGCACTGAATTAGAATAGAACCGGACCAAGTGATTCGTAAGGGGGGTGGGGGTGGGGGTGGGGGGTCCGTGGAGCTGCATAAGTCCCTGTTTAAGGGGTAGAGCTCTTGTGGGGGGGGGGGGCCTAGTGGGCGAAGCACCCGTGAAAATATTTGCAATTTACTGATCATTAATTAAGGTTAGGTTACGTTAGGTACATTATAGCCACAGAGGCGTCTCTGTGAAATTCGGGTTGCTCACACCTGGAGAGCGCGTCGCAGCCAGAGGCGCGCCACCCAATTAGATCCGGTCATGAATTTGCGAGACACATAAAAAAGGTTGAAAAGAAAGGCATGGAAAGTGAAGGAAGAGGGGTGGGGGGTGGGGGGCTCTACAAATATACAACGAAGCCCATGTTTTTCCACACCATTAACCAGTAAGGAGTGGGGGGGGGAGGGGGTTGTTTTTACAGGTAAGGCTCTAAACGCCATATATAACTACCACCGGAAATCCCTGCTACCCTCGCAAAATGCGCGAGAAACTAAACTAAACTGACCCACCCCCCAAATTTGTCGAGCCGTTTCCAATCAAGGTAAAACGGACCAGCTCATTCAGGCGCTTCCACTCTG
>CM065697.1:38143457-38145957 GCA_017654935.2 Phymorhynchus buccinoides
AGCATGTACTGATGTATGTGTGGTGTGTGTGTGTGCGCGCGCGCATGTGTGTGTTTTTGCGCGCGCGCGCATGTGTGTGTTTTTGCGCGCGCGCGAGCGTGTGTGTACAGACGCACATATGTAGGTGCGTGCGCGTGTGCATGTGCGTGTTCGTATGTGTCCGCTTAGCTGCATGCATGCGCGCACATACCCGTGTCTGTGTGTGCGCACGTGTTCGTATGATCCTTAACCACATTTTGTCCATAGCCTTGAAGAATGTAACAAGTCGGTTTTCTTTAACCTCAAAATAAATTCGCCGTACCTTGCTTAATTTAATTGGAACGCTAGACCCTCATTCCTAATTTGCTAACGAAGGCTTGTTCTGAAGGTTCCAACAAATTTATCACTTCCAAACAGATATGATGTTGAGATTAAACATACGCACGTGCGCGCTCGCGCACAATACGCATACACACATGCGTACATACACACAGACAAGCAAACACACAAACATACATACATATATACATACACGCGCATGTGTACACACATACACATACACGCACGCAAACACTGACGCACACAAGCACACACATGCACGCACACGCACACGCATACTGTATGCTCTCTCTGTCATCAATCTCTCTAACAGTTTGTCTGTCTGTCACTCCGGTCTCTCTCTCTCTCTCTCTCTCTCTCTCTCTCTCTCTCTCTCTCTCTCTCTCTCTCTCTCTCTCTCTCTCTCTCTCTGTCTCTCTCTCTCTCCAAATGTCCCCATCCTTATCCCCCTCTATGCCTCTTCCCCCCTCCTCCCTCCCCTTTCGTCTCATTTCTGCATATACATATATTATTTAGCTTTCTTGTTTGATTTACTTTATTTTTCCCCAGGGCTGGGTGGAAAAAAGCATGTAACTTGCTTGTCTCATGTTCCCTGGTTCATTAAATTTCGTTTTCGTTTTCGTTTTCGTGTTCGTATTCTCTCTCTCTCTCTCTCTCTCTCTCTCTCTCTCTCTCTCTCTCTCTCTCTCTCTCTCTCTCTCTCTCTCTCTCTCTCTCTCTCTCTCTCTTACGATTTCCAGATGATCTCAAGGAACTGGCAGCCCTTTATGCAAAGACAATTGGCCCATAGACTACAGATGAACCACAGGTACCTTTCTCATTCCTACAAAATGTAGAAATCAACTTGAAAGAACTGATAGCGGTGCTGGGTACGTGAAGAATGAAGAGAGAGAGAGAGAGAGAGAGAGAGAGAGAGAGAGAGAGAGAGAGAGAGAGAGAGAGAGAGAGAGAGAGAGAGAGAGAGAGAGAGAGAGAGAGAGAGAGAGAGAGAGAGAGAGAGAGAGAGAGAGAGAGAGAGAGAAGAGAGAGAGAGAGAGAGAGAGAGAGAGAGAGAGAGCTTACTACTAAGCCTAACAGCAGATGTTTTGAAGAATGTCTGGAACTTGCTGTGCTACAAACTTTGTTCCTTCAGACTGACAGAGAGAGAGAGAGAGAGAGAGAGAGAGAGAGAGAGAGAGAGAGAGAGAGAGAGAGAGAGAGAGAGAGAGAGAGAGAGAGAGAGAGACAGACAGACAGACAGAGAGAGAGAGAGAGACAGAGAGAGAGACAAAGAGAGAGAAGCACACAGAGAGACAAAGAGAGACAGACTGATAGAAAGAAAGTCTCTCTCTCTCTCTCTCTCTCTCTCTCTCTCTCTCTCTCTCTCTCTCTCTCTCTCTCTCTCTCTCTCTCTCTCTCTCTCCCGGATTCGGATTTTTAATCAAACAAGGCCACAGTCTCTCATGATGGGGTGATACAAATAAACATAATCACACATGCACAAATAATGAATACAGAAATAGTACAAAATAAACAGATCATTATGATATGATATGATATGATATATATGGGAATTGTCAAGATTCTAACCGCATACAGTAGTCCTGATTTTAAAGGCTTTATACAAATAAATAGCAAACTGTTTAACCCTTTCGCCGCCAGCCATTTTTCAGAAAAAAAAATCACATTAAACTTACCTGGGTAGAGAAAATAAATCTGTAATATTGGGGATTCTTCTGTGACTTATTTAAAGTGAGGCCTATTCCTAGGGGAGATGCTTTATTTGTTTATAGTGGAGACGCTTGGCCCAGGTTACACACCCACTCTCTTGGCATTATCATAGTGGAGATGCTGAATTTGTTTCTAATGAAGATGCTTTACCCATGATACATGCCCACTCTCTTAACTAAAGGGTCTTAAGACATCTGGCGTTAGTTCTACATAGTTTGGAAGTGATAACTACAAAGATGGACAGAGCGGACATGGATATGAGAGAGAGAGAGAGAGAGAGAGGGAGAGAGAGAGTGAGAGAGAGAGAGAGAGAGAGAGAGAGAGAGAGTGAGAGAGAGAGAGAGAGAGAGAGAGAGAGAGAGAGGAGAGAGAGAGAGAGTGAGAGAGAGAGAGAGAGAGAGAGAGTGAGAGAGAGAGAGAGAGAGAGAGAGAGAGAGAGAGAGAATTAAGAGAATTACCAAAATTAAGAGAA
>CM065697.1:38155957-38158457 GCA_017654935.2 Phymorhynchus buccinoides
ACCACACCTTCTTTACCGTCTCACAATCTTCTAGCTATTCCTCTTTATCTCATTTTATTTTATCGTTTTCACCGCCCCTTTCCTGTAAACTCTCTCTTCAGCTTAAGCTGGAAATCCTTGTAAACGTTTTCCCGACACCACGGAAGCTTTTTTGTCGTTGTCCTAACATTATGTTCAGAGACAAAACCGAAAAATGGAAACGGCACGGCGCCTAATCTGTTTGAAACACGACCTTGGCCCGAACCCTCCCCTCTTACATAGCTGACCGAGGCATTTTTCTTCTCAGATTTCATGGTGCCGTCCCTATTTCGTGGACGGCAACGGTTGAATGAGAGACTTAGTGCGATTTTTCTCACGCCAGAGGGTATGACGCTCGTGTGGGGCTAATCCTCTCTATATTATTAGTTGGGGATAAAGAAAGAGAGAGAGACAGTGAGTGGTCCTACCATCTCTCTCTCTCTCTCACTACGCCCAAGTAAGAAAATCGCGTGATAAGCCCCTAGTGCATTGACTGCCCTCTGGCGTGAAAAATATCGCCATAGGTTGACCATTCGCTACATGCTCCGAAGACTCCTGCCCTGCCGGTTCCGTCACTTGCCTTTGCCGTTTCGTGTCTTATGGATTCAAGCAGTATAAATTTAGTTGGAGCGATTAACGCGACATATTAGTTTGTGCCTTTGTTTGTTGCCGTCGCCGCGCCGTTTCCGTGCATAACGATTTCCAGCTTTAAAATTCCAAAGAAAAAATTTCCAATTTTCCCCCCCCTTCTTCTGGGCCGTACAGTGGCGTTTGCTCCCACGCCGCTCATTCCGAATCCCAATTCGCAGCCAAACCCCGGCTTGTTCAGGTCGCAGAATCCGAGACCAGCAGGAAAAACAAACTTTTAGAACTGCCTTCCATAAGTTATGGTCGACATACACGTTGGTATTTCCCCCTCTTTTCCCCATGGCAACACAGTGATCCTCTAGTAATGATGTTACTTGCCTAGCACTGAGGTTTCTATGGGGGGGGGGGGGGGAGAGTGAAAAATAACAACGTGTATGTCGACCCTTTGGTAGCACGAAATCTGCCGATGAAGCAGATAGATCTAGAATCCCATGCAGGCAAACACCCACCCACCCGCATCAACATAAGGAGGCAAGAAAACGAGGCCCATAATACTTCCAGAAAAGCTTGAGAATAATACTAATAGGGTGTCACGATAAATAAGTAGTCGTATGAAATATTTACCTCTGCGCATGCGCATTAGAACAGTTACTTATCTCGCGTGATTACTATTAACCCTAACCCTATCCCTAACCCTAACCCTATCCCTAACGAAGTTGAAACAACGGAAAGAACCAAGAAATAGAGCAGGGGGGTGTAAGTCTACATATTTGCAGAGAAATCGATGTACAAAGCCATGCACTTAGTTTCGTAATGATTCACAATGGCGGACAAACAAACGATTCTGATTGGCTACGCGGCAAGAGGTAAAAATCTCATAGAGGTAAAAATACACCGCCACAAGGGTCTGAATAATGCAATGCCTTCCAGGTATTAGTGTTGAGTTTTTTTCATGAGTCTTGAAAATGGGGAGTGGGATAGAGAGAGAGAGAGAGATTGATTGATTGATTGATTGAATTTTATTTATAGAGGGTAATAGAGTAAGCAATAACATGCTTTTTTTTTACATCCAGCCCTCTGGACAAAATACATATATAAAAGTAGAAAATGGAAAACGAAAATAAACACATACAAAGTAATATAAAGCATGCCAAAAACATCCCTATATTGTAACACATCAATAACAAAATCAAACCTATTATTATTAACTATACTAATTATTAACATTCAAAATGTGTGAAGTAAGCGCATACACACGGGAAAATAAAACCCAATCCTACTTTTCACACTCATCTTTAAACATTCAAAATAGAGAAGTGCACAAACATAAAAAAATACCTCAATCATACTTCATCATTAAAATGTACTTATTTGAAGAAACCCATGCATATAATAAGTCAAACATAGTATTACTTTACCTACTCATCTTAGCATGCACAATTTAAAATGTAAATACATGTACCCATGGCAACATGAAACCTATTCCTACATTCCATTATTCATTTTTAGCATGAACATATTAAAAGTAAACACACACTCGTAACAAAAGCAAACCTAGTCATATTATTTGCATGCCAATACACATATTAAAAAGTAAATACTGCTCATAACGAAATCAAGCCTGAACCTACTTTCTAGTCCTCATCTTTAACACGCACATAAGTCAAAACTTAACTCATCACAAAATTAAAACTAATCCTTATTTTACATACTCGTAACATGTACACATTTTAAATTTAAAGCCAATACACATAATAAAATCAAGCCTAAGCCCATTTTACATACTAATCTTAAAAATACATCAAGCTTAAATGTAAGCACATACACATGACAGAATAAAACCAAATCCTATTCTACATACTCATCTTTAACATGCACGCATTTTGGAGTAAAC
>CM065697.1:38160957-38168457 GCA_017654935.2 Phymorhynchus buccinoides
CTCTCTCCTCTCCTCTCATCTCTCTCTGTTTTTCCCCTTATATAATACATGTATTATAGTTACCTTGGCTTGGAAAAGGAGGCTAAAAAAGACGATTTTGTGTAGATATAATAAAATAATGGAAACGTTGAAAAGATTTTAAAAAACAAATTGGGTAGGCGCTGCGCTTGCGGCGACCCTCTCTCCGGGGGAGAGCAGCCGAACCCGAATTTCACAGAGATAAATGTCTGTGACTTGAATACACCAAATACCATGTACCAAATACCATGTACCAACAACAACAACAAAACCGTGTGATTCGTCTGTTAAGTCCTCTCACGCACTCTTTGTCCTTGTGTGCACATCAGTCTAAAATGACCCTGTTTCTGCTTTTCTGTCAGTATTTATTTCATTGCTCGCCATGTTACATTACCACACACAATTCGAAGCCTTTCTACCCACTGGTTCATGAGATACAGCTCGGACATGAAGCCAGCGGAAGGACATTTCGGTTTTGTGAGTCTTCCTTGGTGGAGGTTTGCGCTGGCGTTTCAAAATTCTGGGTCTGAATAGGTTGTGACATACTGATCAAAAATTAATCTATATAGATCCGCTCCTCTTGGACTGTTTGTCTCGGAATCTGCGACCTGAACGTGCGGAGGTGTGGCTGCGAGTTGGGACTCGGAATGAGCGGTGTGGGAGCAACGCCACTGTACGGCCCAGAAGATGGGACAGCAAAAAAAGAAAAAAAAAGATTAATATATATGGCTATGGCAGACCCTAGGCTTTTTGTAGGTAATGGTGTCCGCGAGAGGACAAATGTTCGCGAAAGGACTTAACATACGTAGGCTGGTGTATGGCATGCCTTCATGCTTTTCAATAATCAGAATCGCATATATTACTTAGTTCTTTCCAAACATAATGCTGTTTCACACATTTATCAGCATCTCCATGAAATGACAGTTGCCTGCTGGATTTTTGCTGTCTGTTATCACCGACAATGGAAGTGGATGTAACACTCATTTACACTGTATTTCCTCTTTTCTGCTTGCTCTTTGTTTTTCACTTTCCCCCCCTCTCTCTCTCTCTCTCTCTCTCTCTCTCTCTCTCTCTCTCATTCTCTCTCTCTCTCTCTCTCTCTCTCTCTCTCCCTCTCTCTCTCTCTCTCCCTCTCTCTCTCTCTCTCTCTCTCCCTCTCTCTCTCTCGCTCTCTCTCTCATCTCTCTCTCTCTCTCTCTCTCTCTCTCTCCTCTCCTCTCTCCCCTCTCTCTCTCTCTCTCCTCTCTCTCTCTCCTCTCTCTCTCTCTCCCTCTCTCTCTCCTCTCTCTCTCCTCTCTCCATCTCTCTCTCCTCTCTCTCTCTCTCTCTCTCTCTCTCTCTCTCTCTCTCTCTCTCTCATCTCTCCAGACTCTCTCTCTCTCTCTCCCCTCTCTCTCTCTCTCTCTCTCCTTTCTCTCTCTAATGGCTCAGTTTTCAGTTAATTTCTCTCTCTCTTCCTCTCTCCTTCTCTCCGTCTTTCGAACACCCCCAAGACGTTCCCTCTCTCTCTCTCGTCTAATCTGTTCTAACGTCCTCCTCCTCCGTCTGGATCCTCTCTCAATCCCCCGCTCATGCTGTGGTGTGCGTTGCGTGCGTGTGGTGTCTCTCTCGATGTCTCTATGTGGACATGTGTCTGTGGATGGTGGTCGATCGAATATTATTTATAGTCAGATAATAGGTTTAATTAATCGATTATAACTAGCTTTTGCGCATAGGTTTGTATCCAAATACTGCATCAAGGGTATGTGTTGATGAATGACATAAAACCTTACCATAAGGATATGCATATGATTTGATTAATTATAGGCAGAGAATAATTCTAATTGATTATATAGTTAATGTACGTATATATATAGATGATTATATCATTGATTTTCGCATGAAGACGTTACAGTTGAAACAGGGGCGGATCAGCCAGCTATGAAGGAAAAGCGTGTGGGTGGGTTGGTGAGGAGGGGACATTTGGTAGAAGTGCTTGGTTGTGATCGACAACTATCCAAGACTAGAGTACTTGCGTAAACTGACCCAGTCGCGACACACGCTTGCACCCCTAACCCTAATCTTAACCTAAACCCTTAACCGCTAACCCGATTTTGCTCAAATTCGAACTTGTCCAAGCTTGTGACCCCTAGTATCCACCTGTAAATTGTCATGTTGATATATCCAAGCGTTCTCGAGTTATCGCTGTCACAGACAAACAAACAAACAGACAGACAGACAGACAAACAAACATTTTGTTGTTGTTAAAACACACTGATAACTCTATGTGAGGCCATTTTACACCGAAATATGCAAATATGCAACACGGACGGACGGACGGACCAAGTGAAAACAATACCAGCTTCGCTTCGCGACTGGTAAAGAAAAGGGCATTGTGATCTTGGTGGAAAGGCGTGTTGGATGGGGGGTGAATGTGGAAAGGGAATATATTCAAATTTTTCTCATGTATATAAAAAATGGAGAGAAAAACTGACAGGCACACAGAAGGATAGAGCAGACAGAGAACAGACATACAGACAGAAAAGCATACTGATTGACAACGTCACAAGGGATGCTTCAAAAGCCTACAACAAACACTAGTAGTCTAACACTGTCACTGCACAGATGGTGGCAATGCCATGCCGGGAGTGGCATTCTCAAAATGGATGTGTTCTCAACACGTCTGCGCATGTGCGAAATCGATCATGACGTAGCCTACCATCAAATTTTATCTTTTGTGTATTCGAAACTAAATTGACCCTAAACCTGTCCCCTAACCCTATCCGTAACCCTATTCCTAACCCTAACCCAAACTCTAAACCTATCCCTAACCTTAACCTTAAACGTGTACACACATAAGCGGATATTCCATGCGGAAACCCGTGCGCAACCCATAAATAAGTGAAACAAAGAAGGGGGAAAATGTGCGCACGAGTCCGATTTTCCCCTGTATTGTATCCTTCTTTCTTCCACTTATTTAGGGTTTTCTGTACGGAACTTACGCGTCTAATGTGAACCCGGCCTAAGCCTAAACCTGTCTCTAACTCTTCGCACATGCGCAGACATGTTGAGAACAAGTCCATTTTGAGAATGCCACACCGGAATGACAAAGAATCGGTGGGCAAAATAAATCCGGCGTTTTTGGCGAGGGTCCCCTGCTTCTGTTATGTGGGGGGATGCCAGTGCCATTGCCAGAGCAAACAACGTCTCCCCCCTAGATCACTGAGAAAGAGAGAAAGGAGCCTGGTTATCATTGGCACCACACAAAACAAAAAAGGGTTGCGTGAATAATTGTAGGAATAGTGCAGTACAGTAGTGCGTGTTTGTGGGAAAGAACTGTGTGTGTGTGTGTGTGTGTGTGTGTGTGTGTGTGCGTGTGCGTGCGTGTGCGTGCGCGTGCGTGTGTGTGTGTGTGTGTGTGTGTGTGCGTGCGTGTGCGTGTGTGTGTGTGTGTGTGTGTGTGTGTGTGTGAGCGAGAGAGAGAGAGAGAGAGAGAGAGAGAGAGAGAGAGAGAGAGAGAGAGAGAGAGAGAGAGAGACAAAGAGAGACTCCGAAATGTTTTGATTATTTAGACCCACATCACCTATCATGACACGGCAAGAGAAATGTAACAAATAAGCAAATAAACAGAGACAGACAGACAGACAGACAGACAGACAGACAGATCGACAGACAGACAGAAACAAGGCAGGAGAATGAGCCAATCAGTCAGAAACATAGTAGATGATAGAAAGCAAAGGGCCGGAAAAGGCAGAGTCAAATAGAATGGCAAATTGGAGGAAGTTTCAAGCACACACACACACAATACACACACACACACACACACACACACACACACACACACACACACACACACACACACACACACACACACACACACACACACACACACACACACACACACCGTGGGGAGCTTTATTCGCAGTTTCCATAGTAAATCCTTGAAACAAGTAATAAAGGGAAAAAATAAAAGGTACAAAAAACGCTGACACCGAGCCACACACAAACAGATTGGCCATGCAATGCGTTTTGGCAACAGCTGAGTCAAGGAACCCTCTTCTCTCTTACCTTGGAATACCTCCAATCTGGTACAGAGGGAACAAAAAGACACAAAGTGGTGTGACACCAACAAAGAGGGGAAAAGGCGCAAAAATGATTTCCAAATAATTGCTGACATCAACAGAGGGGAGGCCGTAAACATGATATTCAGATGGCTGTTCACATCAACAAAGATAGAAAAGGCGTAACAATGATATTCAGATGGTTGTTGACATCAACAAAGTGGGAAAAGACGTAAAAATGATATTCAGAAGGTTGTTGACATCAACAAAGAGGGAAAAGACGTAAAAATGATATTCAGAAGGTTGTTGACATCAACAAAGAGGGAAAAGACGTAAAAATGATATTCAGAAGGTTGTTGACATCAACAAAGAGGGAAAAGACGTAACAATGATATTCAGATGGTTGTTGACATCAACAAAGAGGGAAAAGACGTAAAAATGATATTCAGATGGTTGTTGACATCAACAAAGAGGGAAAAGACGTAACAATGATATTCAGATGGTTGTTGACATCAACAAAGAGGGAAAAGACGTAAAAATGATATTCAGATGGTTGTTGACATCAACAAAGAGGGAAAAGACGTAAAAATGATATTCAGATGGTTGTTGACATCAACAAAGAGGGAAAAGACGTAAAAATGATATTCAGATGGTTGTTGACATCAACAAAGAGGGAAAAGACGTAAAAATGATATTCAGATGGTTGTTGACATCAACAAAGAGGGAAAAGACGTAAAAATGATATTCAGATGGTTGTTGACATCAACAAAGAGGGAAAAGACGTAAAAATGATATTCAGATGGTTGTTGACATCAACAAAGAGGGAAAAGACGTAAAAATGATATTCAGATGGTTGTTGACATCAACAAAGAGGGAAAAGACGTAAAAATGATATTCAGAAGGTTGTTGACATCAACAAAGAGGGAAAAGACGTAAAAATGATATTCAGAAGGTTGTTGACATCAACAAAGAGGGAAAAGACGTAAAAATGATATTCAGATGGTTGTTGACATCAACAAAGAGGGAAAAGACGTAAAAATGATATTCAGAAGGTTGTTGACATCAACAAAGAGGGAAAAGACGTAAAAATGATATTCAGAAGGTTGTTGACATCAACAAAGAGGGAAAAGACGTAAAAATGATATTCAGATGGTTGTTGACATCAACAAAGTGGGAAAAGACGTAAAAATGATATTCAGAAGGGTTGACATCAACAAAGAGGGAAAAGACGTAAAAATGATATTCAGAATTTGTTGACATCAACAAAGAGGGAAAAGACGTAACAATGATATTCAGATGGTTGTTGACATCAACAAAGAGGGAAAAGACGTAAAAATGATATTCAGATGGTTGTTGACATCAACAAAGAGGGAAAAGACGTAAAAATGATATTCAGAGGGGGAAAAGGGATATTCAGAAGGGGGGGGTGGGAAAAGACGTAAAAATGATATTCCAGAAGTTGTTGACATCAACAAAGGGGGGACGGGGGGGGGGGGTGTACCTGGGCAAGGCTTCTCCAAATAGGGCATTTGTCACAAGTGTTCGTTCTCTATACAGGCATCAGAATAGTCTGAAGTCCAATCCTCTGAAAACTGCGTTCCAAGAGCCATCAAGGCCCCAGACTATAGTGGGACAACACTGAAATCAATTTCCAACATCACCAAAAAGGCTTTGGGCAGTGAGAAATCACTATAAAATGCTATTTAACAGAAACGATAACACTCAATAACAAGTCCAAATCTCTGACAGAAGAGGCCAATCCTCTGTCAGAAATTCTCAATCCTCTGAAATTAGCTGATCCTCTGACATTTCTGATGTCTGTCTATACTAGGGGAAGACGGGGTAAAAAGCGCATGGGCGGGTAAGAAGCCCACCCCAATTATCTCATGAAATGAAGCAAATTTCAGTCTCATTTTGCCCATGAGACGAGCGTTAATGTCTAGCATTCGTCTCATGGGCAAATTTGACTGATATTTTCTTTATTTCATGAGATAATTGGGGTGGGCTTCTTACCCGCCCATGCGCTTTTTACCCCGTCTTCCCCTACTAGACTACTAATTTGTTTGCCCGCGTTCGTTCCGCCCGAGTTACGCTGACCTTTCGAAATTCAACTCGGTGAAATTCAACTCGGTGAAATTCAACTCGGTGAAATTCAACTCGGTGAAATTCAACTCGGTGAAATTCAACTCGGTGAAATTCAACTCGGTGAAATTCAACTCGGCGAAATTCAACTCGGTGAAATTCAACTCGGTGAAATTCAACTCGGTGAAATTCAGGGTTGCCCTCACACGTGGCAAATGCCCTATTACAGTGAATATAAACACATTTTAGCCCAGCCTGCAGGAATAGCAGCTGTCCCCTTTGTTGTCTGGCAGTCATTGTCGGAAACGACAGACAGGCATACCTACTATTGGCTACTGCAAAGAGCACCTTTTGCAAGAGTGAATGCCCTTGGTGGGTGGGGGGAGATGGTTGAGCACTGACCAAACAAGGGAATAACTCTCGTCAATAACCCTATTTGAGGCCACTAAATGGCTGCCTTTCGCAAGAGTGAATGCCCTTGTCCGCACTGACCAGAAAGGGCTTCACTCTCACTGTCAAGGGCGTTAAAGACCCACCACGTCAGGCGTCAAAATCATGGTTTTCACGTGTTTTCCCTCTTATAGCTGGTAAGAAATCTTAAAAAATCTTCCAAGCATAAGAGGGAATGTGACACGTGACGTGTGGGGTCTTTAATAACCCTAGTTACAGAGGCCAATCAGAACGGTCAACACTTTTTGTATTAATGGGTGGCGCGCCTCTGGCTGTGACGCGCTCTCCAGGTGGGAGCAACCCGAATTTTACAGAGACGCCTCTGTGATATGAGGTGCCAAAATACCAAATCACTGAAAGCACGCGTGCATTTTTCTCTCACACGTATACACACACCTATAGGAGAGCAAGCCTTCGGTTGGCACACGCCTACGCATAGTGACGCATATGTACACATGTGGCATGAGCGTACTAGTATACGTGATACGCGTACATTGACTTATAACAAGAAGCGCGCGCGCACACACACGCACACGCACACACACATGCACACACACACACACACTGACACACACACACATTTCAAGATACAAACTCGCATTCACACACACACACACACACACACAACACACACATAACACACACGCACACGCGCGCACGCACACACACACACATTTCAAGATACAAACTCGCATTCACACACACACACACACACAACACACACACACACACACACACACACACGCACACACGCACACGCGCGCACGCACACGCACACGCACACACACACCACACACACACACACCATTCCCTTTTTGTAGAATGCAAAGAATTTTCAGAGTTGTCAGAATTCAGAGTACTTCCTTGGCGGAGGTTCTTTGTCATCAAACGTCAGTCAGTGGCAAAAGGC